>OZ029924.1:6062897-6440397 GCA_964023275.1 Norana najaformis | reverse complement strand
GCTTTTTGCGAAAATATCGCGTGAATTAAGTTTTAGTGATCGTTTTACCACGAAGTGTGAAATAATTTTTAATGTCGACACTGAATTAATTAAGTTGTGAAATCATATGTAATTTTTCACATGTAATACGATAACATTTTCTTCTTGGATTTTAGCTTTTGTATACGTACACGAGAATAACGGCAAGTAGTTTAAATCACTGTGTTTTGCAGCCAGACACGTTTGAATAGACTCTAGACATTGGTGTCAACTGTCAATTCTGGATAAGACACCGTTGGATGGGCTCTATGTGTGAGCGAGAGCCCACCAGTGGTGAATTTTCCAGTTATCTGAGCGTTAATTGTTTACGGATGAACTCGTTCTTAATGAACTTTAATACCACTTAAGCTAGAGAGCGCAGCACTTTTGACAGGTACATAAAAGGTCTAGATACAGAGGTTTTACATGGCACTCATATTCTGGCCGTCGCCATCATCGTCGTCGTCATCGTCGTCATCATCATCGTCGTCGTCAATATCATCATCATTTTGATGATCTGTGGCGTTTTTTGTTTTCAGTTGAGCATGAATTCCTTGTCTGCGATTCTGATCTGTTTCATCTCCACCCTTCCACGTCTCATCGGTTAGAAAGTCTCGCACAATTCTTTTGTCTCTGGGTTTTTATGTAACGTCTGGTGTAATGAGGGGTAGGGCAGGGCAGACTAGGAAGGAACATGATATGGTACAGTATGGTATGCCATACATGACATGGTCTGGTACCATAGGGTAGGGTATAGTAGGGTAAGGTACTTATTTTGTCATATAAGTACAATGAACGGAACAGTTTGGTACAGTAGGATAGATGGTACACTGCGGTATATGGTACTGTAAGTTACGGTACGTAACGGTATGGCATTGAACTGTATGGGGTGATGGGAACATGGTAGGGTGGAGAAGAGATAGGATCTTGTCAGTTGCGTCCATGGATGCTTTACCATCGGTGTTCGGGCGTTGTTTATTTGGCGCCAGTAGGGAGAGACAGAATCAAAGAGCCGGGAAAGCAGTGGGGTACAGAAGCTGAGCTATTTCGGTCGCATCGCGAATTTGCACCGAATCCGGGAAGAAAATGGAGGCATCAATTTCGCCGAGGTCTGGTTCGGACCTCGAGGGAAGAGAAGAGCATAGGAACTGATAGAGCGCCCGATAGTAATCCGACGTTTGATGTCTTACTTACGAGCCAAGCGCAACGCCTCGGCTGTTTGTATCCGCGACTTTCAGTTTCATGCGTTTTGTCTGTCTGTCTGTTTCGGTCTCTGTATGTCTGTGTATATCTGTTGCTGTGTATCTTTATGTTTCTGGCTCTGTCTTTGTCTTGCTCTATGTGTCTTTCTGTATCTTACGTGTCTGTTTGTCTTTGGGCGTATGTCCTTCTCTAGTGTCCAGTCTCTGCGCTTGTCTGGCGATGTATCTTTGTTTATGTGTCTGTATGTGTATTTATGTCTTTTTTCTTTCAGTCACACTCTATCTCTTACTCTCAGTCTCACTTGTACTTATTTGTAAGTGGTTGTATCGCCGATTCTACCTCACTATCTTTCTCTTCTTCCCCTTCTCTCTCTCTCTCTCTCTCTCTCTCTCTCCTCTCTCTGTCATTATCTCTCTGTCGCTCTCTTCCATACTGTATTAACCTCCTTTTCTCCATCTGTTTACGCCACACTATCAAACTCTCTCTGTCTTCCTCTACATCATGTCTCATATCTCGTTTTTTCTCTTTCTTTTTCTCTCTTTCTCTTTCTCTTCACACACACTCTCTCTCTCTTTCTCGCTCTATTTCTCTTTTTCTCACTCTTTCTCTCTCTTTCTCTCTCTTTCTCTTTTTCTCTCTCATTCTGGATTTCTCTACCTCTTTCTCTATCTCTTTCTCCATCTCTTTCTCTCTATCACTGTCTCCCTCTCACTTTCAGACTACCCATTTCTTTTCCACATCTGTACGACAATTAATTGTGCTTCTCCATAAACACCATCCGCTGAAAACGTCCCTGATCATCTCCCCCACTGAGCTTCCTCCCACCGAGACTAAAATCCAGTTCACTCAACAGCGGGATTTGTTTGTCCAGCGACGAAATTTCTCGACTTGGAACAGCTTTCTTTTTCCCAGACGTAGCATCAATCATACAAATTTCATCGACTTGATTGAAGTCCATGGATATCATACAATCTTATGCAAAGTTATGCAAATAATTATATATACGCAT
Organism: Norana najaformis; assembly: GCA_964023275.1. Lineage (NCBI taxonomy): Eukaryota > Metazoa > Annelida > Clitellata > Crassiclitellata > Hormogastridae > Norana > Norana najaformis. Next base: position 6,438,167 of record OZ029924.1, on the reverse strand, counting down.
TAGCCTCGTTTTCATGAATACGTTTATATATTTATATAAATATATATGCATTTACACACAATACACAAATATATATATATATATATATATACTTAAACATATATACATTTGCTCTTTTATATTAATAGATACATACTTTTGTATCGTTATGTAAATGTATATGTAGTGATCCTTGTTTTTCAATATACATATATGTGTGTATATTTCATATATACATTTCAATATATATTTCAATATACATATATGTACACTAATATGTATAGTTGGAACGTTTTCATGTTATGCAATACTTATATCTATATATACATATACATGCATATTTATATAGAATACGTGTATACGTGATATATATAGTACAATGCAATGAAATGCCATGCAATACATAATGATGAAAGTGATGAGTATACTTAAAACAAGCTAGCATCTATTAGGTATTAGCAGTATTAGCAAATTACTAGTAATCTATTATTTACTTAATTAAAGTAGGAAGGAAGGGAGTAACTAGTGATTGATTTTGAAGGCATTGTGATTGTTTTGTTGCTTCGGTCAGGTGGTCAGATGTCCTGTACGAAGGCAATCTACGTTGGAAATTCCATTGACAATGTTACCATTCCATCCCAAAACGCCCACGGACCTGGGCAGTGTATGTAAATGTAAATGTAAATTTAAATCTAAATGTAAGCCTCCGAAACTTCTCAGCGCCACATGAAAGCTGCGCATGAGAGGCCAACTTATGCTCCGGGGCTATATCAAACAAAGTTCGAAAGACCCAGGTTGTTGGGTCAATTTCGGTGCCAGGTCAGGGTCCGAGGAAGTGGTCAAGCCACGGTAAACAGCGTTGTGCTAAGGTGAATAGCGATTATGGGGAGATCATAGGATGGGGTAGATTCGGATGCAGGGGTTTGATAACCAGTTCATCCGATCTGACATTACTTCTAAACAATGGGGTATAATGGGATTCGAGAGAATAGGCCAGAATAAAATAGAACACAAGTAATGCAATACAATGCAATATAATACAGTAGCTTAACATACAATGTAATGTAGTACAGTACAGTAGCTACAATACAATGCAGTAACTCATAATGCAATACAATGCAGAAGGTCATGATACAAAAGGCCTGCATGCATGACATAAGGCTATAGTGCGATGCAAGAAAGTTTATTACAGTACGTCCATACACTCTAACTCACCTCACTTTTCGTTACTTTACCTTTACCATAATCTTATTTTAATTACGTTAGCTTTACCTTCCATTTACCTTACTTTATCTTTCCTTATTTTACCTTATTTTTATCTTGCCTTACGTACTTTGCCTCGATTTCCCTTGACTAAATTCAGCTCCCTTCACCTTACATTACCTTACCCTATGATACCTATACTTTGCCTAACCTTACCTCACCTTATCTTACCTTATTTTAACCTCACTTCTTCTCGTCCTCACCCTCGCCTGTCCCTGCATTTGCCTTACCCTACCTTATCATGTCTTATCTTTCCTTAGCTTACTTTGGTTGGTTTCAGCCGTCGTCGTGTATAGTCCGGAGTTTAGCATACCCTGTGCATGTGGGGTGATTGCCGGATGGCAGTTGGTAAGGTACGACAGTTCGACGGATGGTTGTTCCAGAATTGCCCGCTGTGACATAACGCTTATCGCCTATCGGAACCTCACACTCGGTCCGACCTTCACCGCTGCCGTTGTTGGAACTTACGCTGCCGACTGTGAGTTGATCCAAAATCCTACCAAATTCTATTCGGCTTTAAGGTGTTGGGTTGTATTTCGTTGCATAGCATTTGTGTCGTGTTCTAATCTAATTTAATCTGTCTGTTCTAATTTTGTAATTCGAATCTTCCAGGAGACGGATACCAAGTAGGGACATTGCATTATATTTTGCCTCATTCTCACCAATTGCTTTCAATTCTAATTTATCATAGTCTATTCTATCTACATTTGAGCGACTATTCCGGTGGTGTTTTGTCTGTTCCTCTAGTGAACTCCTATATGCCGGCTTCCCCTCCTAGTAAACCTTACATCTGGCTTCAAATGCCTCAGTCGGAGTGGATTCCAGTGAAATACGGAGACTACCTCGGATGGTACGTCCTTCTGGAACAGTCTTCCACTAAATATACGTATTAATACACGGAAAAACGTATGTACAATGAACGAAATAAAATTTGTACTTTTATATTAATAGGCTAATATGTAATAAAATAGTACTAAATATAGATACTAAACTTCGCTCTCAAACTATCTTATAATCAGTTTAGTGTACCCTACCCTACCTGACTACATCTACCCTACCCAATCCTACTCTATCCTACCATATTCTTCCTACCCTACATTAACTGTCGTGAGACTCTATAAGATCATGGAACTTAAGGAAGTTTTCTTGGAAAAAGACAGGTAAGATTTTATAATGGTTTTCGTAGAATAGGAGTGGCCAGCCTGGATCAGTCGTCTACTTGGAAGAAGCTTGTGGAGGTTCTTGTCCTTCCGGTCTGCCAAGTACGAACAAGTTCCTCTTCGCTCCTCATAAGAGTGTAACCGCTGGATCGACGATGACTTTTAAGAATGGTCCGGTTTACAGCTATCCCTACAATCGCTATTACGGATTTCGTGCGATCGTTTACGAAGGTAAGATTGAAATTGTCAGTGAAGGTAATCTCAACTAATTTATATTGGGTTTTGGTTATCTATGTTTATTGGTCTGATTGTTTTCTGATTATTTCTTTATCATTCAATTGTTTCACATATATATATATATATATATATATATATGGCTGTTAATTCGTTTTCAGTTACTTGTTTTTTCATTTCCTGTTTGTTTATTTGGTTTTTATTGTTTTGTATATTTGCTCTTTGTTTGTCCATAAACTGGCGTTAATCTACTTGCAATTTCTGCGATGCGCTGGCCTCGTGTCCTGTCCAGGACCTTGGGATTCGTCCACTGCCGGCTCAATGGCTTAAAGAAAAGGAAATGAATGCCTCTCCTACGTCTCACTTGTGGAATATGGGATTCTTCACTTTTATGTATATATATATCTACATCTGAGCACCTCATACATCGGATTATGTTACATCCCTCTTCCAGGTACTTCTCCGTATTTTTCCAACATGCCGCAGACCATCTCGATAGTGGATGCCACTCCAGTTGGAACTGCAGTCTTCAAGGTCATTGCAGTCGACGGTGAATTGAAGCAGATCCTAACTTATAGTATTCAGCGCTCTTGTCCTCGATATTCCTACTTCACCATAGACCCTCTAACTGGTAAGCTGCCGTATGTACTCGCTACCTTATCTCATCCAACTTTTACCTTGCATTACGTTGTGTTACCTTATCTTTTTTACCTTCCCCGACTTTGCTTTTAAACATTGGATCGATCTTATTTCGCTTTTGAAACGTTTTGCTTAATTTAACTAACTTTAAATTAACTTGACCTAAAATAATTGGCCTTAGAACTTTACTTATTTTATCTTAACTATTTTACCTGATTTAGCTCATTTTATCCCATCTTACCTTACCTTACTTTGTCCTACACATTTTACCTTACCTTATACTTCTTTTCCTTTACATCACATCACAAAAACAACTTCATATGGCACTGAACTACTTCACATCGCTCTAAACTATCTCACAACCATAATCTACATCATACCACACTAAACTACATGTCAACTTACTACAATGAGCTTTGTTACCGTACCCAAAGGTAATTCGTCTAATTCCACTATTCAGGTGCTATCGTTGTCAGTCAGAGCCTAGTTGGACCTGAATCGGTGCACGTGCTGACAATCGAAGTATCTGACGATTGCCTGAGGAGTACTTCTTACATTACTATCCAGATACTGACAAGTACTACAATATCGCCCAACACATCCACGGTTAGCTATCACATAATCAATTGCTTCATACAGTATTGTATTGTATTGTAATACACTGCTTCCTGATTTGGTAAGGCAAGGTAAAAGAAGGTAATGGATCAAATCTTACCCAGAAGTATTTTACTTCAATTATCTAACTCCATTTACCTTACCTTACTGATCTTATCCAGATTATCTTACCCTATCATCTTACCCCAATTATCTTGCTCCAACTATCTTACTCCAATTATCTTACCATATTTATCATATCATCATTATTTTATCTTACATCATTACCTTACTCATACCATTTTACCCCAATTACTTTGCTATAATCATCTTACCCTAATTATCTTACTCTAATCACCTTACTGCAATAATCTTACCCAAGCATCTTACCCTATTCATGTTACCCAAATTATCTCACCTCAATTATCTTACCCCAGCTGGCTTACCCGGATATCTTACCCAAACAATTCTTGTTGCAGACTCCGAGGGCCGACGTCTTAGAGTCGGGTCCTGGCTACGGTCTGATAGCCGCAGCCGCCATCTCCTGCCTCGTGGCCATTGGAACCTCAGTCGGAGTCTGCTTCTTCTGCGCCCAACTCTCAGATCTTAAGAAACAGCTCGATCAGTACGTAGGACATTCCCAAAAATAAGAAAAGAATCTAATCTAATCTAGTCCAGTGTAATATAGCTTAGTCTTAATCTTAGTCTGAATCCTAAACCCTTAATTTTAATCTAGTTTTAATCCAGCGATTAAGATTACGATTAGGATTGATCTAATATAATCTGGTCTAGTCTGGTCTGGTCTGGTCTGGTCTGGTCTATCGTCTTGCCTTACCTTGTCTCGTCTAATCGAGAAACGTCTATATCTTCATTAAATCAAAATTCACGAGGCATCGTTCAAGGAAAAACTGCACTGGAAAAACCCAATCCTTAGGACAGAACGAGTCGAGATCTTTAAGGCTTCCGAGACCGGAAGACAGCCAGCAACGGATGATAAACACTACAACAACATCATCATCATCAATAACGTGCGCATCTCTGGAGCGTTGCCGTTTCCACGATTCTCTGCCAATCGTCACGGTCTTCAGCTCCCCTCCAGGCTGTATTCAGGGGCCAAGATCCCCCTCGACCGTCCTGGTCCATGTGTGTCTTGGTCGTACTATCGGCCTCTTCCAGGTCCTAGGAGGGCCAAGAATCAAGGTTCGGAGAGCCTTAGCATGGTCCTGTCTGCCTCGCTACGTGCAAAGTGCCCAAACATCCGGAGTCGTCGTGTTTCAATGTGCACAACTCTTCGGAGTATAATTGCCTTCGTAACTCGCCAGGTAAACGTAAGGTACGACAGCAGGTGAGACCTTAGTCCTGATCTGAACGACATCACAGAACTCAGAAGTTAATTCATCGTTATTATTGACAGCGTGAAAGGAGTCGACTCGAATACATCCGGAGTCGGAGGCAGGAAAGGAGATGCAAGGTTTCTTTACAATGGCACGGAGGACATCCGTACAGAGTGAGTAGAATTCCTCGAAAGTCTTACATTACATTTTACAATAAGCGTAACACTTATATTTTAATATGATTAGTCCTACGTATAACTGAAATAATTATAATTTTAATAAAATTATAATATGATTACAATGTAATTTAAATATAATTATGATGTAATGATGATACATATATAATTACAACATGATTATAATATAGTCATAATATAAATATAATGCAATTATGATGTAAATATGATTATATTATAATACAATTGTAATGTGTTTATAGAAAAGGAGATGCAAAGTTTCTTTACAACCGGACTGAGGACTTCCTTAAGGAGTAAGTACAATTCCGCAAGTTTTACATTACAATTTACAATAAGCGTTTCACTTATATTTATAATGTATTTATAATGTAATAATAATGCAATTATAATGTATTACAAAATAATTGCAATTACATTTTAATCATAATGTAATTGCAATTGTAATTACGTTATATTGTAATTTGTACATTATAATTATAATGTTATTATGATGTAATTGTACTATTATAGCGTTTATTATGATATACTAAAATAACATTAATGACATAATAAATTATTATTTTTTAGTCGGACATTGCGTTCTCGTCCGGATTCAAATCTGAAGGCAGTCGAACAGTTGACAGGTAAAGAAGGCATGCAATTTGTGTGGGCATTTAATTTGATAGGGTATTTATTTTTTGGACATTCATTTATTTGGACACATCCATTTGGCATTTAATTGTGTAACAATTCTTTTGGACCTTTATTTGTTTTTATTCGCTCATTTAAGAAACTATGAATTTGGTTCATATGGAAATTTAATAGTTTTGGGCATTCATTTTGGGTATTTATTACCTTGGGCACTACTGTAAGATGTGTGGCATTTCTTCCCATTTTGAGCAGTAATTCATTGGAGCATTTATTTTTGGAGCATGTATGAATAAATGTAAGCCTATGTATGCATCAATACAATTAATATAGCGCCTTTGGAGTATCTCACAAAAGCGCTGCACACATGGCTCACTAACTGAGCTAATCAATTGCTTTAAAGGACAGTTCTGAAATGTTCACTGCACAGAGTCAAGAGCACACTACATAAATGCAAAGGGAGACGTTTTATGAGGAGGAGAAGGATCCAATACATATAGAAGCTATTACGAGATCGAGTTGAAGTGCAGAAGCGCGGCACCTGCATATCCCCATGGGTAGCAGAGCGCAACGATCGCCGACCCATCTGGTTTGAGACTGAAGAACAGAGCTCCCTGCTGTATGCCGGTGCAGGGCCGACAAGCGAGGCGAGTGTCAGCAAGATATGATCTTGAAGGAAATTCGCTGTGCAACAGGAAGCCAGTGTAACGCTTCTTCGCATGGATACCCAAGTATGCAAATACTTCGACTTGTTGGCTACGGCTCGGGCGGCACAACTGAGGACGGACTGGAGCTGACCCAGCTGGAACCCTGGCAGACTTGCAGGAATTGAATTCCAGTAATCCAGGCGCCTTAGGACAAACGAATAAATGAGGGTCACTGCAGAGCTGAACGACAGATGGCGTCGTATGACCCGTATCTGACGCAACTGGTAGAAACATCTATTTATGTATATTTGGAGCATTTGTTTCTGTTTTTATAGAGCATTTATTTATGCATTATTCTGTTCTGTTTAGCTTCGTCGAACAAAGGATCGTCCTGGACGAGTCCCCACAATAACTCTTCTACATCTCGGACTAGAATTCCACCATATAGGAGGCCTGCTTCGCCCGCCAGCATCAATATGTCAACTGCCGGCCCAGTCAGCTCGGTCTAATCCCCCGTCCTGCATTAGATCCAACTCCATCAAATCCATCACCCTTCGTCGATCGGAAAAGATTCGCCTGGAAGTCTTAGGGCCTGGAAAACATGGATGAACGAATGGATGGATGGATGGATGGATGAATGGATGGATGGATGGACGGATGGACGGATAGACGAATGGACGGATGGACGGAAAGGCGGATGGACGGAGGGAGGGACGGACGGATGGATGGATGGATGAATGGGTGAGTGAATGAATGAATGAGTAAATAAATGTTTGATTGTACGAATGAACGACTGGAAGGGGGGTGGGTAAATGGACGAATGAGTGAACGAATGAGTTAATGAGCGAATAATTGAATTAATAAATAATTCAAATAACTATTAAATAACATTTCTAATTTAATCCAGTAAATTCGCCTAACTTGATTTTTTATTAAATCCATTGTGTTACTTTAAATAAAATATATTTTACCTGATTACATACTCTTGAGTATTTCCACATATCCGAGTTTTGTTCACTATACTGATTATTTGAACATTACATTCATAATCGTCATCATCAATATCAACACTGATCATTTTCATTATCATCAACATCATCATTGTCATCATTATCAGTTATCATTATTAGGCCTATTGTGATTATTATTATCATCGTCGTTGTCGTCATCATCATTATCGCCGTCGTCACTGTCGTAAGAAAACTTTTAATTGAAGGAAACGCGCACCCGCAACCAATTTGGAGTCGCGGCTGTTTGTAATGTAAACTGTCACTTGCACCCGATCCAAGGACCGGACTTAAGAATCCCGCCACCAAACATTCCAGTGTCACGTGACTCGCTAAATGCGCTGAAAGCCAAGCCCACACTTAACTTAGTACTGGTTGAAAAACAAGCACTTACGTAGTCAGAACTCAAATAATATGTGATCCCGGCTGAGAAGAAGGGACCATTTGTCGTTGACCTTACCAGCCGGAAAATGACCTTTGCCTCTGACACGATGACTAGGCCTATTGATTTTTACATCTAATTACTGCGTCTTCATCTCTGGCTAACGGCGCTACACGTTGTCTCATTCCTTATGCTATATTAAGGCCAGATTCTGTTATTAACGCCAGATTGAATTTCTTATGCGATTTCTCGCCAAATGTTTTTTATATTCTAAAAATGTTTAAATTTTGGACCAAAATGGCTTAAATTTTAGCTTGACTTCCTTAAGGTATCAACTAACAGAAAATGCTAAGCCCATACTGAAGAATGGCTTCTTTTCTCCCCCCGTGGTCACATATAGGCATATTTGTCTGGTGGTAAAGCACAGTCAATTGTGGCCTACACTGTATGTGCTGTGACATCAGAGAGTTTATGTCTGCAAGCTTTCTAGCCATACTAGTATCTAATCTTAGCAGACGTTACTTTGAAGATTATAAGGAGAGGAAGGGCCTTTGTGAAGGCCCTAAAGACGCTATATTAATAGCCACGTACATATATACATGCATAATCGTAATCGTAAGCACACATATACACAAATGCCTCTTCAAGAAAAATCCTCAGTGGTCCTCTCGACCTGATAACACAAGACCCTGATCAAAAATCTTGGTCTTGTCAGATCAAAAACCTGGCAACACAAGATCATGATCAAACATAATGGCTTTCAAGCGCTGGAGAAATAGAGGCAGAGAATTTCAATAGAATGACGACAGCCAACTCCTTCCTATTACAACCACACGTTCCGTCAACATAGCCTCTGACAACGCAATAAACAACCTAAACTTTACAGAAATCCGATCCGATTTGCGAACGCAAACTTTTCCACGGATTTCGACCGCATGCGTAGCAAAATTTGAGCGCATGTGCTATTGTATAGAAATAATTAGTCATAAGTAAAGTGCTATGAAATAAAATATGTAAGTTTAGTTAGTATATCGTGCGTCGTTAAAACGTTTCGTCTGGGAGTTAATTTTGCTGACTCGTACATGAAAACTACATGAAGTTCGAGATCAACTTTTGAAGTTCTCCAAATTCTTAGATGAAAAATTATACCTTTTGGTAAGACTCTATAGATATTCTGATGACTGATTTTTTGGCTTCTATAATCTTGTTCTACGAATTTCTTCAGCGATCAAAACAGCCAAGTTAGCTTATTCTCAGATGTTTAGTCGAAAACAAAATAGGTGAGGCCGATATGGTCGAATTCGGTTTCAACTCCGTATGCAGAGAAATTCGAATAGGAATTCGACCTCGCTTCTCCAATGGATTGTGATTTCGATTGCGAATTCACTTGAAGCTACCATCGATGAATTCCTTGGCTATAATTATAGCGACGCTATTAATTATATTAGATTAGATTAGATTAGATTAGATTAGAAGATGAGTTAGCTCGAACTAACGGCTACTGTGAATTGTGTATGGAATTGGAACGGCAAGAAAGAAAAGTATCGTGATAGTATTTGCAAGTGCTTCTTTCAGTTTTGACTGGAAGGCCTGCCAAGAGATTGCAACAGGAACTGAGTTGTTGAGCTGGTTGCATAGATCCGATAGTTGTAGTTCTGGCTGGGATTCATGGACCATAGTGTTTAGACTAATGCAGACGCAGATACGAGTCAAACGATGTGTAGTCAAGTAAAAGATTTAGAATACAAACAATTACGTTCAGAAACTCAGTGAATAAATAATTACAATTTACGTTGTCGTTCCTCATCGTCTGATTAGTTTCTCTTGAAACGGCGCTATATAAATTTCTTATTACAATTGTAATTACTATATTTATATGCAGATTTCAGAAATTAAATTTGATGGACACGTTTTAATTACCTACAATCCCCCTTTGCTTCTTCTTCTTCTTCTTCTCCTTCTTCTTCTTCTTCTTCGCGTTCTTCTTCTTCTTCTTCGTCTTCGTCTTCTTCTTCTTCGTCTTCTTCTTCTTCGTCTTCTTCTTCTTCGTCTTCTTCTTTCTCTTCTTCTTTCTCTTCTTCCTCCTCGTCTTCTTCTTCTTCTTCCTCCGCTTCTTCTTCTTTTTCTTCGTCTTCCTCTTCTTCTTCATCATCATCATCTTCTTCTTCCTCCTCCTCCTCTTCTTGCGAACAAACGCGTGGACAGGAACACGAACTAGCTGTACACGTACAGTTGGTCGAGAGACACCCTACATGGGCACAACACTCTGCTGTCGAAAATCAAAAAGCAAAAGCAGAAGTTCTTAATGCTTGAGCAATGGCGCCACAAGTCGAGCCAGCGAGGTTTGCTCAGAAGGTTTTGAGCGTTGATCTTGGCTCTTGTCTTCTTCAGGTGATGATGGCATGTAATTGACGCGTCCAAAGTCACGCCCAGGTAAGTAGGGGACATTTCACGGGCGATACTTTGGCCTTTGAGTTTACCTTTAGCTCATTACAAATGATCGATCGATGATTAATGCTATTGATTAATGAACTTGTAATTGCTAATTGATTTGATCAGCTTGTTTCTTCTGTTTTAGTTAAGAATGAATTTTATCGTCGTTGTTTTCTGCCTTCTTTCGCTCCGTCTGACACAAATCGGTAAATTTTTCATTTAGCATTTATAAATATGATCTTAATTTACCTTGCCTTCCCTTAATTTACATGATCTTGCCTTAATTTACCTGACCTTACCTTAATTTACATGGCCTTACCTTTATTTACCTGGCCTAATCTTAATTTACCTTACCTTCCCTCAATTTGCCTTATCTTACCTTAATTTACCTGACCTTAATTACCTTATCTTAATTTACTTTATCTTGATTTACCTTTTATGGCAAGAAGATCCATTACATGGCATGCGATTGTGTCTTTGCTTCAGTCGCTCAGCCAACCTGCTCCCAGGCCTACTACGTTGGGAATAACATAACCGATTCTTCTATACCACCTCAAGGGGGACACGGCGCCAGCCAGTGTAAGTATTCCATATCCCATTTCAACCCAATCTATTTCTCATCTCATTATGCATCATCATATCGTATTCTACTCTAATCTATTCTGTACCAGCTCATCCAGTGCCCGGTGGCTGTTCCCTTCCCTTCTTGTATAGAAATAATGAGTCATAAATAGTTAAGAAATTAAAATATGCGGCGTATTGTGCGAATCTGTGATAGTAGAAGCACGCTATAGACATACACTCTTCAGTCTTCACATCTGCTGAGAAGGTCAATTCCTGGTCCAAGGTCAGACCCAGATGACGCACGGTAGCGAAAAAGAGACACCAGGGAAGCAGGGCTACGGACAAAGCAAATCGAGTCTGCTCAATGTTGCCAAGCCAGATGAACTGGATCTTCCAGAATTCAGCCGGAGGTGATGGACCACATCCAGGCGCGAAGCAATTCTAATGTCGGAAGCATTCCTACCCTATTCCTATTCTATCCTATTCTATCCTATTCTATCACATCACCTCACATCACATCATATATCACATCAAGTCGTATCGTTTCTCACCCAATCTCATCCGATCCCACTCAATGCCATGCTAAATTTCATTCTACCCCATCATATCCTATCATGTCCTGCCTTATCCTCACCTACCAGCCATACCCATCCCATCACATCCTAAATTACATCTCGTATTATCTTATCGGATAATTTGTTGTCTTATTATCACCGAAGCGGTGATCGTTTACGATGCAAACTTCATCATCCCGTGCACCTGTGGGGTGGTGACCGGGTGGCAGTTGGTCAGGTATGACAACCTGGCGGATGGATGCACCAGATATCCGTGCAACGTCACTCTGATGGTCTTTCGCAACCTCAACATCACCGCCATGACGGCCACGCTGGTCGGATATTACACCGCCAACAACAGTAAGACCATACCATACCTCACCTCGTTACCACACCTTACTTTGATCTCATTTACCATAATGTGTTCTTATAGGATATTTACCTTACTTTGTTGCCATATCTTACTTTGATCCACCTCAACTTACTTTGTTACTATGACATCACCGACAATAAGGCCATACCATTCTTCGCTTTGTTACCACACCTTACTTTGATCTAATTTACCATAATATGTTCTTGTAGGATAGTTACCTTACTATGTTGCTATACCTTACTTTGAACTTTGATCCACCTCACCTCAATTAGCTATTACAACGCCACCAACAGTACGACCATACCAAACCTCACCTCGTTACTATACCTTACTTAGATCCACCTAGCCGTGGTTTGCTCTTATTGAATATTTACCTGGTCTTGAATTTTCTTACTTTACTTTGTTCTGTGTGCAGTTGAAACCTACACTCCGGCCTCAAGCTACATTTCGATTACCATACCCCAAGCAGATTGGATTCCGGTCAAGTATGGCGACAAATTAGGGTGGTCAGTATATTTTTATGATGCCAAGAATGGGTGTGGCTCCCGATCTGAAGTTTGAGGTTAGGATAGGGTGTGAATTCGGGTCGAGTGAGATATTATAGCCAAAAAGACTAACTCAGCCTTCCATCCTTTCGTGGTCACTAAATGAGTGCCAAAGTAAGTTCAGAGGTTCAAAAATGTTTCTGTTGCTGGATTACTGGGGTCGTATGTGCGCCTCAGTCGAATAATCCTTCGAACTCGGAACCAACCTTGAGGAGTTTCTACAGTAGCAATTAAATAAATTATATTTCTGAATTTATTAAGCGCCACAATCCAATGACTAAGCATCAATCGATGACGCTGAACAACAGTTAGTGAAGACTTGCTCAAGGTCCCTATACAGTGACCGCCTAGGGGTGGAGGAGGCTCGAACTCGTACTCTCTGCGTTACAAGCCGAACGCTCTTACCAATCGGCTACAGTGCCCCACAAAAATAAATGTGTCATCTTTGCCTTTAGGCTTTTGAGAAGTTCTCACAGAGATATGTAAACAAGTGTGTTACCTTTACACCTTTTTAGCTATACCTTATGTTGCATTGTCTTACCTGAGTAAAGTTTCTTACCTTATTCGACTACCTGTAATTTGATTTACCTCTCTCTTTAACTAAGCTTACTTCACTTCAAGATAATTACAGGTTGGCACAGGTTACCCAAGCTTGCGTTCAGTTAATATCTGATCTAACTTCACCTTAAATTATCTAACCGTACGCTACCATACCTTCTGCAAGCATGGTAACCATGTAGCTCTACTTTCAGTTGCATAATCTTATCCTAGTACACCTTCTTTAGTAAAGGTAATCCCTTATAACATTACTCTACCCAATTTTACCTTACTTTACCTAATTCTACCCGGTAATACCTTCTTTAGTAAAGGTAACCCCTGAAACATGGAGGACACCCTTTAACTTTAACATCACCTTGTCTAACTTTACCCGTTACCATATCTTCTGTAGGCAAGGTAACCCATCACCCGTTACCTATTTTGAGGAGCCATCTTGTTCGGGGCCTTGTCCCTCGGGCCTCGCAGGTACATTGAGTTACTTCTATGGGTCATTCAAAGACACTCTGACACCAGGAACACAGTTCGGCTTCTTCGACGGACCAAGTAACAACTACAAGAAATCAAGATATTTCGGGTTTCGTGCTATCGTCAGGGCCGGTAAGGAACAGCTTCATTCGTTCACTAGTCTATTCATTCGTTCGTTCGTTCATTATTCACTCATTCGGTTAGTCAGTCAACCAATCAGTCAGTCAGTCAGTGAGTAAATCAGGCAGTCAGTGAGTAAGTCAGGCAGGCAGTCAGCTTGTCAGTCAACCAACCAGCCAGCTGGTCACTCAGGAAGCCAGCTAGCCAGTCAGTCAGCCTCGTTAGTCCGTTAGCCAGCCAGCAAATGAAGTAGCCATCCAGTCAGTTGAGGCTGCTGTCGGTTAACTGCATCTTCATTCATTCATTTGTTCATTTTCTACTTTTAATTAATTCATTAAAAGGTTCGTTGGTTCGTTTCTTCATTCAAAACGTTTATATAGAACCACTTCGAGATGTACGTATTTCCAGGTACGGCTCCAACTCTGACCAACCTACCTGAGACACTGAATCTGACTGATTCCACCCCCGTTGGTTCTGTTGTCTTCACCGTTTTACCCTTTGACCCTGAGACGAAACAGACATTGACCCTGAAGGTCACATGGTCATGCCCGCTGACCTCCTACTTCTACGTCAATCCTATCACAGGTCAGTTATGTTCCTCTGTACTGAAACAATTAACCCAAGAATATTAGAGTCATTAAGGTTAGGTAAGGCAAGGTTAGGTAAGGTAAGGTAATAAGGTAAGTTAAGGCAATGTAAGGCAATGAAAAGTAAGGGTGGGTACGTTATGTATGGTAGTAAAACGTAAGGTAGGGTAAGGTAAGGTAAGGCGAGGTAAGGTAAGGTGAAGTGCTATAAGGTAAGGTAAGGTTAGGTAAGGTAAGGTGAAGTGCTATAAGGTAAGGTAAGGTTAGGTAAGGTAAGGTATGGTAAGGCAAGTTAAAGTAAGCTTAGGTAAGGTAAGGTAGAATAAGGTAAGGTAAAGTAGAGTAAGATAAGATTAGTAGGTAAGGTAAGGTAAGGGTCAGGTTAGATTAGGTTAGGTAAAGCAGGGTAAGGTAAGGTGAGGTAAGGTAGGGTAATGCAGTGTAAGGGAAGGGAAGGTAAGATGAGGTGGGGTAAGGTAAGAGAAATGAAAACACACGGATGAATTTTCGTATACAGGTGTGTTTAGCCTAGAGTAAATCTTCGTGAACAGGTGTGGTTACACTGAATCGAAGTCTTGTTGGAAGTCCGGAGGTGCACACTTTGACGATTGAAGTCTCCGACGAATGCCGTACGAAAAACGCCGATCTTACCATCAACGTTATAGCGACCGTAAGCACAACATCGACCCCAGTTACGGTAAGCCAGGCTAAGCTATACAGACACTTCATATAGCGCCTCTGTTTTCACACCCTCAAAGTATCATTCCGTAAGCGCTAGAAAACTATTCTATCCGACTGTAGTTTTGTGTTGTCTGGTAGGGAGCGCCTCTGACGAGTTTCTCTTGAAGTGGCACTATATAAATTTGAGATTACAATTAAAAATTACAATTACCAAAGTCCCTTCTCCTACCCTGACCGGGTTGTTGTGTTAGGACCTTGAGCGAGCCTTCGCTTATTTATTTATATATTTATTTATTTATTTATTGCACTTAGTATGCGCTCCTTGTTAGTAAATCTGAACCTGAGAGCCAACAACTTATTTAGGGTCGTTAAACAGAACCCGTTCAGCAGGCTGAAACCCGCAATCTTTAGATTAAAGACCCAGTGCACTATCGAATAGATCACATTTTCAATAGAGATCCAGTGTCTTATAGCGAGACTTAAGGAAGGCGCTCCTTTTCTTTTCTTAGGCCCCTGAGCGGTCAAAGGACGAATTCAAAAGTTCTGGACACGGAACTATTGCATCGCAGGACTTACCGTTTACTTCCCAGCTTACTAAATTCTACTGCTTGGTGACAGAGGCAAATATGTACAAGAAACACCATAGCAATAATAATAGGAGTGGCATTACATCAGGCTTGACAGCATAGTATTAGCAATGCAGGGACATAGTACTAGCATAGCAGCATAGCATTGACATAATAGCATAGGAATAGCGCAAATAACTTGTGCGCGGTCGTTACCTAGAATCCGCCCAACAGGATGAAACCCGCCACCACAAATTTACCCCATTTGTGTTTCAAGGTATTTACTTGTACGGCCTTAACACGGCGTTTCATACTTATCATCGTGTGTTAGATTGCGACGACTACGAAGGAACCGAACCTATTGGGCTCGGCCGCCGGTGCATCGCTCTTGGCCGTTACGGTCCTGGCATCTCTCGTTGCCATAGGGACGTCGATCGGAATGTGCTTCGTTGGAGCACAGATCTCCAATATTACCAAGGAACTCGGCGAGTAAGCAACGCCACACTAGCATTGTGTACAACAGCATATCATAATAGCATAGCACTGACATAATACCACAGCGCTAGCACAACAGCTAGCAGTGGCTTTATAGGATGGCCATGCCATCAATTAATTTATTCAATCAGAGCATTTATTTAACGCCTATTCAAACAATAATAATGGCATAATAGCATAGCACTGTCACAATATCATAGAACTACATAATAGTAGAACAATGAATTAATAGCATAGCATTGACATGATAGCACAGCATCAGCACAATAGCGTAGCATTGGTTAGCTTCGTTAACATCGCTTTGGCATGATAGCATAGCACTGGCATACTCAATTCCTCATTAGCATAGCATGGGAATAATAGCATAGCGTTGGCATACTCAGTTCGTCATTAGCATGGCTTTGGCATAAGCGATGCATCACTAGCAATTGTAATTATAAACTCGAAATTTCTAAAGCTCTACTCAAAACTAAGCGCAGGGCACCAACTTATTCACGAGCGCTGCGTCAAGTCAGAGGGGTGTCCAGAGATACGCTTGAAGACAAAATCCAGTTGCCAGAAGTTGACGCCATAACTGAGGCTGATAATTATCAGCCTCGGTTTAACGTCTTCAGAACAGCATCCGATAGTTTCAGGCGTTTTTAGTTATTCAACATATGCCACTGTACATATATCCGGAAAATAAATAATTTTAAAAAAATAAATAAAAGCCAAGTCGAAGGCTGATTATTAATTTGCCTGCAATTCACAGGATCCCTCCGATGAAAAATCGTCAGCCAAATCCCAACAACGAGAAGACACCTAAGAACAGAGAAGAGATTCCTGCTCGGAGAAACGAGAATATTCCCGAAAACCCAGAAAGGATTTCCAAGAACAACAATAACCGGGAACACCGAAATCTGTTCAAGTAATCTTATTATTAATTGTTAAATCAAGGTAGAAATCTAATCTACTGTATTATAAAAACTTCTATAGCGCCCTTGTTATAATGCGTTATTTTAATTATAGTCGCTTCTAAGCAAAACCGCATTCCAAACGCAGAATCCTTTAGACAGAAGCAGTCGACATCCACGAAGCTCCTCAGACCGGAAGACCAGCTACGAAGATGAGCAAAACAAAAGGATGGGACTTAGCCCTCACCTTAACGACATCACAGAACAGGAAGAGCGGACAGAAACAGATAGCGAATTCCAGAGAAGTGATAGGATTCCAGAGAAGTGATAGGATTCCAGAGAAGTGATAGGGTTCCAGAGAAGTGACAGGATTCCAGAGAAGTGATAGGATTCCAGAGAAGTGATGCGTCAAATGCCAGAAAGTATTCAGAATGGATAGTAATAAACATAAATCTTCTTGTTTTATACTGGTAGCAATATTATTTTGTGTAAATATTTTCAACAAAACCCTATAATTTAGTTGTTGCAGTGTATGCATTTATTTAAATGAGCTGAATTGAACCTTGGCCCAGTGACCAAAATGACCAGGCCTCGTCCCAGTTTTCGCGGCCATATTATCGTCCTGTTAGTAATTATTTTGTTAATTTTAATAATTTGGATATAATCCGTAATCATAGCCCTTTGGGCATAATCCACATTCGTAATCCTTTGGAAGAGATTTTCTAAAAGCCGACGAAACAGAAAACTGTATCATAATTTGAACTTCTGATATATTTAATAGCAGCCTAATATGCGTGGTTAGTGGTCAATTTAGTACAGAATTTAGAAAAGGCGAGATATATAACGCCGGCTCTATCTCGCGAATAATATGAGAACAAAAAGGTTGTAGGTAAAGAGGAGCAACATGGAATTTACCCCAGAAAAGACATTTTCCAAACTAGCTCGCAGATGCTTTGCGAGGGTTAGGCTAATTTCTCCTTAAAGCACTTCAAATTAGGCTAACATTTTGTTCGGTTGCGACTTGAAGATGATTCACAATTGAAGATTATTTCTTGCTTTTGCAGTCGCAAACCAACTTCTGAATCCAATATTGACAGAGATGGTAAGTCACCAAGGCGTCTCCGTGCACGAGTAAGCCGGTCTGCTTACCGATAGTGGCGTTATCAGAGATTTGTGTGGCGCTGAGAAACGCTTGTGATTTACACTAACTGCGATTGTAATGATCAACTTCTATAGCGTCAGGGTCTAATGCACAACTCATCAACCGATGGCACACCAAATCAAGCCGCAGTCAGGTCAATATCGAGAAGATCAATCCACTATTTAAACAATATCACTGAACTTTGCACATCGTCTTATCCAGATTCTGGTCTTTCTTCTGGCCGGCGAATATTCGTTAAGCTCTGTAGAATTTCTTGGCTTGACCTGGCACAGAAACTGACCAAACAGACAGACAGACAGACTAAACTGACCAGACAGACAGACAGACGAAACTGACCAAACAACCTGGTTCTTTTGTGGACTTGCTTTTGATCAAGCGCCAATTTTTGTGGGGCGCTGAGAAATTTCGGGGTTTCACATTACATCAAGTATACCACTCTATTCCATAATTCCACATTTTTATTAACTTTTATCAATTGAAATACATTACAGTACATGACATCACATTTCATATTATCACATCACCGAACTACATCATATTACCTTATATTACAGAGTACTAAACTACATTACGTTACATAGTAGGCCTACCACATTACACTACACTAGAGAACTTTGTACTGCATAGCACTACACCGCACTGAATTTATGGTGTTTTGTAGGATCATCAGGACATCGTTTATGGACTGGTACACCGCGAAGCATAACCCCAACCCCAACGCCGACGACCCACGGGGGGCTTCTGTCCCCCGCCAACGTCCGTCTTACCCCCGTCGAACAACCTGCCAAAGCCAATCCTTCGCCCCTAATTACTCCCAGGGCATCGCCCAGTAACTACCCTCCGCGGGACATGTTGTACTGGTAGCGTCGCGACAACTACACATGCCCGACAAATGCTTGTCACATCAGCCAGAAACCAGACAGGATTAGTCGTCACATCAACCACAGGTTAACGTTTATCAATCGTCACATCAATCACACACTGGAGATCATTTGTCACATCAACCACACAATACAGAAAATCGATCGTCGTGTCAACCGCCACACAATGGAACAGACGAATCACATTGACATCAGTGACGCTGTAATGCGAGCACACTTCTTAAAGCAGTCAACACAGTTTTCACGACTGTGTAGGCCTACATTACCCCTCATGCGACAACACAATCACTGTGGCCAACAGAAACCAGACAAGTTTGTGCTTGTTATTGTATGATACACCGATTGTTGCTTTATCACGACAAACAATGAGTTTTAATCCGAACAGCCACGATCATACCAGGCCTACATCGTGCCGCTGGTGACAGTTGGTGACCAGTTTTGGGTCCAAAGTAAGCCCAACGAACTTGGCTGTCATGCAAGCGTTTTAGTGGCTATTACTCTGTGGATATAATATTTAAGTTAGAAACTACCTGGTATTTATATTGTAGCTATCTCGTCGATTTTGCAATATGCTGCTAGTTCTTTATTTCTTACAGTTCTTGTCTGCCATGTTTGAAAAATCTACCTCTACCTTCATTGTTATTTGAGCCGGTTTTTTTTTGATTCAGTATTATTGTCAGTTCCTGTAACAATTCGTAAATAATGGGAGGCTTAATTCGATGGGATTATTTAGAAACACTTTCGGATACGAGACAATACGATATTTAAACACGCAATCATTTGCTGAGTTGGTTCGTAATCATTCTGAATATGTTTCTTTAAAATTCACCGGTAAAAGTAAGTTAGGTTAGGTTAACTGTTAAACAATAAGCAGTTAGACTGTTGTTAAACATAAGACGAGCAAAGACCTTGAGTACACTGAGATATGACACTCGATGAATGCTAACGTACAAGGCATTGACTTTGTGAAATGCCAACCGCTTGGTGGTGATACAGTCGACGAGGTTTTGGGTCGATCAACGAGGTCGTATTATTCAGCGGGCCCAGTGACCGTAGCTGAATCACCTGACCCTGAGCGATTTATGTACTTAACCCTACCTTCCTCTAGGTGGCGCTGCCGTTTTGCATTGTCGATCAACAGGGGAGTTACACAGCGAAGATAGGAACTGTCATATCTTAGTGTAATCAAAGATCTTTGATAAGAGTCCATTCTGACATAAAATGGCTTGTCTGTATAGGTGCAGTTCATTTTCAGTTTTTCGATCACAATCGATTAACGCAATTATTTATTTCTAGGACTAAATGTAGCAGTTTAACTGTTTACAAGATTATTTCAATCATCTGCAGTATCAGTAAAATATTCAAAAATGTGTACACAATTTTTAATTTGCTCTGGACCCTGAGGTACTTCGGTCACGCGTTGACTGATTCCTTGGCATTATCATAATGGCGCTTAGAAGTCATTAGATCTGATAGCGTTTACTCATTGATGACGTGATGTAAGAAGTGAAATGGATTGGACCAAATATCGGAGATGCGGTTGATGTATGAACTTTGAAAGGGTTTCTACGAATATTTCGCTCATGTTTTGACGACGTCACGGAAGCGCGTTCATCACGTGCAGCTTTAGTGAAATGCGTGCTGATCACGTGATGATCACGAGCTGATCAGATGCTTTAGTCTGAGCACACCGCGTTCGATGTCTCTACGGTGAGTCATTTCGGTCACACCGAGTTCAATCAGTTCGCCTCGGGTCATGGCGGACAGCCGTGGTCCGTCCACGCGGTGCGACATAAAGGACGGTGCGTATTGTTCCAGTCCGATTGCACACAGCCAGTCGGCCACATCCGAACAAGACCAGTCGCTTACGGAACCCTCCGACGGCTTCTGTCTTCTTGCGGCGCCGTTGGGTCTGCCCCATTGGTTTCTGGGAGCCAGTTCCGGAGGTGGAAGATGATTGTTGAATCTGTGTATCGCGGAAACGCTCTGGAACTCAGACGGAGGCAAGGGAACGCTAGTGGAATTGTCGGCCTGCGGAAGATTAGTTCCAGGTCTAAAGCACTTGGTAAAGGTGTCTTGGCTGGCCTTGGGATGGGAGACTTTAGCACGGGACGCCGCAATAGCCAAAGGATTTGATCGAGATTCATGCGTTGCCTCTATTTTTACACTGTCTTTTGGATCGATGATGAATGCAGGTGGTGGTGGGGGCGATTCGATACCTTCCAAGAAGACGGAGTCGTTATCGATTGATACGGCTCGGTCGATATAAGGAGGCAAAGTGTAATTCGAACTCTCTGTTCCTCGGCTCCAAAAGAAATCAAGCTTATCTTGCGATCGGGTTTCAGAGAACATGGAGTCTGATGACGCGACCGAAGTGAATTCCATCTGAGGCGGTGGCGGCAGAATATATATCAAATCGCTGTCATCGCATGACTGATCAACCGTGGCGTCAGACAGAAAGAGCATCCCGCTAGAGACATCAAATCTGAATATTGGTTCGGGTTTGTTTCTGTCCGGATCAGCCGCCTTCAGCACCTGGTTCTCGTCTGTCGCCCGGTTTTCAGAATATGACTGATCGACGGTGGCCCCGTCCAGGTGAAACACCTGAGTGAGATGAGAATCCGATCTGATAGCCTGACGGGGGTTTCGGGAATCGGCCCGAGTGATACAGTTATACCTATCGTGTCTATTTACTTTGGAGTCTTCGCTCGATTTCAGCGCATTCAATAAAACGTCGCCTTTCTTTTGGTTTGTTTTCACTGCCGGCGGACTGGCCACGTGTGTTTTCGTTGCCTTCTGAATTTGTTGATATGCTATGCCTCTTTCTGCTTTCTTCTCAATTTGGAATCTCAAATCGTTCTTCCTGCCACAGTCTCGGTTCTCGGGCTTAAGCTGCCTTAGGTTCTTAACTTCGGAGTTGGGCATGGTCGGGTGCATCGTCAGCTCCTGAGTCTGCGACGATGACCTTCCGGGGCCAGGTTCACAGTTGACCGCCCCCTCTAAGACTTCATTCCTAGTATATTTTGGCTTTGATGTTGGCCGTGGAGGAGGACGGGCCTTTAGTGGTCCCTGTTTTGTGGCGGAATTCATACAGACATACGTTTCGTGGGATGGAGACGCCACGGTTGAATTCTCCTCGAGGTCAGTGGACATAAACCGGTCATTATGCACAAGTGGATGCTGTCTAATGGCGTCCAGAAGGCTCAACGGTTCTTCATTCCGGTTTAGCGCGATCCAATGTTTTTCTTGAAGGTTCGGTAGCGAATTGAACTCGGATTTCCCCCCTTGGTTGCCAAACGCTTTTGAAACAGGTGTGGCATTGTGTGCAGGACCCTCCATATCCATAGTTCGACCCGTGTTACTATGAAATCGTGAGATTCTACCATTCTCTGTTACCAGTGCCCCAACTTTATTATTCTGTGAACCAGGTGTACTCTTGTTTACAGAATCCTTCAGATCCACAGTTCGACACGTATTACCGGGAGCCCGTGACGCAGGTGTGTCTCTACCTTTACCATTTTCTGCAACCAGCATCCCAGCTTTATTATCCTGATACCCAGGTTTAGATGTTCCTTCTGAATCGTGAGACAAGCGTGAAGCTGTATTAGCATGCGTCTTTTGGGCACCATCGTTAAACGGACCCGTGAAAGACGACAGCTTCATCGGAGTCTCAGAGATGGATGAAATCGACGAAGATGAGGAGACAGAAACGACATTGGAAATCCCAACACCGGGAATAACTTTCGTTTCAAACTTAGCGGGATTTCCGTCACGTTTGATGGCGTCGTTTCTCCCTTCACGCATCTTCATCGTGGCTGGAGTTGATCCACGCGTGACCTGGGACTTTCCCTGCACTTCGGCGCTCCAGTCGGTAACTGGTCTCGGGGGCAGAGAGGGCGGAATCTTGCCAGATCCGCCCCCCAAATCCGCAGAATTCTTTTTCGGACTCGGTCCAGTGTCCATAGTCTTGTCTGGTCTTCCAGCATGTTTCTGAATGTTGTCTGGTCTTCCAATGGTTTTCTGAGTGTTGTCTGGTCTTCCAACGAATTTCTGGCTGTTGTCTAGTCTTCCAGCATTTTTCTGAGTGTTGTCTGGTCTTCCAGCATTTTTCTGAGTGTTGTCTGGTCTTCCAGCATTTTTCTGAGTGTTGTCTGGTCTTCCAATGGTTTTCTGACTGTTGTCTAGTTTTCCAGCGGTTTCCTGCGGTGCCCGGTTACTCTGAACTCCACCGACTTTGGACGCATCGCTGCCATATTTACCAGGCTCAGCCTGGAGTTCCGGGGTAGAGGCTTTCCTTTCCAGCAAGGGTTCGCACAGCTCCTCGTAGATGTGGTTGTGATCGTCGTCGGCTAAATTAGGCGTGCTGCTCGCTCTCTTCATCCGGTGTGATGGGTGGGCAGCCGTCAGACGTTTCTGAAGGGCAGATTCGCGATACCTGACGCGGTGCCGAGGTGAATCGCTCGATGGCACGTCCCTCGAGAAATTGGACGCTGCGTTTCTCGGGCGCTGAGGTTCAGCTGCAAAAATGCAAACATCGTATGTATGTGTGCATCTGGCTATTTATATCACATTATATGTATGTGTGTGCATCTGGCTATTTATATCACATTGTATGTATGCGTGTGCATCTGGCTATTTATAGCGCGCCTTACAGGAACTCAAAAAGTGCTAAGTATTACAAAAGTATTGCCAACGACTGAGTTAAAACCAGTTACGAAATTACACATAAATACGAAATTACAATCAATAACGATATTACATACACAGGTAAAGGTACAAGTTTCTAGGGCACAAAAGTAATGAAATTCAAGACTGATAGCAGTTACTACAATACGACATGTTTTGATGTAATGTAGGCCTAGTTATGTAATGTAAGCATGTTCTAGACACTTAATATTGTGCCTTTTAAGTACCTTACAAAACTGAGTACCTCTGTCGTCTCCATCTGTATCTCTGTGCCTATGTCTGTCTCTGTCTGTCTCTTTCCAATAATGTAATGTAACATTTTATAGTGTCTTACAAGTACTTCCTGATGTGTTGGGTTCTATTCTCTGCTGGGCGCAATATGAATGTGACCAATAAGTTGCATCGAGCGGTGCTAGTATCTTACCTGGATGGTTCGTCTGATTGTTAGACGCTATCTTCAGCTGCAAGTGATCTCCGCCCAACTGCAGCAGCGAGTTACAGCGGTTAATAGAACTGAGCTCAACGCTCTGGCCGTTTATCTGGAAATGGAATAAACAATTGGATGGATGGATGGATGGACGGACGGACTGACGGACGGACGGGTGGGTGGGTGGATGGATGGATGGATGGATATAAGGATGTATGGATTGACGGATGAACTGATGGATAGATGGATGGATGGATATAAGGATTGATGGATGGATGGATCGATTCATTTCGAAATTTCGACGAATAATTTCTAACTACAAAAAAGGACCTCATCAAAAATCATTTTGAGGTCACGCAACCCTGAAAGTCACACAAGAAGTCCTGGTGTAGCTGGCTTCGCTACATGACGGGGGAATCCCCACATAACAATAATTTGCAACTTTGGGACATACAAAGGTTCAATGGCCATTGCCAAAGACATTTGTCAGACTGTTACAAGACAGTGATCGCTTTGTCCTGTGATAGCCGGCTATGTGTCAGACTTGGCAATGAGATCGAGACTGCATTCCATAAAGTATTATCAGTCATGCACATGTGTCAAACTTCGTAGGTGGGTTTAAATATACGTTTGCCTCATCACGAGTCCTCAAACGTAACCGAAATACAATGGAATGCTGTGATGGCTTGCCGATGAAGAAAAGCTTTAAAAACAGCTCGACAACGCTATTATTTACATAATGATCTCTTTTTTCTAGTTTTCACTGTCTGTATCTTCTCTTCTCTTTGCCCCCTGCTCTCTTTCTCTCACCCTCTCTCTCTCTCTCCTCTCTCTCTCTCTCTCTCTCTCTCTCTCTCTCTCTCTCTCTCTCTCTCTCTCCAACTTTCTCTCTCTCTCTTTCTCTCTCTTTCTCTGTATGTCCTTCCATCTATCCATCCATCAATCTATCTATCTGAATTGGTACCGTAATTTGCCTATTTTTCTGCTTTCAGCCTGGCTTTTGTAGATCACTGACATCTAGCAGATTTACAATATATTTACGGTGTGACAGAGACAGAGATACAATATATTTACGGTGTGACAGAGACAGAGACAGAAACAGAGAGAGACAGACAGACAGAAACAGAGAGAGAGAGACGGAGATAAAGAGACGGAGAGAGAGCGTTATGTTGTAAATTACCACGAGTTACGAGTTTCAATGGTTTCTATATATTACCTCTTATCCATGACCCACCTTACCTTACGTTACCTTATCTTACATCTTCAGCCCATTCTTTAGCTTCCTTTACCTCGCCTTATCCCACCTAACTTTGCTTTATCTTTTCTTACTCTACTTAGCACATACCGATACTTGCCAAAACTAATCTCACTTTACCTTACCTTATCTAACTTTATCTTACTTTACTTTACCTTACCTTACTTTATCTTAGCTTAGCTTATCTAATCTTAAGTAAGCTAAGCTGCAATACTTTATTTAACCTTAACTAACCTTTCCCTACCTAACTTTGCCTGACCTAGCTAGCCTCACTTCACCTTACCTCACTTTATATTAACTAATCTGATCCCTAACCATATTTAATTTTATCTCATCTAAACTCACATTACATTACACGACACCTTTTCATATCGTATTATACCACTGAGTAATTTCATATCGCGAATCCTGCGCTAAGATTCAGAATCACAAATAGCGCCGAAGTAATGGGTGGAGGGATTCGTCGATGGTTTGAGGTAAAACCCGTGTACCTCGAGCACAAAGAATCCCTGTCGAATTCCAGTTCGATGCGCCACTCCTTCGATTGAAACGGTATCAATGTGTGGAAAACACCTCAGTTCATTTGGAACCAACGGATCATCGAGAACTGTACAGAAGTAAACCGTATGCCATGTAACGATAGTACACTGTGTTCAGAAGAAAAGGAACGATTACGCAAACTCGAATAACTTGAACTAAAATGTTCCATTCATTACGTATTTACTGTTAACATATTTTACAGTTTATGAACTATCCCTTCAGACTGACGTCATATTATTACGTAATACTTTCGCTAAGTCCAACCCACGATGACTTTCAGTGAAGAAGACAGAAAATGTTATTAAATGTTTACGTCAGAATAAAAATTATGGTGCTAAACGTCTGCTTGCAGAATTTCTAGGAAGGGATGAGCATTTGGAATGGGTTGCCTAGTAAACTACTACATTGACGCCTTGGTCTTTCCCGCCATTCCGTTTGAAAGTGGTCTTGTATTGTTAGATCTGGAGCGCGTCTGAGGAATTTCTCTAGAAGCGGCGCTATAGAAATTCGTGATTAAAATTACAAAATTACAATTACAAGGCGAACTTAATAAACTCCTTCAGAAGGCTGAACTAATCAAACCTTCAGCAATTTCTTCCGGGTATACTTACAAGATTTTGTAATTTGTCCTGCATTTCGTTTTTATGGGCACCATGTATATTCAGTCCTCACGTGAGTGCTGTCACGATTAGCTACTTCGGTAAAAGCGCACGTCACGACGCCTCTGCGTAAGAAGAGGCCGGTTCGCATACCGATCGTAATTACTCTTCAGGGATTCGTAACTCGGTCTAGCACATTAATCCTCTCTTTAATTTGAACACGTTACAATGTAACTGCAATCGCAAATTTGTATAGCGCCTCTTCGAGAGAGACTTTTTAGAGGAGCTCCCGGTCTGACGACACAAAACCACGATCGAACAGCAAAGAGAAAATGAAACATGAAAGAGTTCATGTCATAGGTTGCTAGGCAACCTATTAGATAAGTTACATTTGCAGTAATGTAAGCAGGAGGTAGAAGCACTGACCATATTTGCAGCTGAGTACAAATCCGAACATTCCGAGGGTCTTCTTCATCTCTATCGTCCGAATCGAGAAAGGTTGTCTGACAGAACACAGGCAGAATAGTTATCTATCAATCCAAATATATGCATTTACTCACTCATTCACTCATTCATTCATCTGCTTTACTTCATTCAACCATTCATTCATTCGTTCTTTTCACTCGTTTGTTAATTTATTTTGCTTTGTTTTTGCCCCACATATCGATGATCCCTCTTCTTCTTCTTCAGTGTTCTGCCCTTAGGCAGGTCCAAGAATAGAACGACGCCACTCTTCTCTGTTCTGTGCCTCTCCTTGACTTCTTTATAACCCAGACTCCTTTCTTCATCCATCATCCAGTCCAACAGCATATTCCTTCGTCTTCCTGGAACCTTCTTTTCTTTTATTCTTCCTTCAATTACTGTCCTCATGAGAGAATTTCCACGCAGTATGTGACCAGTTCTTTTGTCTCCTCCTTATTGCATTGACCAGTGTCCTTTCTTCCCTTTGGACTTATAGAAAAAGGTTCCAGAGAAATAAAATGTCTGGGTTGGCTAAATCTCGTCAAGTTTCGTTCATTCACTCACTCATTTATTCATTCATTCATTCATTCATTTTAGTCAGTTCATTCATTCTTTCGCTCGTTCGTTTCTTCATTCACTTACTTTATTCATTCACTCATTCATTTGCTTTATTTCATTTAATTCATTTATTTGTTAGTTCGTTCACTTATTCATTCATCTACTATAGTTTTATGTATCTATTTTTATTAGTTTCATTTATTTACTCATTCATTCATTCGCTCATCTATTTATCTCTATTTCTTAAGTTAAATTATGTATTTACTGATTCATTAAGTAATTCATTTCTTTATTACATAACCTCAAGAAAAAAATGAGTTCAGTTGTAACGTTACGTAACACAGTGCACTTTAACGCATTGTAAGCTGTACATGTGCATTGATATAGCGGCAACTGAAAAATCTGTCATATAGTCTGCTGACCTTTTGTCGTTGTTCCTGATGGGTTCGTTAACTTTCGGGTCAAAAAGATTCGGCTCGCTCTTGTACTTGTTCTTGACGAGGCTTGACGATTCTATGACGCCAGGAGCGGCGTCATTGTCATCGTGAAGTCCGACCTTCACCCTGACGCATCGTCCTTGGTGGACGTTGACGGGTCCTTGGGGTCGAGTAGGTCTGGCCTTGCGCAGGCTGTTGGTTCTATAGTTTCCGGGTGAGTCTGAAATCTTCCTCGAATGTTCCAGGGTAAAGGGCGGCGAGGATTGGAACTCATCAGGAATACTCTGAGATCCAGTGGACTCGAACAGGTTAGGGATGCTCTGAGACCTTCTGAAATTAGGCGGCGCGTCCTTCGATGGACTTTGGGGTCCGCGCTTGAACGAGAGGCTGGACCCATTGCTCGAAACGGTTAAGGCCGAGTCTGGGGAGTGGCGGTTGAGACTGGAATCCTTTCCCTGGATTGTCCAGTTCTTATTCTCGGACTCTAACCGGTATAGCAATATCCGGGAGACAGGGTGGCCCTGAACGGGTGTTGGGGTGTAGCGAGTGTCCTGGGTCTCCTGGTTGTTGACCCGGGGTGATTCAAAGTTGCTTTGTTTGCGAGGCTTGTTGTGCGGGGTTTTGTGGGCCACAAATTGCTGCTTCTTTTTGTACATGTTTTCTAAAAGCTTCACTTAGTGCAGGTGAGATCGTCTTTACCTGCATGCAATCTGTAACGGTCAATGTACAACGTATAACAACAACAACAACAACAACAACAACAGCCAGTAGCAGTAGCAGTAGTAGTAGAAGTAATATTGGTAGTAGTAGCAAGTAGCAGTAGTAGTAGAAGTAATATTGGTAGTAGTAGCAAGTAGCAGTAGTAGTAGAAGTAATAATGGTAGTAGTAGCAAGTAGCAGTAGTAGTAGCAGTAGCAGTACCAGTAGTACTACTGAAGATTAATGCGCCAGACGTCAAACTTGAATCAGGGAACGGACATGCATTCTTTCTGAACATTAAATCAACTTTGATTTGATCTGATCTACTGTGATATGCTGTAAACATAGTTTTAATTGGCAGGGTGTGATTTCTGGTTGACAGCAGTTGGAGAAGGACTTAAGGGATGAAGTGAAACTTAAGTGGAAATTGTATCTTCAGTGAGAGATAGTCAGCATCAAAGGGTTATGTTTTCGTGCCAACTCCACCGTAGCCGTCTGGCTGTCTGCCTGCCTGACTCTTGGACCTTGACCTGCAACCGAAATCTAACCCTTCCTGTCCATCAATTTTGTTTTGATTGAGCGAATGTCAATAACCAGGTTCCCGCGACTTCGCTTTCTCTGAGCGCTGTACAAATCTAGAGTTTACGATTACGATCCCGATTCTATTATTTATAGAACAAAATTTTACCATACGCCAAATTATATCTGCTGTCTACCATAATTGTGTAAGGTAATTTATCTATCCGAGTAGTTAAGCGTACGAATGAATTGTTCAAGAGAGGTGCAAATGCCTTTCACGTTCTTTTACCTCACGATCGCTCTTGCCCCCCCCCCCCCCCCCATGCTACCCTCTCTCTACACCTGGTTTTGGCGCGCACTCAAGCAAGTCCACAGATCTGGGCATAGGCCTATGTGCAACCTTAGGACACGGAAGGCCTACCACCGCGTTGCAAATGACAAATTCCTTTTCAATATTTTGTAAACATTCCTCGACAGGTCTAGAAAATATAGAGACTGACAGGCAGTGAAACAGACATATAGAGCACGTAATTTAGACAGACAAAACTACTAAGACACATACAGAAAGAGAGAAAGACATAGAGAGATACAGGTACAGGCAGACAGATATAGAAGCACAGGCAGGTAGACAGACCAGTAGACAGACACAGTCACACAGGCAGAGAGATATATCCAGAGATACAGAGAGGTAGACGGTCAGACATACAGACGTGTGGAGAGACAATCAGACTGAAGGTGACAGATAGAAAGACAGAGAAGCAGACACAGGCTGGCAGAAAGAAGAAGACAGACGGCAACACAGAAAGACAAACAGACAAGACTTTTATTAGATAGTATTTAACAACAGAGACCTGTTGTCAAGAAAATGCAACTCATGTCGTTTAACAACAGAGGGCGTTGTAAGCCCGTTGTAAGCAAATCGTTATCATTCGCACTATACAATACATTGTACAACTGATAAACATTCGCATACCCACATTGGATTGAGTGCATCAGGTCTAGTTTCTGAGATATCGTCGATTTTGTAAAGAAAACCCAGTCCACTCTTTAAACGATGTCTTTGGCAAAACTAAAATGTCATAATAAGCTTTATTTATGGCTAATTATAATTCTTGCTGATTCATATAATGCCTACATCCTTATAATGTAAAATCAGCATATCTTGCCGCGTGCTGAGATATTGCTGATTCAACGAAATAACTATTCCGTAGCCTACAGCTTACTCAGCACTAAATTCATGGCCTCATTTAGAATTTATTTGTGCTTATACAGCGTTTTATGGTTTCGAACTATGTAAATAGATTATGCTGAAGTCAGCATTTATAGCCTATATAAACTGCCTCCTGAAAGCTAGAGCAGCCGCAGTCGTCTTAGGGCATATTAAGAGTTGGTCGCAAGAACAATCTGTGAATGTGAGCATTAAATAACTACATGTTCTTACTATTTTTTAGGTTAGTCATTTAATTCCTCAGATGCGAACATCCTTAAGGTTATGGCTACTTCCAGACGGAGCTGCATTAACCATCCAGACATATTCTGCTACATTTGTGGGGAATACACACTAAAAGCAAACAGGAAACCGATTTCTGAGTTTGTAAAAAGAGCATATGTAGGTTATTTTGGTGTAAAACTTGGAGATCAAGATAAGCAATGGGCTCCTCATACAGTATGCAAAACTTGTATTGAACAACTGCGCCACTGGACAATTGGAAAGAGAAGCTGCCTGAAATTTGGTGTACCGATGGTTTGGAAAGAACAGATAAACCACTTGGACGACTGTTACTTTTGTATGGTTAATATCATAGGCATCAATCGAAATAATCGTCACAAGTTGTCTTACCCTGATATACCTTCAGCCAGGAGACCTGTTCCGCATTCGGATATTGTACCAGTTCCACCTTTTCGCGAACTACCTCAGCTCTCAGACGATGAGACTTGCATGTCCAATATCGGACAAGATGACGAAAGTGAAGAAAGTGGGGGCAGTGACAGTGATTTCCAATCAACTTCACACAGTGAACGTTTTGACCAAAAAGAGTTGAGTGATCTGATCAGGGACTTAAATCTTTCCAAAGAGTCCTCTGAATTGCTTGCGTCCAGACTAAAGGAAAAGAATGCACTTCAGCCTGGAACGAAAATTACAATTTATAGAAACAGAGAAAAGGATTTGCTGCCATTCTTTACCGAAGACAACAACCTAGTATTCTGTAATGACATCAGCAACTTATTGAAGAAAATTGGTCTGTCGGATTACAGCCCAGATGAGTGGCGTCTTTTTATCGACAGTTCAAAACGTAGTCTGAAATGTGTGCTTTTAAATAACGGCAACAAATTTGGTTCTAT
The DNA here is from genome assembly GCA_964023275.1 of Norana najaformis. NCBI lineage: Eukaryota > Metazoa > Annelida > Clitellata > Crassiclitellata > Hormogastridae > Norana > Norana najaformis. The sequence goes on along the minus strand of OZ029924.1, from coordinate 6,406,702 downwards.
TCCAATCGGTCACTCCACCAGGATGAAAGAAGAGTACAATGCCATCTCTTTAGTACTGGAAAAGATAAAATACAAAGAACATCAATGGGTAATTTGTGTAGACTTGAAGATGGTAAATTTCCTCCTTGGTCAACAAAGTGGCTACACAAAGTATCCCTGCTTTTTGTGTCTTTGGGACAGTAGAGCCAAGCATGAACATTGGACAAGAAAAGATTGGCCTTCGAGGAAAGACATGGTGGTTGGAGCTCAAAATGTAATCAAGGAATCTTTGGTGGCACGAGATAGGATCATACTGCCACCACTACATATAAAGCTAGGCCTGATGAAACAATTTGTCAGGGCTTTGAATAAAGAAGGTTCATGCTTCGAATACATAGTACACAAGTTACCAGGAATTACAATGGAAAAATTGAAGGCTGGAATCTTCGATGGTCCACAGATCAGGCAACTTATGAATGACCCACTTTTCATACCATCAATGAATGAAATCGAATCTTGTGCCTGGTCTTCCTTTGTTCTTGTAACTAAAAATTTTCTTGGCAACAAGAAGGCAGACAATTATGCACAACTAGTAGAGGATATGCTTCTTCATTTCAACAAGCTTGGCTGCAACATGAGCATTAAAGTCCATTATCTCCACAGTCACTTAGATCGCTTTCCAGAGAATCTTGGTGACTTCAGCGAAGAGCAAGGTGAAAGATTTCACCAAGACATCAAAACAATGGAAAATCGATATCAAGGAAGATGGGATGCACACATGATGGCAGACTATTGCTGGAATATTATGCGCGATTGTTCCGGCAGATGCCACACTCGGAAATCGTACAAAAGGAGCTTCTTCGGTGTCGAATGACTTGAAATTTTTATAACAAACTTGCTCTGTTTGGTATCATATAAGTACAGTTTCAGGTACTACCATTTTCTTTTAAGTATTTGTATTATTATGTTTATTTAGTGTATCACATAATAAATTGAGCACTACATAATTATAGCTATAGCCTTATGTTTTATGGGCGAGCAGAGGCAAGGACTGGTATATGGCATAATGTTCTATATCTCGAAAACTAGACCTGCTGGGAGAAAACTGGTGCCTTTTCTGGAATCAGCAGGTCAAATATACCCAGAAACAGTTCTAACATTTGAGGCAACAAATTATGTGTTGGCCAGTGTAAACATTCGCATACTCACGCGTATCTTTTGAGAGGTACTTCAAAAACGCTATATAAACATTCAGGGTTCGTACATTCATACATAAATGCATACATTAATGCATACATACATGCATACGTGTATGCATAAATAAATACATATATAGATAGATACATACATGCATACATACATACATACATACATAAACACACTCACATACATGCAGACAGACAGACAGATAAATGCATACACATATACATGCATAGATACATACATACATACATGCACGCATGTATACATGCATACATGCCTTACACTATATTAACACTAGTACGTATACAGTACTAATATCAATATGAAAGTAATAAACCGACATAAACTAACGCACATTACATTACTCTGCCATGTTTATGAATCTTGAAAGACCTAAAATTGAAGCCGGGACATGAAAGGATTTTCGGCCTCATAAATTTCAATGAACTTCCTGATTTGGGTCTTGCCTGCCAACCGTTGCCTGATTTCCTCTTTCTTTGACCTGTTGCTTCTTGCCTACAGTTTCACTTGAGCGACCATCGATTGACGATGCGTTGTGCATTATGATAACGGCGCTGTAGAAACCATCAGGTCGGATTGGATGGATTTGATGGTCCTTCCATCTCCACTTGAGACTCAGATTCCTGTTTCGATAAAGCTGCGTCTCTCACCTTCTTTCTCTCTCTTTCTATTTCTCTCTGTTTATCTCTCTTTCTCTTTAATCCTCTCTCTCTCTTTCTCTGTCTGTCTGTCTGTCTCTCTCTCATTTTGCTCTTCTTTTCAGCTTGTCTGACATCAGTTCAACGGCATGACATTTCCACAGCGCCATTAGAATCATTACAAAGGGTGACTACTGCGCAGCAACAACTTGTAAATTAGATTCGTAATCGTAATTGTAAACTGCCTAAAGCATAATATCTGAGTGTAGGGCATCAGCTGCAAGTCAGCATCAAGTCAGCATCAAGTCAGAAGAGTTGTCCACAGATGTCGTGTGAAGAAGATCCGATTGAAGAGAGACCCAGAGAGGGACAGATGAACTGATGTGGTGGATTCTGTTTAGGATGAAAGAAATGAGAATGTGGCGGATTGGATGGACCAGGGAAAGATTTCTTGAAAAGATGGGACTTAGTATTGAATGAACTGAGGAGTGATAGATGTAAGTGAATTGATTCAAGTCACTAGGTGCAACTCTTTATAGCAATTTGATGAACCAGTGTAGATGGTATGTACGTTTGTATGTATGTCTGTATATATGTACATAGGCCTATGTACGCAATTATTTATATATGTATGCAGGTATGTATATTTGTATGCATGTGGCTATTTATATAGCGCCTTTCAACACCTCACAAAGGGGTTTTATCTAGCGCCTTTACAGGACACATCTAAATCTCTCACCTTTATGCTGTCGTTTCGCGGAATCTCTGAACAACAAAATCCAAAGTCAGACAAAGTAGAACAAAAATTGGGAATCCTTCGTCGCACACCGATATCATGGTAGAGCAAGGCGCAAATAGAACCAATTGTTGTTAATCCTGCAATACTGTAACGGTCACACATCGCTTGGCACAAACGTAGAAAAAAGTTAAACTCACCTGAGCTGGCTGGCGTTTCTTGCCTAGGCGGCTCTGTGCATGAATTAGTTGCCCCGATAGTTACGAATGTGAAGTCACTGAGCCTCACTTAGACTCATGCACACATGCACACACACACACAAATATGCAACATTTTCAAACTGTCTTGACAGGCAGTTGTTTAGACGGGTTAGGGAATCATTCACTATATTAAGTGTTTTCATACAGGTATACATACATACACACGCATGAAAACACAGACACACACGAAAACACCCTCAAAGAAGCATGGACTTATTGAATCTAATCTACTGAATGTGGACATTTCTACAGCGCCGTCATCGTAATACATGTCTTCTTTCTCCTTCTTCTTCAGGATTCGAGAAGAAAGGCAGAATTCTTCCGCGAGATTTGTACAGTCTCGTATGTAACGTCGGTAAAAACTTTTAAAGGTGTCTGTCACCTTCTCCACATTCAACATAAGCTGCCGTCCGCGCAGAGGTCCACTGGTACCCTCTGGTGTTAACGGATTTTAGTTGGAGGTACGCCATTGCCCGCACAAGAAGACTTACCTGGTTCACAGCACAGTCGAAGAACAGTCGTTCGGAGCGCAAGTTGTCTTGTCCGTCGTGATTCTCTCGCTACCAAAGCTTCTCGTAAAGATGCTTACATTTTCTTAATATTATTTATCACAGTTTTATCCAAACGTGTTGTGGCCATGTTAAGTTAATCTGGATAGAAGATGATCCATCTCGAACGGCAACTAGTCTTTACTTAAATCTGTGTATCAGCTTCCTAGACAGAGAAGGGTCTGTTTCGAACTGGAGGTTATATTTAATAAAACATTGAACTCTGGCCAATCGCAATACCTAAAATCAGTCCTCATTCCGCAGACTTACATGTATCATTATTCAATCAGGTCATCTGATTGCCTTTCTCTGATTGTGCCAAATCTAGAACTGTTCTTCATAAACGATCTTTTCGGTTGCTGGGCCTAAATTTTGGAATTCTCTTCCTGCATCGGTTTTTGCACAGCCTCTTGTGTAATTTCGGTCTCAACGTAAGACTTCGCTTTTCAGTTGGCTTATCCACCGTAGTCTGCCCCTCTGTCTCAGTGGACTGACTTTTGGGTATTCACCTGACTGCGGCTTGATTGTTGGTGAGTCATCGGACGATCCTTATGCATCAGACACCGGCGCCATAGAAGATGCAAATTAATAGTTAATAATGCTAACTATCCAGCAGTGTATACGCCGCAAAAAGAAACAGCATTAAAACTTTCTCTAATTATTATATAACTACAGTTATTAAATACCTTTCTTTACCTTAGCTTACCTAAGGCCACCTACCGTCCCTTGTTATACAGTTATTGGATCGCCGCCTTTTGAATCCAGAGTTTGGAAAGTGTCAGGTTAATTCTTGCTTTGAATCAGAAAACAATAAGAGAAGTTCATAAAGACGCTATCCAAATGTTCAGATAGGTCAAGTCAGACAGACCTGCATATATATGTAGGTACCGCGTTCCCGCACATCAATTCCAGTCCATGGTACCTTCTCATGCCTTGGACATTCCTCTTCGAACATCAACTCCAGTCTATCGTACTACCTCATGTCTTGGACATTCTTCTTCGAACATCAACTCCAGTCCATCATACCTTCTCATGTCTTGGACATTCTTCTTGGAACATCAACTCCAGTCCATGGTACCTTCTCATGCCTTGGACATTCTTCTTGGAACATCAACTCCAGTCCATCGTACTTCCTCATGGCTTGGACATTCTTCTTCGAACATCAACTCCAGTCCATCGTACCTTCTCATGTCTTGGACATTCTTCTTGGAACATCAACTCCAGTCCACCGTACCTTCTCATGTGTTGGACATTCTTCTTCGGAACATCAACTCCAGTCCATCGTACCTTCTCATGGCTTGGACATTCTTCTTCGAACATCAACTCCAGTCCACCGTACCTTCTCATGTCTTGGACATTCTTCTTGGAACATCAACTCCAGTCCATCATTCCTTCTCATGTCTTGGACAGCCTTCTTGTAACATCAACTCCAGTCCATCGTACTTCTCATGTCTTGGACATTCTTCTTCGAACATCAACTCCAGTCCATCGTACCTTCTCATGTCTTGGACATTCTTCTTGGAACATCAACTCCAGTCCATCGTACTTTCTCATGTCTTGGACATTCTTCTTCGAACATCAACTCCAGTCCATCGTACTTCCTCATGTCTTGGACATTCTTCTTGGAACATCAACTCCAGTCCATCGTACTTCCTCATGTCTTGGACATTCTTCTTGGAACATCAACTCCAGTCCATCGTACTTCCTCATGGCTTGGACATTCTTCTTGGAACATCAACTCCAGTCCATCGTACTTCCTCATGGCTTGGACATTCTTCTTCGAACATCAACTCCAGTCCATCGTACTTCTCATGTCTTGGACATTCTTCTTCGAACATCAACTCCAGTCCATCGTACTTCCTCATGTCTTGGACATTCTTCTTCGAACATCAGCTCCAGTCCACCGTACCTTCTCATATCTTGGACATTCTTCTTCGAACATCAACTCCAGTCCACCGTACCTTCTCGTGTCTTGGACCCCCTTCTTGTAACATCAACTCCATTCCATCGTACTTTCTCATGGCTTCGACCTTCTTCTTGGAACGTCTCAGAAGGAGTCCATCGTCATTCCGGTTCTCAAGCGTGATGGCCTCGACGTCTCGGACATGTCTAACTCTCGACCAATATCTAATGTTACTTTTTGTGTCCAAGGTCATTGAGAAAATTGTATCTAGTCAGTTAGTTACCTATCTCGAAACTAATGATCTACTACCTGTTTTTTAGTCTGGCTTTCGTAGATTTCACTCTACTGAGACGCTCTTAACTCGACTTCTGTCTGATGTATACGGTGCCATAGATCGTTCTGAAGTTACCTTACTTGCATTATTTGATGTTAGTGCTGCATTTGATTCGGTCGATCATGCTAACTTTTGGAACGTTTGGCTATTTCTTTTGGTTTATCTGGCAACTTTCTCGATTGGTTGGCCTCTTTTCTATCTGAGCGCATGCTCTGTGTGGTTTATGGCCCATCCCGCTCACCTTGGGTTCCTTCCTTGTTTGGATTGCCTCAGGGGTCAGTTTTGGGTCCCTTGCTTTATATACTGTTTACTGCTGACCTTGGCTCTTTGCTAGCTGCGTGCTCGGCTTCAAGCCAGTCCTATGCCGACGATGTGCAGGCCTATGTTCATTGTTTTGCTTCTGATGCCGCAGCTGCTGCTCGAACTATGTGTTGTGCTTCTGACTCCCTTGTGGCTTGGATGTCTTCAAATCGATTGAGATTGAATCCCTCCAAGACTCAATATATTTGGTTGGGCACTAGGCAGCATTTGGCTAAAATCAATCTACCTGTACTACATTTAGAGTTTCCTCACATCACCTTCTCAGTCATTGTTTATGACCTTGGCATTGAGTGGGATCATGAGTTCTCTTTTAAGGCTCAGGTACATCGTCTTTGTCGTATTGCTACTACCAGCTACGGCAACTTCGTGTTGTCTCACGTTCTCTCTCAGGCACCTCATCTAAGACTCTGGTTCATGCATTTGTCACTAGTCGGTTGGATTACTGCTCTTCTTTATATGTAGGACTCCGTGATGTACGGCTTTTGTGCCTGGAGCGTGTGTTGCGGGCGGCTGCACGGCTTATTGGTGGCATCTCTAGGTTTGGTCATGTCTCTGATTTCATGCGAGATGAGTTGCACTGGCTTCCTATGAGTCAGCGCATCCACTATAGGGTCATCGACTTTGTTCAGAACTCCTTGTTGGGTATTGCCCCCTCTTACTTGAGGGAGTTTTGCCTACCTGTCCGGTCCAATTTGGGACGTGCTTCTCTTCGCTCCGCTGCTAGTGGTAATCTATTAGTGCCTCGCTCTCGCACCTCGACCATGCAGCGTCGTGCTTTCTCTGTTGCTGGCCCAACCCTCTGGAATGGACTTCCTGCTACTCTACGTCTTCTACTCCGGGATTTTACTTCTATCTTCTATTCTTCTCTTCAGACTGTTCTTTTTTGCCTAGGTTGGTTTGGGAGCGCTTCTGAGTAGTTTTCCTGAAGGGGCGCTATATAAGTGTTCTGTATAAATAAATCAATCAATCAACTCCAGTTTATCGTACCTTCTCATGTTTTGGTCCTTCACATTGGAACATCAGCTCCAGTCCATCATTCCTTCTCATGTCTTGGACCTCCTTCTTGGAACATCAACTCCAGTCCATCGTACCTTCTCGTGTCTTGGACATTGTTATTGGAACATCAACTCCAGTACATCGTACCTTCTCATGTCTGGGTCCTTCGCATTGGAACATCAACTCCAGTCTACCGTACCTTCTCATGTCTTGGACCTTCGTGTTGGAACAGTTTTTCCCTACTCATTTGTATTGTTGCACTTTACTGTGTTCAGCTGTTTCAAACTATTTTGAAACGCACTTGTTTTGATCTGTTTGATAGTCTGGTTTGCAGCGCCTTTTGTGAGATACTTAGATGCGTTATGTTAAGTGTCTTGAGATATATTGTCACAGGTAGTCTAGGATATGGAAGAATATATCAACTTTAGGTTAAATGTTTTATTTCCTAAGCTATTTACAAGCATAACTTGACTTACATAGAAACAATACGTCGGCCTCAGGCGGCAACAAAACCAGCGAAAAACACAACGTCCACCAACAGACGGTGACGAAAAACGGCTTAAAGAGAACCAAACGGCAAAAAGGCTAAGAAGAGTTGAAAGTGAAACATGCAGGAAGACTTATACCACACGAAAGATACTGGCAAGAGAAAACAGTCACGCAGGACCAAAACCAACGTCCAATATGAGCCAACTTAAAACCAACATCTTTCATAAGATTGACTTTCCTACCAAAATGTACAGGCGTACAACATACAACAACTTAGCTTACTCGGTCCTATCCAACATGCCATATGTAACAATATACATACATGCATACATACATGCAAGAGTTAGTAGAAAAATCTCGTTATGTGGACCCGTTTTCAACTCAACTTGTTTATTGCTTTCAGAGCTGAAATAGTTGCTTGACAAGTAATCTAAAATGCATCAAATATTTGAGTATGTAGGAAAGAAGTAAATCAAGTATCTAAGTACTTTTCTGGCTTTGTTGAAACAGAAGAAAATGACAAATTTGATAACCCGTTTCCTAATAATATTCCTAGTGTTCATATTTTATTGTAAAGCACAAAAACAAAAGCCGAATTAGATTTGAAGTTTTTTTCAGAAAAGTAATAAGCCTAAACTCCGAATGGTAAAGGGGAGCAGTTCATTGAATGACCAGCATTCAAACTTGCACGAGAAGGCCGGCTTAGCCTTCGTAAGGATTTAAAAACCTACGTTTGAAAAGAAAAAAATCAGTTTTAGGTTTTTTATGTTTTGCACGACTTCTGGTTTCCTTGACTTAACACATTTTGACAGGGCTTCTCCCACAGATTATGACTTTGCGATTATACTTAATGCGACCGTTGATTATTACTTTATTTATTATGATAGTGGCGCTACAGAAGCCAGTGGATTAGATTCGATTAGATTGATAGCCCAATGAAGGTGATACTAACACTACTCTGTTTGCCGAGAGAATCGAGTGTCTCGCTAATGCGTTAAAAGACACAGCTTTGCCAAATACGGTAGGTCTACCGTGTCACATAAATTTAACATCGCTTGACATAATAAAGCTTTTGAAGTCGTCCAGGTACCACTGGAGCCAAGTAGTCCTATATCCTGTTGTCTTCCGAACCTGATTCATCGTCACTTGGTCGGATGGATGCTAGTCCGAATGGGACGAGTTCGAATCTTTATCTTGGACCTAAACAACAATTATAATATTTGACACAGTTGTTGCAGGTCTCAACTTGCATTTATGTCAATCCATTTCAACTCAAGGTAAGTTAAGGTAAGTTAAGGTAAGTTAAGTTAAGTTAAGGTAAGGTAAGGTAAGATAAGATAAGGTAAAGTAAGGTGAGGCAAGCCAAGGCAAGGTAAGGTAATGTAAGGCATTAAGGCAATGTAATGTGTGGTATGGTACGGTACAGTTAAAGTCACAATCCAAGTTACATAAGTGTTACAGTCTTGTTTTGGCCAGCGCTCATTCAAAGTATTGGTGGTTCCAACATTTGGAACTCTGTACCTCCTCCTCATATCCGCGGCTCTCTAACTGAGACAATCTGTCGCTCTAAACTCAGTAAACTGAAAACAGTCTCGGTCTTCATGTTCCTCTTTCCTTCGAATCTTGCATGTCGTTTGGCCTCTACTCACCCGAGGTTCCTTATGTTTCCTTCTGGATAAGGATAGGCGTCGACGTGACCCCGGAAACAGCGGATGGAAGCGCAAGAACCAGACCAATGCGACGAAAAAAGTGATGAGGATTCCGCCGAGGATCAGGAGGAGCAGAGTCAACAGGATCCGCCAATCGTTGGTTGAGGTAGAAAGATTTGTAATTGGAACGGTTGAGCTCACGACTGCAATATTACGTCAAATAGCTCTTTTCTATAATTTTTCAGACATTATTAGTAGGCCTATTTAAATTAGGAATTTTTTTAAAACTTCCGATGTATCAGTGTTACCTGAGGTTAACAACAATAACAACAACAATAATAATAATAATAATAACAACAAAGTGGCAAGTAGACGTTCCAGCAGACACTACGCCATGAACGACATCATCTGGAGATCTTCGAAAGGCAGACATCCCTAGCTCTAAGGAGCCATCTGGCCCCCTTCGTAATGATGGAAAACGACCGAACGGAGCAACGCTGGTACCGTGGTCGTCTGGCAAATATCTTGCATGGGATGTGACCAATGTCCACACTTGTGCGACGTCATACACCTAAAATAGGTGAATGCAGTGATATATGGGACAAACTTCACAGCCCTGAGCAATAAGGACAGAGGCATATACGACAAATCATGGTCCAAAACGGGGCCAGATACAGCTAAATCGGTTGAAGTGCTAGATATTTGTGGGGTATGGTAGCCGATTGGTTAGAGCACTCGGCTTGTAATGCGGAGAGTACGGGTTCGAGCCTTGTGAGGCGCCGTTATAATGTGGGGACCCCTTGAGCAAGTCCTTCACTCACAACTGCTCAGCGCCATAGATTGATGCTTAGTGAATAGATAGTGCCGCTTAATAAATCCAGAAATAATGAATTAACAATAACAATACTGCTTCTCAATGCTTGTAGTTACTGCATACCAATCGTGCTGGTGGGGTCAATGTTGGGGTCGATCGTGGTGGTGGCGATGGTCGTGGGAACAGGAGTTGTGGTTATCACTGCAAAGCAAACAACACATAGTTAACAAAATACGGCACCTGAATGCTGACTTGTGTTGTAGTTTTCTAATGACAGCTGGAGCTTTCGTATCTATGCGTTATTCTCATTTTTCGTGATGAATGATGTATATAAATCGAAACCGATTGGAATGCTTAACTGTGGTATAGGCCTTTTAATTTCTGTTGTTATTCATTTCTTTATAGCACTTATTTCGCACACAGGGTCATTAAATCTGAATCTGGGGCTCGAGGCAAGTGTGCGCGTACGACTTGTCCAGGGTCCTTACACGGAATGCGCTCAATAGGCTCGAACCCGTAATCGTACGAGTAGAGACTTAGCGCACTACCGAATTTAAAGCGTGGAGTGGAAATAGTCACTTGAAAATTACTTTGATTCTGAGCATAGGTTCAATCGAGTGTCAGATTACCTCGGGTCGACTAGACAGCGATTGTGAGCAACACGGTGGTCTATTCCGTAGAGCTGCTAGAACGCTTGGTCTGCAGGCCTACTCGAAAGACTGCGGATCCGAACCTGTGTAACGACCCTGAAGAAGTTGTTCACGCACTCTTATCTCTGCCTTCAAGCAGTCGAATTTTATATCGGCGAAAGCTGGGAATTAAGCTGCAAGTTCTGCGACCTACTGCGTCCAAGACCTTGAGATTCGTCCATTGCCGGTTCGAAGGCCCAAGAACGGAAATAAGCGCCTCCTTTGCGTTCCACAATGGGACATGAGAACTTTACTTACTTTTACTTTGCTCTAGAGTGCGATTGATTCTGAGTAAAACTGCCGGTTCTAAATAAACGAAGTTTTGATGTTGTGGTATTAAAGAAGTATTAAATTTTAAAGATCGGATCATCTGTGGTCTTTGAATTTGCTTTGAATTAGCACGTCAAGAAGCACCAAAAGTGTTTCTGTGTTCGTTCGAATCGGCGTTACTTCGAAATTCGGTCGAATTACAGATTTATGGCACCATTGAATACTTACAAATTGCTAAATGAAAATCTCCGAAATGTTTCAGCACCGTACGAAACGGATGTACTTGTGTTAGGGAGACCAGCTTACCACCACCGCTATAAAAATGAAGTCCGCCAGAGATAAGTTCGTGGTTCATTTTCTGAGTCCGAGGTCAGGCGGGAAAATCACTTCGAGAAAGATTTTGCTAACAACCCCGGAAGAACCGAAACACAAAGGATCAAATTCACTGAGTAAAAGTTAATTACATCGTATTATAGAAGAACCACTAATCTTAATCTCGTTACACTTGAAAAAATAATATGCCTACTTGAGCAGTTTCCGTATACTGTCATCTCGTAACCAGCGCTACAGCCGTCGCATGTGCCAGCTACACTACAGCCTGCAGCACAGTGCGCGGAGCAGTCTGAAAGACAGAAACATCATTGTAAATGAACGTCATACAGGTTCGTGCACCCTTGCTGAACAAGAGCAGAGGTATTGTATTGGTATAGTAAGGATGTTTCGAAGCCGGCCCCAAAATCAATATATTCTTAACAGCGACATTGTAATGTAACTCTACTGTAACACAAGTTGAACTGCAACACAAGATGAACTCTTTTATATATGGGGCCAACTGGTCAAATAAGGTATACAAGAAAATCCCTCACTTTTACAACGACAAAGGGAATCAAACAAAATTAAAGTATATATAATGCCTTTATTTCAGAGGAGTATCATCAGATTATAACGACATCGTCGATTCATTTAGATTGTCGCTTGATCAATACAATGTGGCGCTTAATTAATCCAGAAATAATAAAAATACAATTTAAGATCGATTGTTTTCAACTGCGTCACATTTCGTTGCAATGTATTGTATTTAAGGTACAGAACTGTATTGCATCCTAAAAATAGAAAGAACAAATCATGGAAGCAAAGAATTTAGCAAAACACAAGGCTCCTAACAAAACTTTTTTTACATGAATATATGCTACGCGCATATTCACTCCAATTTCAATCTGCTATTATAGATTTCCAGGCGCAAAAAAATTATTTTAACACGAACTGCCATAAGAAGCTTTAGGAAACCATCTTCCTACATCATCCAGAAATTTCTATGTAGCTATTCAAAACGGCATACGTACGTGCGCACGTGTTAGTTGGAGTCAGTCCATATCCAAATGTACAGTTATCGCACTGACCGGCTCCATTGACGACGCATGAAGAACAGTTTGCGGCACATTCTGGAAAGAAAACTAAGGTTACTGCTTGTTGGATTATAAATGGAAGCTTAGTTGTAATGATCCAATTTTGGCGGATGAATCAACAATGCATGAATATGGAACTAATATTCGCTCGTTCCAGTTGATTCACTAATTTAAGAGCCCATTCAAACACGGTGAAACAGCGTAAATTCAAAAGTCTATTAAATTCTTCGTAGCCTTAAGCATCGGCCTATTAGTCTAGCGAGGTCCATTTAAAAGATACAGGTTTATTATTTTGCTTCTGTTCTCCGGAACCTAACACCTCCTTCGATCGTTGTTTAGCGAATGCCTTCTTCGCTTCGCACCCATCCTTAACTTTCCCCTTCTTCTGTCAATCGTCCAACTGCTCCCTATCGCCATCCGATCTGTTCCCCTCTCTCTCTCTCTCTCGTTCACTTTCTCTCTCTCTTTCTCTCTCATTCTCTCGCTCTCATTAACTTCCACCTGTCAGTCACGGGCGTCCTATCCGCCTCTCGTTAATGACTTCCTCGCCTTACTGTTCTCCAGTGTTCCATGCAAATTAATTACACAAACACATTAGCAAAATTATCCAACCTAATACAGTCCACAATATGCACAAAGTTAAAACCTCATTGTTTTTACAACTTTTCACTACACAGCACAAAAATAAAAGCCTATTAAATTCTGCACAGGCTTAAGCAATACGCACTGCCACAGGTTTTGTTGTTTCTGAAGAACACATATCCGGTGTCACACTTGTCACAAGAATCTGGTCCTGCGGAGGAGCACCCGTACGTTTCACAGTTTTTGGAACAATCTGAAAATGAAAGATCGTTATATGCATCTATATCGTCTTAAGGCGATCTCTTTGTCCTCATAATCATCAATATAGTGTGTATTTCAACTATAGCTATCGTAGTTAGGCGCATGTTTTGTTGTAAAATCTCGGAAGATCGATTTGGAGTGCACCTCCGATCTTTGCTTAGCATCGACCGACCGTTCTTACCTAGATCATTAATGCAGTGGCGCTGTGTAAATTTTGAGAGTGGTTAAAGATTAGATTTCCATCCTAATAAACCGTAGTAATGAATAATCCGGCACAACTGTGAAAAACAAGGTGTGACTAAGAGAGACAAATTCAGTCCATAGTTGATTTGCTAATGAAAAGCTCTTGGGCAAAACAGCATTATAACACGTACTGGCACAAGAACCATTCGGCAATAGACCATATCCTAAGTCACACTTTGTGCAGTTATGCGCTCCTGTACTGTTGCATCCATACGTCGTGCAATGTTCAGAACATTCTGAAAAGTACAGCAGTACTAACTATAACGATTTCCATCTAAAATGTCTAAATATCTGAGTTTGGCGATCAAATGCGGTTCAAGAAGCTAAGAAAGGATATCATCACCACCAGTCGATGCAAGTTAAAAGGTTCTAGCACACAAGTGTATGTTCAGGCGAGTAATTAAAAGGCAAGTTAACCTCAGTTCACGTAAGCTATTAAGCTCGCTTAGCCAAGCTAAGGTGAGTTAATTTATGCATGGTAAAATGCAGTGAAGTAAGGTAGGACAAGGTAATGTAAGTTGAAATAAGACAACGTAAGGTAAGTCCAATGAGTTGAGCTACGAAAAAGTAAGGTAAGGTATTGACCGGGATAGAAATGCCTAGACAAACACTTGTTGTATTAACATGCACTCGCAAGTGAAACGTACTGTCACAAGACCCGTTTGGCAGCAGTCCGTATCCAAAGTCACACATGTCGCATTTGTAGGCTCCGGTGATGTTGCAACCGTACTTTGTACAATGTGTGGAACAGGCTGAAATGAAAAACATTTTCAAAATGTATTCCATCTTCATCCAATACCTCAAATCTTATCAGAAATTTTCACGCGTTTTAAATACTAGCAGGTCAGGTCAAACTTTCTGGAAAGTCACCCTTTCACAAAATACTTACACACATCGTTTGCATAATTACAATCAAGCCTCTTTCATTAGTCCGAAGAGGCCTGATTTTCCAGATTGATACAACAGCCCTTAGCATAACATCTTGTTTTATAAGTAGACTCTAAAGAAATGAATAATGTATTCATCTATCGTCGATTAAATGATCCGAGATCGAGTAGTAACTTCTTCCTGTATCTTGTTATTTCAGCTATCTGAGTTTTGGTGTACAGAAGCTAATCTAGATTACGATTCGAACAAGAAATTTCTATGTAGCTATTCAAAACGGCATACGTACGTGCGCACGTGTTAGTTGGAGTCAGTCCATATCCAAATGTACAGTTATCGCACTGACCGGCTCCATTGACGACGCATGAAGAACAGTTTGCGGCACATTCTGGAAAGAAAACTAAGGTTACTGCTTGTTGAATAATAAATGGAAGCTTAGTTGTAATGATCCAATTTTGGCGGATGAATCAACAATGCATGAATATGGAACTAATATTCGCTCGTTCCAGTTGATTCACTAATTTAAGAGCCCATTCAAACACGTGAATTAAAAGCCTGTTAAATTCTTCGTATATACAGTAAATTCAGCAAAATCAGAGTCTATGATTTGCATCGGCCTATTAGTCTAGCGAGGTCCATTTAAAAGATACAGGTTTATTATTTTGCTTCTGTTCTCCGGAACCTAACACCTCCTTCGATCGTTGTTTAGCGAATGCCTTCTTCGCTTCGCACCCATCCTTAACTTTCCCCTTCTTCTGTCAATCATCCAACCGCTCCCTTTCGCCATCCGATCTGTTCCCCTCTCTCTCTCTCTCTCTCTCGTTCACTTTCTCTCTCTCTTTCTCTCTCATTCTCTCGCTCTCATTAACTTCCACCTGTCAGTCACGGGCGTCCTATCCGCCTCTCGTTAATGACTTCCTCGCCTTACTGTTCTCCAGTGTTCCATGCAAATTAATTACACAAACACATTAGCAAAATTATCCAACCTAATACAGTCCACAATATGCACAAAGTTAAAACCTCATTGTTTTTACAACTTTTCACTACACAGCACAAAAATAAAAGCCTATTAAATTCTGCACAGCCTTAAGCAAATACGCACTGCCACAGGTTTTGTTGTTTCTGAAGTACACGTATCCGGTGTCACACTTGTCACAAGAATCTGGTCCTGCGGAGGAGCACCCGTACGTTTCACAGTTTTTGGAACAATCTGAAAATGAAAGATCGTTATATGCATCTATATCGTCTTAAGGCGATCTCTTTGTCCTCATAATCATCATCAACTATCGTAGTTAGGCGCATGTTTTGTTGTAAAATCTCGGAAGATCGATTTGGAGTGCACCTCCGATCTTTGCTTAGCATCGACCACTGACCGTTCTTACCTAGATCATTAACGCAGTGGCGCTGTGTAAATTTTGAGAGTGGTTAAAGATTAGATTTCCATCCTAATAAACCGTAGTAATGAATAATCCGGCACAACTGTAAAAAACAAGGTGTGACTAAGAGAGACAAATTCAGTCCATAGTTGATTTGCTAATGAAAAGCTCTTGGGCAAAACAGCATTATAACACATACTGGCACAAGAACCATTCGGCAATAGACCATATCCTAAGTCACACTTTGTGCAGTTATGCGCTCCTGTACTGTTGCATCCATACGTCGTGCAATGTTCAGAACATTCTGAAAAGTACAGCAGTACTAACTATAACGATTTCCATCAAAAATTTCTAAATATCTGAGTTTGGCGATCAAAATGAGGTTCAAGAAGCTAAGAAAGGATATCATCACCGCCAGTCGATGCAAGTTAAAAGGTTCTAGCACACAAGTGTATGTTCAAGCGAGTAATTAAAAGGCAAGTTAAACTCGGTTAACGTAAGCTATTAAGCTCGCTTAGCCAAGCTAAGGTGAGTTAATTTATGCATGGTAAAATGCAGTGAAGTAAGGTAGGACAAGGTAATGTAAGTTGAAATAAGACAACGTAAGGTAAGTCCAATGAGTTGAGATACGAAAAAGTAAGGTAAGGTATTGAGAATTCGCATTCGCATGTGAAACGTACTGTCACAAGACCCGTTTGGCAGCAGTCCGTATCCAAAGTCACACATGTCGCATTTGTAGGCTCCGGTGATGTTGCAACCGTACTTTGTACAATGTGTGGAACAGGCTGAAATGAAAAACATTTTCAAAATGTATTCCATCTTCATCCAATACCTCAAATCTTATCAGAAATTTTCACGCGTTTTAAATACTAGCAGGTCAGGTCAAACTTTCTGGAAAGTCACCCTTTCACAAAATACTTACACACATCGTTTGCATAATTACAATCAAGCCTCTTTCATTAGTCCGAAGAGGCCTGATTTTCCAGATTGATACAACAGCCCTTAGCATAACATCTTGTTTTATAAGTAGACTCTAAAGAAATGAATAATGTATTCATCTATCGTCGATTAAATGATCCGAGATCGAGTAGTAACTTCTTCCTGTATCTTGTTATTTCAGCTATCTGAGTTTTGGTGTACAGAAGCTAATCTAGATTACGATTCGAACAAGAAATTTCTATGTAGCTATTCAAAACGGCATACGTACGTGCGCACGTGTTAGTTGGAGTCAGTCCATATCCAAATGTACAGTTATCGCACTGACCGGCTCCATTGACGACGCATGAAGAACAGTTTGCGGCACATTCTGGAAAGAAAACTAAGGTTACTGCTTGTTGAATAATAAATGGAAGCTTAGTTGTAATGATCCAATTTTGGCGGATGAATCAACAATGCATGAATATGGAACTAATATTCGCTCGTTCCAGTTGATTCACTAATTTAAGAGCCCATTCAAACACGTGAATTAAAAGCCTATGTACACCGTATATACAGTAAATTCAGCAAAATCAGAGTCTATGATTTGCATCGGCCTATTAGTCTAGCGAGGTCCATTTAAAAGATACAGGTTTATTATTTTGCTTCTGTTCTCCGGAACCTAACACCTCCTTCGATCGTTGTTTAGCGAATGCCTTCTTCGCTTCGCACCCATCCTTAACTTTCCCCTTCTTCTGTCAATCATCCAACCGCTCCCTTTCGCCATCCGATCTGTTCCCCTCTCTCTCTCTCTCTCTCTCGTTCACTTTCTCTCTCTCTTTCTCTCTCATTCTCTCGCTCTCATTAACTTCCACCTGTCAGTCACGGGCGTCCTATCCGCCTCTCGTTAATGACTTCCTCGCCTTACTGTTCTCCAGTGTTCCATGCAAATTAATTACACAAACACATTAGCAAAATTATCCAACCTAATACAGTCCACAATATGCACAAAGTTAAAACCTCATTGTTTTTACAACTTTTCACTACACAGCACAAAAATAAAAGCCTGTTAAATTCTTCGTAGCCTTAAGCAAATACGCACTGCCACAGGTTTTGTTGTTTCTGAAGTACACGTATCCGGTGTCACACTTGTCACAAGAATCTGGTCCTGCGGAGGAGCACCCGTACGTTTCACAGTTTTTGGAACAATCTGAAAATGAAAGATCGTTATATGCATCTATATCGTCTTAAGGCGATCTCTTTGTCCTCATAATCATCATCAACTATCGTAGTTAGGCGCATGTTTTGTTGTAAAATCTCGGAAGATCGATTTGGAGTGCACCTCCGATCTTTGCTTAGCATCGACCACTGACCGTTCTTACCTAGATCATTAACGCAGTGGCGCTGTGTAAATTTTGAGAGTGGTTAAAGATTAGATTTCCATCCTAATAAACCGTAGTAATGAATAATCCGGCACAACTGTAAAAAACAAGGTGTGACTAAGAGAGACAAATTCAGTCCATAGTTGATTTGCTAATGAAAAGCTCTTGGGCAAAACAGCATTATAACACGTACTGGCACAAGAACCATTCGGCAATAAACCATATCCTAAGTCACACTTTGTGCAGTTATGCGCTCCTGTACTGTTACATCCATACGTCGTGCAATGTTCAGAACATTCTGAAAAGTACAGCAGTACAAATTATAACGATTTCCATCTAAAATTTCTAAATATCTGAGTTTGGCGATTAAAATGGGGTTCAGTAAGCTTAGAAAGGATAACATCACCGCCAGTCGATGCAAGTTAAAAGGTTCTAGCACACAAGTGTATAATCAGGCGAGTAATTAAACGGCAAGTTAAACTCAGTTCACGTAAGCTATTAAGCTCGCTTAGCCAAGCTAAGGTGAGTTAATTTATGCATGGTAAAATGCAGTGAAGTAAGGTAGGACAAGGTAATGTAAGTTGAAATAAGACAACGTAAGGTAAGTCCAATGAGTTGAGATACGAAAAAGTAAGGTAAGGTATTGACCGGGATAGAAATGCCTAGACAAACACTTGTTGTATTAACATGCACTCGCAAGTGAAACGTACTGTCACAAGACCCGTTTGGCAGCAGTCCGTATCCAAAGTCACACATGTCGCATTTGTAGGCTCCGGTGATGTTGCAACCGTACTTTGTACAATGTGTGGAACAGGCTGAAATGAAAAACATTTTCAAAATGTATTCCATCTTCATCCAATACCTCAAATCTTATCAGAAATTTTCACGCGTTTTAAATACTAGCAGGTCAGGTCAAACTTTCTGGAAAGTCACCCTTTCACAAAATACTTACACACATCGTTTGCATAATTACAATCAAGCCTCTTTCATTAGTCCGAAGAGGCCTGATTTTCCAGATTGATACAACAGCCCTTAGCATAACATCTTGTTTTATAAGTAGACTCTAAAGAAATGAATAATGTATTCATCTATCGTCGATTAAATGATCCGAGATCGAGTAGTAACTTCTTCCTGTATCTTGTTATTTCAGCTATCTGAGTTTTGGTGTACAGAAGCTAATCTAGATTACGATTCGAACAAGAAATTTCTATGTAGCTATTCAAAACGGCATACGTACGTGCGCACGTGTTAGTTGGAGTCAGTCCATATCCAAATGTACAGTTATCGCACTGACCGGCTCCATTGACGACGCATGAAGAACAGTTTGCGGCACATTCTGGAAAGAAAACTAAGGTTACTGCTTGTTGAATAATAAATGGAAGCTTAGTTGTAATGATCCAATTTTGGCGGATGAATCAACAATGCATGAATATGGAACTAATATTCGCTCGTTCCAGTTGATTCACCAATAATTTAAGAGCCCATTCAAACACGGTGAAACAGCGTAAATTCAAAAGCCTATTAAATTCTTCGTAGCCTTAAGCAATACGCACTGCCACCTAACACCTCCTTCGATCGTTGTTTAGCGAATGCCTTCTTCGCTTCGCACCCATCCTTAACTTTCCCCTTCTTCTGTCAATCATCCAACCGCTCCCTTTCGCCATCCGATCTGTTCCCCTCTCTCTCTCTCTCTCTCTCGTTCACTTTCTCTCTCTCTTTCTCTCTCATTCTCTCGCTCTCATTAACTTCCACCTGTCAGTCACGGGCGTCCTATCCGCCTCTCGTTAATGACTTCCTCGCCTTACTGTTCTCCAGTGTTCCATGCAAATTAATTACACAAACACATTAGCAAAATTATCCAACCTAATACAGTCCACAATATGCACAAAGTTAAAACCTCATTGTTTTTACAACTTTTCACTACACAGCACAAAAATAAAAGCCTATTAAATTCTGCACAGGCTTAAGCAATACGCACTGCCACAGGTTTTGTTGTTTCTGAAGTACACGTATCCGGTGTCACACTTGTCACAAGAATCTGGTCCTGCGTTGGAGCACCCGTACGTTGCGCAGTTTTTGGAACAACCTGAAAATGAAAGTTCGTTATATGCATCTGTGTCGTCTTAAGGCGATCTCTTTGTCCTCATAATCATCATTATGGTGTGTATTTCAACTATCGTAGTTAGGCGTATGTTTTGTTGAAGATTCTCGGAAGATCGATTTGGAGTGCACCTCCGATCTTTGCTTAGCATCGACCACTGACCGTTCTTACCTAGATCATTAATGCAGTGGCGCTGTGGAAATTTTGAGATTGGTTAAAGATTAGATTTCCATCCTAATAAACCGTAGTAATGAATAATCCGGCACAACTGTGAAAAACAAGGTGTGACTAAGAGAGACAAATTCAGTCCATAGTGGATTTGCTAATGAATAGCTCTTGGGCAAAACAGCATTATAACACGTACCGGCACAAGAACCATTCGGCAATAGACCATATCCTAAGTCACACTTTGTGCAGTTTTGCGCTCCTGTAGTGTTGCATCCATACGTCGTGCAATGTTCAGAACATTCTGAAAAGTACAGCAGTACTATCTATAACGATTTCCATCTAAAATTTCTAAATATCTGAGTTCGGCGATTAAAATGCGGTTCAAGAAGCTAAGAAAGGATAACATCACCGCCAGTCGAAGCAAATTAAAAGGTTCTAGCACACAAGTGTATATTCAGGCGAGTAATTAAACGGCAAGTTAAACTCAGTTCACGTAAGCTATTAAACTCGCTTAGCCAAGCTAAGTTGAGTTAATTTATGCATGGTAAAATGCAATGAAGTAAGGTAGGACAAGGTAATGTAAGTTGAAATAAAATAACGTAAGGTAAGTCCAATGAGTTGAGATACGAAAAAGTAAGGTAAGGTATTGAGAATTCGCATTCGCGTGTGAAACGTACTGTCACAAGACCCGTTTGGCAGCAGTCCGTATCCAAAGTCACACATGTCGCATTTGAAGGCTCCGGCGATGTTGCAACCGTACCTTGTACAATGTGTGGAACAGGCTGAAATGCAAAACACTCAAAATGTATTCCATCTTCATCCAATACCTCTAATCTTAATCGGAAATTTCCACGCGTTTTAAACACTAACAGGTCAGTTGACATCCACCGTAGGCTGACTCTCTGTCTTGGAAATTCACCCTTTCACAAAATACTTATACAAATCATATGCATAATTATAATCAAGCCTCTTTCATTAGTCCGAAGAGGCCTGATTTTCCAGATTGATATAACAGACCTTGGCATAACATCTTGTTTTATAAGTAGACTGTAAAGAAATGAATAATGTAATCATTTATCGTCGATTAAATGATCCGAGATCGAATAGTATCTTCTTCCTGTATCTTGTTATTTCAGCCATCTGAGTATTGGTGTACAGAAGCTAATCTAGATTACGATTCGAACAAGAAATTTCTATGTAGCTATTCAAAACGGCATACGTACGTGCGCACGTGTTAGTTGGAGTCAGTCCATATCCAAATGTACAGTTATCGCACTGACCGGCTCCATTGACGACGCATGAAGAACAGTTTGCGGCACATTCTGGAAAATAAACTAAGGTTACTGCTTGTTGGATTATAAATGGAAGCTTAGTTGTAATGATCCAATTTTGGCGGATGAATCAACAATGCATGAATATGGAACTAATATTCGCTCGTTCCAGTTGATTCACTAATTTAAGAGCCCATTCAAACACGGTGAAACAGCGTAAATCAAAAGTCTATTAAATTCTTCGTAGCCTTAAGCAATACGCACTGCCACAGGTTTTGTTGTTTCTGAAGTACACGTATCCGGTGTCACACTTGTCACAAGAATCTGGTCCTTCGTTGAAGCACCCGTACGTTGCGCAGTTTTTGGAACAACCTGAAAATGAAAGTTCGTTATATGCATCTGTGTCGTCTTAAGGCGATCTCTTTGTCCTCATAATCATCATTATGGTGTGTATTTCAACTATCGTAGTTAGGCGTATGTTTTGTTGAAGATTCTCGGAAGATCGATTTGGAGTGCACCTCCGATCTTTGCTTAGCATCGACCACTGACCGTTCTTACCTAGATCATTAATGCAGTGGCGCTGTGGAAATTTTGAGATTGGTTAAAGATTAGATTTCCATCCTAATAAACCGTAGTAATGAATAATCCGGCACAACTGTGAAAAACAAGGTGTGACTAAGAGAGACAAATTCAGTCCATAGTGGATTTGCTAATGAATAGCTCTTGGGCAAAACAGCATTATAACACGTACCGGCACAAGAACCATTCGGCAATAGACCATATCCTAAGTCACACTTTGTGCAGTTTTGCGCTCCTGTAGTGTTGCATCCATACGTCGTGCAATGTTCAGAACATTCTGAAAAGTACAGCAGTACTAACTATAACGATTTCCATCTAAAATTTCTAAATATCTGAGTTTGGCGATTAAAATGCGGTTCAAGAAGCTAAGAAAGGATAACATCACCGCCAGTCGAAGCAAATTAAAAGGTTCTAGCACACAAGTGTATATTCGGGCGAGTAATTAAACGGCAAGTTAAACTCAGTTCACGTAAGCTATTAAACTCGCTTAGCCAAGCTAAGTTGAGTTAATTTATGCATGGTAAAATGCAATGAAGTAAGGTAGGACAAGGTAATGTAAGTTGAAATAAAATAACGTAAGGTAAGTCCAATGAGTTGAGATACGAAAAAGTAAGGTAAGGTATTGAGAATTCGCATTCGCGTGTGAAACGTACTGTCACAAGACCCGTTTGGCAGCAGTCCGTATCCAAAGTCACACATGTCGCATTTGTAGGCTCCGGCGATGTTGCAACCGTACCTTGTACAATGTGTGGAACAGGCTGAAATGCAAAACACTCAAAATGTATTCCATCTTCATCCAATACCTCTAATCTTAATCGGAAATTTCCACGCGTTTTAAACACTAACAGGTCCGTTGACATCCACCGTAGGCTGACTCTCTGTCTTGGAAATTCACCCTTTCACAAAATACTTATACAAATCATATGCATAATTATAATCAAGCCTCTTTCATTAGTCCGAAGAGGCCTGATTTTCCAGATTGATATAACAGCCCTTGGCATAACATCTTGTTTTATAAGTAGACTGTAAAGAAATGAATAATGTAATCATTTATCGTCGATTAAATGATCCGAGATCGAATAGTATCTTCTTCCTGTATCTTGTTATTTCAGCCATCTGAGTATTGGTGTACAGAAGCTAATCTAGATTACGATTCGAACAAGAAATTTCTATGTAGCTATTCAAAACGGCATACGTACGTGCGCACGTGTTAGTTGGAGTCAGTCCATATCCAAATGTACAGTTATCGCACTGACCGGCTCCATTGACGACGCATGAAGAACAGTTTGCGGCACATTCTGGAAAATAAACTAAGGTTACTGCTTGTTGGATTATAAATGGAAGCTTAGTTGTAATGATCCAATTTTGTCGGATGAATCAACAATGCATGAATATGGAACTAATATTCGCTCGTTCCAGTTGATTCACTAATTTAAGAGCCCATTCAAACACGGTGAAACAGCGTAAATCAAAAGTCTATTAAATTCTTCGTAGCCTTAAGCAATACGCACTGCCACAGGTTTTGTTGTTTCTGAAGTACACGTATCCGGTGTCACACTTGTCACAAGAATCTGGTCCTTCGTTGAAGCACCCGTACGTTGCGCAGTTTTTGGAACAACCTGAAAATGAAAGTTCGTTATATGCATCTGTGTCGTCTTAAGGCGATCTCTTTGTCCTCATAATCATCATTATGGTGTGTATTTCAACTATCGTAGTTAGGCGTATGTTTTGTTGAAGATTCTCGGAAGATCGATTTGGAGTGCACCTCCGATCTTTGCTTAGCATCGACCACTGACCGTTCTTACCTAGATCATTAATGCAGTGGCGCTGTGGAAATTTTGAGATTGGTTAAAGATTAGATTTCCATCCTAATAAACCGTAGTAATGAATAATCCGGCACAACTGTGAAAAACAAGGTGTGACTAAGAGAGACAAATTCAGTCCATAGTGGATTTGCTAATGAATAGCTCTTGGGCAAAACAGCATTATAACACGTACCGGCACAAGAACCATTCGGCAATAGACCATATCCTAAGTCACACTTTGTGCAGTTTTGCGCTCCTGTAGTGTTGCATCCATACGTCGTGCAATGTTCAGAACATTCTGAAAAGTACAGCAGTACTATCTATAACGATTTCCATCTAAAATTTCTAAATATCTGAGTTCGGCGATTAAAATGCGGTTCAAGAAGCTAAGAAAGGATAACATCACCGCCAGTCGAAGCAAATTAAAAGGTTCTAGCACACAAGTGTATATTCGGGCGAGTAATTAAACGGCATGTTAAACTCAGTTCACGTAAGCTATTAAACTCGCTTAGCCAAGCTAAGTTGAGTTAATTTATGCATGGTAAAATGCAATGAAGTAAGGTAGGACAAGGTAATGTAAGTTGAAATAAAATAACGTAAGGTAAGTCCAATGAGTTGAGATACGAAAAAGTAAGGTAAGGTATTGAGAATTCGCATTCGCGTGTGAAACGTACTGTCACAAGACCCGTTTGGCAGCAGTCCGTATCCAAAGTCACACATGTCGCATTTGTAGGCTCCGGCGATGTTGCAACCGTACCTTGTACAATGTGTGGAACAGGCTGAAATGCAAAACACTCAAAATGTATTCCATCTTCATCCAATACCTCTAATCTTAATCGGAAATTTCCACGCGTTTTAAACACTAACAGGTCCGTTGACATCCACCGTAGGCTGACTCTCTGTCTTGGAAATTCACCCTTTCACAAAATACTTATACAAATCATATGCATAATTATAATCAAGCCTCTTTCATTAGTCCGAAGAGGCCTGATTTTCCAGATTGATATAACAGCCCTTGGCATAACATCTTGTTTTATAAGTAGACTGTAAAGAAATGAATAATGTAATCATTTATCGTCGATTAAATGATCCGAGATCGAATAGTATCTTCTTCCTGTATCTTGTTATTTCAGCCATCTGAGTATTGGTGTACAGAAGCTAATCTAGATTACGATTCGAACAAGAAATTTCTATGTAGCTATTCAAAACGGCATACGTACGTGCGCACGTGTTAGTTGGAGTCAGTCCATATCCAAATGTACAGTTATCGCACTGACCGGCTCCATTGACGACGCATGAAGAACAGTTTGCGGCACATTCTGGAAAATAAACTAAGGTTACTGCTTGTTGGATTATAAATGGAAGCTTAGTTGTAATGATCCAATTTTGTCGGATGAATCAACAATGCATGAATATGGAACTAATATTCGCTCGTTCCAGTTGATTCACTAATTTAAGAGCCCATTCAAACACGGTGAAACAGCGTAAATCAAAAGTCTATTAAATTCTTCGTAGCCTTAAGCAATACGCACTGCCACAGGTTTTGTTGTTTCTGAAGTACACGTATCCGGTGTCACACTTGTCACAAGAATCTGGTCCTTCGTTGAAGCACCCGTACGTTGCGCAGTTTTTGGAACAACCTGAAAATGAAAATTTCTATGAATCTGTTCCGTGTTATGGCGATCTCATCGTCGTCATCATCATTCTTATTGAAATTTTCCACTCTTATTGTTAGGCTTATGTTTTGTTCCAAAATCTCAGATAATCGATGTTGCTACCAAGTGTCCAGATATAATTTTTTATAAAAGAATAAGGTGGAACGTTAATTTAGCAAAGTCAGGGTAAAAAGGAGTTCTGAAGTAGTTTCTTTGCTGAAGTAGTTTCAGGAGTCATTAGCTTAAAGCTACTGGTAGGCAGTTTCCCTCTGCAATGTTATTTCCTGGGTCATATACGTAATTTCTGTGAACCAGGTATTGGGACACATCGCATCTGTTAGTTTTCCGTAATGTGTGTCGATTGGTAAATTTAGAAAATATCGATTCAATTTTTATAAAGTTAGTTTTGAATACATTGGTTCCCACGACTTAGCCTTGTGGGTGCAGAAGATATGTGGAGAATACCTTTACCATTACAATTACGAGGCAGGCCAATAAAAGTGATATCTTCTTCGTCTCAGTTTCTCCGTAGGCCGATTAGGTCTCTCGTCGATTTTTGCTTTTGGTTTTCGACCAGACTCACCCTCAGATTTGGCGTGCAATCCGATTTTTGCTTGGCATTGACCACTGACCGTTCTTACCTAGATCATTAATGTAGTGGCGCTGTGGAAATTCTGAGATTGGTTAAAGATTAGATTTCCATCGTACCAAATCGTAGTAATGAATAATCCGGCTCAACTGCGAAAACACTGTATGACTAAGAAAGACAAATTCAGTCCATAGTGGATTTGCTAATGAATAGCTCTTGGGAAAACATCATTCTGACACGTACTGGCACAAGAACCATTCTGCAATAGTCCATATCCTAAGTCACACTTTGTGCAGTTTTGCGCTCCTGTAGTGTTGCATCCATACATCGTGCAGTGGTCAGAACATCCTGAAAAGTACAGCAGCACTATCTATAACGTATAAGGTGAGTTAATTTATCCATAGTAAAATAAAGTGAAGTAAGGTAGGACAAGGTAATGGAAGTTGAAATAAGACAATGTAAGGTAAGTCAAATGAGTTGAGATACGACAAATAAGATAAGATATTGTGCGAGATAGAAATGCATAGACAAATGCTTGTTGTATTAACATGCATTTGCATGTGAAACATACTGTCACATGACCCGTTTGGCAGTAGTCCGTATCCAAAGTCACACATGTCGCATTTGTAGGCTCCGGTGATGTTGCAACCATATTTTGTACAATGTGCGGAACAGGCTGAAATGCAAAACACTTTCAAAATGTATTCCATCTTCATCCAATACCTCTAATCTTAATGAGAGATTTCCATGCGTTTTAGACACTAACAGATCAGGTCGAAGTTTTCAGATACTTTCATAAATTATTTGCGTAATCAGACCTCTTTCGATAGTCCGGAAGCGGCCTGATTTTCCGTTTTTGTATAACATGCGTGGATGTTATCAAATCGGCCAGCTATTAGCACGCCTATTTTATGGAGGAGTTGTTGAGAGGACCAATCCGGGAATGCCAATTGTAACTCATGATGATTAATATTAGACTACGTATGTCGCGTGCAGATACAGGGATATTGGGTTTTGGCGGGGTTGAGTCGAAGTATATTTGATGAAATCCTCTCTTGAACAGACGTCACGGTGGGTAAGACAGAGTTTTAGCGGGCGTGCAGTCGGATGGATGGTAGCAGGAATGGTGTTGGACATCATCGGCGTATTAATGGACACGGGAGCCATGTGCAGTGACTTTTCGGATCAAATCCGCCGTGTAGAGGATAAAGAAATAAGGCCCACGCACCTAACCCCGGGGAATGCCAGACAGAACAGGAGCCCAGTCGGAGCTTGGCGAGTCAATAGTCCGCCATCAGAGGCCGCTCGTCAGGAAACGTATGAAGACGTCCAAGGGCTAGGCCCCCAAAGCCTTATGATGTTTTGAGACGTGTTGATAGTACACCATGATCAACCGTATCGAACGCAAGATTGACATAGGAGAGAGAGAGAGAGAGAGAGAGAGAGAGAGAGAGAGAGAGAGAGAGAGAGAGAGAGAGAGAGAGAGAGAGAGAGAGAAGAATCACATGACCAGTGCCAATGGAATCAAAGATGAACCAATGTAGAGTCCGATTTCAGCTTCGGCATCAGGTCAAACACCTCAAGATAATGCAGTATTGGAACAGAACAATTTTCTCGATCCTTTCGATAAGAAGATGCGATTGGCCATAAGCCTATAGTTGTTATTGTCGTCACGGTCCATTCCCGGTTTCTTGAGTGAGAGCCGCACAACAACATGCTTCCAACTAGCTGGTAACACACCTCCGTAAGCGACACATTTCAGAGTCAGACCGAGAAAGGCAGCCACTCCTCGGTGAAGTCGTGCAGGAGGAAAGTCGGTGTAAGGTCAAGCGTACAGGATTTCGGGGGCATGGACAGAATGATTGACCATAGTTCTAAATCTGTCATCAGGTAAACATCTCAAAACAGTGCTCTGTAGTTGAGCTTGTAGAAGGAGCGGAACCTTGGGTGTCGTGTCGAACATCAGAGACCTATCTCAGGTGATGACAAAGAATTCCTCCGGAGAAAACGAAGGTTTGTGAGGGCTCCGTGTGCGGCCAAGTATCGCTGAAAGATTTTTCCATAATCGCACACTGTCTTTGGAATCTCAGGCGATCATAATCTCCCAGTGGTCCGGCTCCTTTTCCTGGAGGAAACTGTTTGTGCCGCAGCAGCCTTATCCAGTCCAGTCGATCTTTGTCCATCCCTGTCCTTCGGTATCTGCGGTCTGCCCGCCTGACCATCCGTCTCACCATTCGGCACTCTGAGTCGAACCAGCGGTAACAGCTCATCAATGATAGCACGAAGTGTGAAATCATAAAGCTCAGAGAGCTCTATCGATGAGGCGGCGACGAAAGGCATCTGTAGCCAGCGACCTCCAGCCTCCGACATTAACCTCAGTTAACGATGTCTCAGTCTTTAGATACGGTACGCTGTACATGATAAGAATTTGATCGGAAATAGACGGTGGTTCGATCGTAACTGCGTCCAGCATAGAATCCTCGAGGGTAACAATGAGATCGGGACAACCGCCAGGTGTGTGCGTGGGCCAGCCAAATGATAGCTAGAATCCTCGATATGTATATTTAAATCTCCCGTCAGTACCAGCTACGAGTTTAAGGTGGCCAGATGTTCGAATAGGAGAGTGGACTTCTGAATGAACAACTCAGAACAAACCGCGATCCCGGTCGGTAGATGGCCGCTATTGTCAGTGGGCCTCGAGATGTAAAAAAAGAGCTGAGTAAGTAAGTAAGTAAGTAATGCATTGTTAACAACCCATAGGTCCATCGACTGAGCGAGGAATCGTAGGCGTGGGTTGATCACAGCGGTCAGACAACAAAAGCAAGACTATACAAATAGGTCTTTTAGCCGATTTACGAATATATCTAACGAGATATTGTTGTGAGTATTGTAAACAGAAAGACTATTCCAGAT
This sequence comes from Norana najaformis, assembly GCA_964023275.1. Taxonomy (NCBI): domain Eukaryota; kingdom Metazoa; phylum Annelida; class Clitellata; order Crassiclitellata; family Hormogastridae; genus Norana; species Norana najaformis. The sequence continues at coordinate 6,377,721 of OZ029924.1, read as the reverse complement.
AGCTGGCGCAGAACTGCTAAATCCACATCGAGAAAATTCAGGCTTATAGTCTCTGATGTCAGGGAAAGACAGAAGGTTTTGTGTAGCTGATCTTTCAGAGATCTGGATGGCTGGTAGCGCTGAAAGAATGATGGCAGGTAAGCAGCTTGATTGGTCAACAGAGTCTTGAGTGTAAGGAAAGCTATCTTGTAAGTGATTCTCAGAGCTGACAGGCAGCCAATGTATATTTACCAGTACAGGAGTGGCGTGATCAAACCTTCGGGTTCCTGTCACCAGACGGGATAACGAGTTTTGGACACGTCGCAGTTTGCCGATGTTAGACTTTGTAGTGCCGTACAGCAGTGAATTACAGTAGTTGAGTTTTGCTTTGACTACACTACAGGCTACTGCTTTCACAAGCTCCGGTGGCAAAGCACGATCAAACTTGCCCCATGCCTTTGATGTGATAACACGATGCTGTGCAGACAGCGGTGACGTGTCTTGATGTCTGCGCATGCCCGCGGCCATGTTGGCCGCGTGGCTTTCTATGTGTCATTTTGACAGATTATATCGTCTAGCGTGACATAAGCTCGATTATTTTCTGCAGTTTCGTTGGTTTCTGTTGCCGAGTCTGCGTGTCGGAATTATTTCTCCTTTCCAACACGGATTTACTGCAATTCGGACGGTTTCTTTGCCTGTTTTCGTGACCTTCTGTGCCTGGTAGAGTCCACCTACAGAAGGGGGACAGGCTTCCAGCTTGATTCTCGAGCCTCGGACCTTCAGACCATTTTAGGAACGGCTCCGACTGTCAGCCACGGAACGGTTCAACTAACTAACGGCTTAACAACCTACCGGCCGGCGGGCGACGAATATCTGTCCGTCCTGCGTATATCCTTCGGATCGGGCAATATCTGAACGCCGCGTCGCTTTCCATCTGCGAGGAACTGTTGGACGGTGGGACAACCGCGTGCCATCGGCGGCGGATCACATCGCCCATCGTCGTTTCCTCATCCTCGACGCTACGTGCTTCAGGAACTTCGGGACTTCAGAACATGCCATCGTCTTTTAACTCTAGTTGGGAATCTGTTGGTATGGCTTTCCGTGTCTGCGCGAGCTTGCCATTGGTGACTCTTCTAGTTATCTGAGCTATGTTCACTTACATGATACTATTCTGTTCTTAATGACACTTAACATCATTAGTGACTTTTAACATCAAGTCTAGCGCAGTGAGCGCCACTGATTCTTAGAGAGGCGCTATACAAATTTCTGATTACAATTACAATTGCTGGTTAAATTTTAGTTTAGAGTCCAGTGTCACCCCAAGACTCTTAAATGTTCCTGATACCGAATTGTCCGTACCCACAATGTTGACTGTTTTTAGGTCTTCGATCGATTTTGTCGATGAGAAAGTGCCAAGAACAACGACATCAGATTTCTTTGGATTCAGCTATAGTCCGTTTGCTAGGAACCATAAGCGTACTGCTTCAGTACTTCGTGTTAGATTGTTGGTCTAGGAGTTGATGTGATCGAGAGCTATGTACAGTTGTGTCATCGACGTACTGTTTGTGACTGATGCCGTGTGCGGAAATGACGCCAGCGACTGGAGTCACATATAGCGTGAAAAGAATCGGGCCATGGACCGACCCTTGTGGGACGCCGTATGCACAAGTGGACGGCTGGGACCTTGCTGATCCAATGCTAACGTGTTGTGACCGGTCCGTCAGGTAACTACAGATCCAATCCAGTGCAGCACCGCTAATGCCGAACGTCTTCTGCAACCTCGCGATGAGTGTTGGTTTGTCGATCGTATCGAAGGCAGCAGAGAGGTGGAGGCTGATAAGTAGAGTGGGTTGATGTCGTCCTGAAGCAGTATAGACATCATCAAGGATCTTCAATAAGGCCATTTCAGTCGACCGATACCCATGGTAAGCTGATTGATGATAATTGAAATTACAGGAGCTGTTAACATGGGACAATAGACGAGCAAAGAAGACACGTTCCAAAATTTTCGACAGTGTATATAAGTTTGAGATTGGCCTATAGTTGGAGGATCATCTGGATCAAGACCTTTCTTCTTCAGCAGAGGTGTAGTAGAGGCAGATCTGTAGCAGACTTGATCTTGTCCGCAGCTAAAAGATAAGTTACAGAGACGAACGATGACTGGAGTAAGCGCGTCAGCACATGACTTTAACAGAGTCGATGGGAAAGCATCCATCGGAGATGATTTTCCCGGTAAGGATGACAGTAGTTTGAAGATATTCGCAGCATTTACAGGTTTGAGGTCGTCAAGGTGCGTGGCTATATGGTCCCTATCTGATGCAAGAGGGTCCATGGATTTTCCGGACAGTTGCTTGGCAATCGATGCCTTAACTGACTTGATCTTGTTGATAAAAAAGTCTGAGAAAGTGGCACAGCGTCTCTGACATTCTTCCGTCGTAAAACCTCAGCCAGCACTGTGGAATACAGTATACCTTCACTGCTGACCACTATTAACGGTATCTTGTAAATTTCCCGATATGACGTCACTGTAAAGTCGTCAGCATGATTCACTGATGAGTTTGCTGGCGTTCCGGTAGGCTGACCGATACGCGCGGCGGACAAGTTCATCGTCGGTAGCCTTCCATCGCCTTTCAGGGCGTCTTCGAAGACGTTTTGCTTCTGCAGCGTCTGAAAACAGCCAGAGATTGATCTTCCTTCATGGACACTTCGTCAGTTTTCTCAGTGGAGTCAGTTGGTCCAAGATGTCGGTGATAGCGTTGCTAATCTGACGAGCAAAGCCGTCACGGGTGTCATCAGGGGCCAAACACAGTGGCGAATTGATTAGCGCTTGTCGGAAGGAGCCAAGGTCGAGTGTTTTCAGCTTCCAGTAGACGATCGTAATCGGCTGCCTCCTGTTGAGGCATCTTGCCACCGTCCACTTTACTAAACTGCGGTCGGACAGTCCGTGGGTGCTGCACACCTGCACGTTCTTGATCGGTGTTGAATTCGCTCCGGAAATGAGTAAATCGAGCAGACTTACACCGGTCGGCCCAGTACGTGTTGGACCTGACACGAGCTGCTTCAAACCAAAGGCATCAAGTACAGTGGTTTGACCGTCGCTGATTCTGGATGAGGTGTTTCTAGGGCAGTTAAAGTCACTACAGATAATGAGACGGTCGCTGTCAATCACAGCAGTAACTACTGCGAGTAGGTTGCTAAATTTATAGAAGACTTCAATAACGTTCGAATCTGGCCATCGGCAAATGTCAATGAAGAGGAAGTAGAAGTTACAGGTGATGATTCGAACAACTCGGAAATGGAAACCGTTAGCTGTCAGTCACCCTGTTCTTAAGTGGATGAGTTCTGACAGTGAGCGTCTCGCGGCGGATGATCGCGAGACCATTGTTTCTGCCCGTTCTTCCAGGGGGCGGAACAGTGGACGTGTCTGGTCACGTAGCCTGGCGGAGCCATCTCGAACTTAATGGCATTGGGATCTTCCGCAGAGATCCAAGTCTCAAAGACGCCGAGCACGTCTAACTGATTCGACTCTATCAGGTCGAGACTAATGACCCTTTGCGAACGGCGTTGCGCGCGTTTAGGGACCCGAAGGAGAGCAGCTTTGGACGCTGGCAAGTAACAGTAGGACTTGGATTTAGTCCAACTCCTCCGAGCAACAGCAACAGCGCTACGAATACACACACGGGCGAACGATGACGAGTCGGTTGGTAGCAGCCACGTGGTCCCGGTAGAGCGGCGCTGCTGAACAGCTGATGGGTAGCGCATGGCACGGTTTGCCTAGGCAGGACTACAGAGACTGCATGCATGAACGTGGGATGGTCACTATCATGACAGTCAAAAGAGCAGTTGGCGTCATTGGTCAAGTATAATATAGTCCCACTGGCGACAATGCCGGTTGGAACGGCGCAGCACAGCGTAAACACGTCGTATATCATACGTTGAGAGAAGCGTTGCTAGGTAACGGCATTATGACTGTCTTACCGGAATAGCTGGTGAAGTCGAATTCCGTCCAGAAATGCAAAATCCAGATGTTACAGACTAAAATCCTTCAAAAATCTTAGCCCAACCTACGGTAAAGATAGTTGAAGTCTAGACACCTTAAGGAAGTAGCTGGTACCAAAATCTCGCTCTAACTGGCCGCCAAGACTGCAAAAACAATGAAAAACTTATCGGAACATAATTCAAGCGACTGACTAGTTGAATGACGTCACCCACATGAGTAGGACCTCAAAGGTGGCAAAGGTCACTGCTAGCTCAATTCGCTTCGAACGCAGAGTTGCTCGATGAAGAATGGCCAGCTCACCTGCCCACATGATGCTCAGCCGAAGAACTCGGATCGCTGCGTGCAACCTTGACGATGTGGAACCCCGAGGGTGCAGATCTCAGTAGAGCAACTTCGGACGAGGACCGAAGCCAGGTCTCAACGACAACCAAGATATGTAGGTTGTTGTTAATTAAGAAATTTAAGGTATAATCGAGCCGACAGCCATTTCTGTCATTTCTGTGCGACACACACCATCGATAATGCAGCGAGCGATTCCTACATCCTCTAGAAATGTCTGTTTCTGCGAAGCTATTCAAAACGACATACGTACGTGCACACGTGTTAGTTGGAGTCAGTCCATATCCAAATGTACAGTTATCGCACTGACCGGCTCCATTGACGACGCATGAAGAACAGTTTGCGGCACATTCTGGAAAATAAACTAAGGTTACTGCTTGTTGGATTATAAATGGAAGCTTAGTTGTAATGATCCAATTTTGTCGGATGAATCAACAATGCATGAATATGGAACTAATATTCGCTCGTTCCAGTTGATTCACTAATTTAAGAGCCCATTCAAACACGGTGAAACAGCGTAAATCAAAAGCCTATTAAATTCTTCGTAGCCTTAAGCAATACGCACTGCCACAGGTTTTGTTGTTTCTGAAGAACACGTATCCGGTGTCACACTTGTCACAAGAATCTGGTCCTGTGGCGGAACACCCGTACGTTGCACAGTATTTGGAACAATCTAAAAACGAAAAAAGTTCGTTCTATGAGTCTATATCGTCTTATGGCGATCTCGTCGTCGTCGTCATCATGATTCTTGTCTATATTTTACTATCATAGTCAGGCTTATGCTTTGTTCAAGAATCTTCGATAATCGATGTTGCTTCCAAGTATTTAGATACAAATTTTCATAATAGAATAAGGTGAAACGTTGATTTGGCAAAGTCGAGTGAAAAGTAGTTCTGAAGTATTATCTTACCGCTTCATCAATAGTAATTAGCTTTAAAATACATCTAGGTTTCTTACCTGAACAGTTTTATTTCCTGTGTCATATACGTAATATCAATAACACCACTTTTGCAATACGACGTATCTGTTAGTTTTCCGTAATGTGTGTCGATTGGTAAATTAGAAAAATTCGATTCAATTTATATGAAGTTAGTCTTCAATACATTGGTTCCCACGGCTTAGTCTTGTGGGTGCTGAAGCCATTCTGAGAATGCATTTACCATTACAGTTGCGATGCAGGCCAATTAAAAATGATCTCTTCTTCGACTCAGTTTCTCCATAGACCGATTCTGTCTCTGGTCGATTTTTGCTTTTGGTTTTCGAGCAGACTCTCCATAAGATTTGGCGTGCAATCCGATTTTTCCTCAGCACCGTCCACTGACCGTTCTTACCTAGATCATTAATGTAGTGGCGCTGTGGAAATTTTGAGATTGGTTGAAGATTAGATTTCCATCCTACCAAATCGTAGTAATCAATAATCCGGCACAACTGTGAAAAACACTGTATGACTAAGAGAGACAAATTCAGTCCATTCTCGATTTGCTAATGAATAGCTTTTGGGCAAAACGTCATTTTAACACTTACTGGCACAAGAACCATTCGGCAATAGACCATATCCTAAGTCACACTTTGTGCAGTTATGCGCTCCTGTAGTGTTGCATCCATACGTCGTGCAATGTTCAGAACATTCTGAAAAGTGCAACAGCACTATCTTTAACGATTTCCATCTAAAATTTCTGAGTTTGGCTATTAAAATGCGATTCAGAAGGATAAGTAAGGCTAACATCACCGTGGTCGATGCAAGTTAAAAGGTTCTAGCCCACAAGTGTATGTTCAGTTGAGTTAATAAACGGCAAGTTAAACTCAGTTCCCGTAATCTAATAAGCTCGCTTAGCCAAGCTGAGTTAATTTATGCATAGTAAAATGGTGAATTCAGGTGGGACAATGTAATGTAAATTGAAATAAGGCAAACGTAAGTTAAGTCGAATGAACTGAGATAAGATAAAGTAGGTAAGGTATTGCGCGAGATAGAAATGCATAGACAAATACTTTTTGTATTAACATGCATTTGCATGTGAAACATACTGTCACATGACCCGTTTGGCAGCAGTCCGTATCCAAAGTCACACATGTCGCATTTGTAGGCTCCGGTGATATTGCAACCGTACTTTGTACAATTTGCGGAACACGCTGAAATGCAAAACACTTTCAGTATGTATTCCATCTTCGTCCAATATTCTAATCTTGATCAGAAATCTTCACACTTTTTAAAAACTAACAGGTCAGGTCGAACTGTCTAGAAAATCACCCTTTCCCAAATACTTTCATAAATCATTTGCATAATCAGGGTTTTTGGATAATCAGGAAGAGGCCTGATTTTCCAGATTGACATAGCAGCTTATCATCTTGTTCTATAGATGGACTGGAAGGAATGATTAGTGTGCTCGTTTATCGTCGATAAAAGGATCCGACTTCGACTAGTATCTGCTTCCTGTATCTTGTTGGCGAGCGGATATCTATTTCAGCTGGCTGAGTTTTGGAGTACAGAAAGCTATGTAGCTTGCGGTTAGTACATAGTCCAGTTATTTATATGAAGCTATTCAAAACGGCATACGTACGTGCGCACGTGTTAGTTGGAGTCAGTCCATATCCAAATGTACAGTTATCGCACTGACCAGCTCCATTGACCACGCATGAAGAACAGTTTGTGGCACATTCTGAAAAATAAATTAAGGTTAGTGCTCGTTGCATTGTACAAACAGGCTTTTTGGATGGACTTATTTTTGCGTTTCTGTCATTATTATATATATTTCCACGCTATAACTATACTCATGCGTTTGTTTTTGAAACTCTGGTAACCGACAGTTCTTGGGCAGTTTTCTAACAAATTATTTTTAAATGTAGATGCTAAAAATTTCGGTTGCAAGGTCAAAGTATAAAGTCTGAAGTTATTGTTTATCATGTACATTATTCGCGTTTACGCATGTTCTCGGTTTTGCCTTTCCGCTTTCGACCTGACCCCCCGAAATTTGGCTTGCACACCGAATTTGCGCAGCAACGAGCATCAACTGTTGCTTTGGTAATTGAATAGTGGCGCTGTAGAAATACTCTAATTTGATTAGCTTTCCATTGAACAAGAGATCAGAATTCCTATATGAATAGGGAAAGATGAATTAATCGATGGAGATTTAGGTGACTGCATTGGTAGATTCAGTCCAGTGTCTGCTATACTAAGGTAAAGCTCATTTTAACACGTACTGCCACAAGAACCATTCAACAGTAGTCCATATCCTGGGTCACACTTTGTGCAGTTATGCGCTCCTGTAGTGTTGCATCCATACGTTGTGCAGTGGTCAGAACATCCTGAAAAGTACATCAGCACTATCTTTAACGATATCCATCTAAATTATCTAACAACCTGACAATGAGAATGCGGTTCAAAAAGCTAAGTAGAGTCTTACATCACAATCTGTGTATCACTGACTTCGTGTTGAAAGGTTTTAGGACAGAGTTTATATATTTGTTTGTTGTGCTTTCGTATGGTGAGGTCAGGTAAACTAGGGTAAGCTAGCTTACACAGAGTAATTTAAGATAACTTAAAGTAAGGCAAGGTATAACAAGAATATGCTAAGTTAAACAAATGCAAATTAAGATAATGTAAGTCAAGTAAGTTATGATAAGATAGAGAAAATCATAATCGTAGTCGTAAACTCTAGATTTCTGCAAAGCTCATATAAAGCTATGTGGCGGAACCAGCTTATTCGCAGGCTTTCAGTTAAAACAAAATCGATAGGCGGGTAAGGTCATATTAGATTACAGATCAAGATCCTAACAGTCATGCAGGCAGGCTCTCAGACGTCTACTGTGTATTTAGAATTTATGCGGCGAGAGAGTAAAAAGAAGAGTCGGGGTTCATAATAGGATTGTGGAAGAAGAGTGTTTTCAGGTTTGAATGAATTACCTGCGCAGAGATTGCAAGAGGTGCAGTTGGTGAGCTGGTAGGATTGATCATATAATTCTCCTAATTATGGGGGTTTATTCCAGAGAGGTAGAGCAGATATAGCTATACAGCGATTTCAAAAGTTTAAGGATGAGATGAAGGAAGGGCGGAGATATGCTATGGCAGAAGACCGTCGGTTTGAGCAGCGAGGTTGTATTCTAAATAACTGACGTGTGTAGAAGTGTCGAGAGGATTATAGTGTGTTAAAGAAAAGTAAGGTATGAAGCTTTAGAAATTTCCAGACATATGCATGCTGTAATAGCATATACCTAACATGCAGAACTTACTGTCACAAGATCCGTTTGGCAACAGTCCGTATCCAAAGTCACACTTGTCGCATTTGTAGGCTCCGGCGATGGCGCAGCCATACGTTGCACAGTGCGCAGAACAGGCTGAAATACGGAACAGGTATATAAAATATAAGTTCATCATCAAGCAATTGACCTGAACGCGATAAGAAAATCCCTCACTTTGTATCCTGCAGCGACTACCTAAAAATTGCCTTTTTGTAAAATAATTCTGTATCTGAAAACGATAAAGTAATGCACAAGACATCCGTCGATGATCGCGTCTACGTTAAACCACATTCCATAATGACAATCTTTTGGTCAGAACCAGTCGTGTGATTCATGAGGCCACAGAGACCGACAGACGGACTATGAAAGGAGTGGAAGCAAGTCGAAACAGATGCGATTCTAGCCCAGAACTAGACGACATTAGAGAACCTACAGAACGGATACAGGCAGCGAATTCCAGTGCATCGGACCTATTTAAACCAGGCCAGTCAGTCATAAGTTGGAATTACTATCGTCAACAATAATAACTGAAATAGCTGGAAGGTTACATAGCGTCTCTTAGACACTCCCAAAGGCGCTTGAAAATCGCTAAAACTTACATGAAAATGATCAGTTGCAACCATTGTATGCGGCACTTTCTTCCACGCTATTCTGGATATAAAAGCATGAAATTCATATCTGTACAAATAATATTGTCTGCTAGCCTGCGTTAGTAGCAAGCTATTTAAAACGCCATACGTACGTGCGCACGTGTTAGTTGGAGTCAGTCCATATCCAAATGTACAGTTATCGCACTGACCGGCTCCATTGACGACGCATGAAGAACAGTTTGCGGCACATTCTAAATAAATTCACAGTGCTGCTAGTTGTATTACATGAAGAAACCATTTCGATGTGCCTGTCTGCACAAATCTACATTCCTACTTAACTTTTAGTTCATATTTTCGTCAACTCTATAATTCAGTTGGTACTTCTTCGGTGAAGCGCTAAGGGTACCACAGTTTTTCAACAAATGGATGACTAACGAAGCGGTTAATTGGAAGTAGCCATAAGATGCATTGTATTGAATTTTAGTTTAAATTTTCGTCATCTGTATAATTTAAGTGAATTTTTTAGCTCAAGAGCAACATGAATTGGTTAGCTGACCATGAAGTTATTTCGAAGCAGCCATATCATGTAACTCCAGTTACTTTATTTTAAAATTTATGTCCGTTGGTTTATCACTTTGGTTCACCCATTTGAATCAGTCTAGTTGTGAACATACAGTCTGTTTCATCTAACTCTGCTCAAGTTCCATTCTGTTCATATGCTGATTCTTCTGTTTAGATCCCTTAGGCAGGTAAGTTCACAAAGCTTAAAAGGCGCTTTGGAAAATCTCAAATCCATTCATACATACAAGTATTCGTGAAGATCATGGATTCATAATTAAAACTTTTGTCGACATACTGTTCACGTAGGCTTTAAAGCACAGTATTTATGGGACAGCGTCGTAACATCACACACACACAATCACTCACACCAATCACACTTAGCCTGCTTAACGATGCGCTTGTGAATAAACTGGTACCCTGCGCTTTAGAGGCGCCTTAGAAATTTTCGAGTTTACAATTACGATTACAATTAATTGTAATTACGATTACCTATGATAAACTTAGTTAATAAAGTAGTATAATTTGGACAGATCGAGGAATATACAGTTTTAGATGAACAATGATCATTCCCTGTGATTCACTGAATAAAAAACGCACTTAGTCACAGTGAAGCAGATTGTAAATTGGAGACGATTAAATTCTTCGTATGCATAGACAATACATACTGCCACAAGTTTTGTTGTTTCTGAAGAACAAGTATCCAGGGTCACACTTGTCACAAAATCCTGGTCCTGCGTAGAAGCATCCGTGCTCAGTGCAGTTATTGGCACACACTAAAACAGAAATAGTTCCGTCTATGCATCTATATGTCTTTCTGTCCATCTTAAACTAATCACCATAATCGTCGTCATTATCGTTATTTCTATTTCCTTTATTATTATTAGGATTAGATGGCAGTGGTTTGTTTGAAACACTAATAATTATTACCTCGGTATTTTTAAATAGTTCTTAATTAAAATAAGCTAAAATTTATGCTGAAGAGTCACAGTGAAACATTCTAAATTAATTTTTACATTACGTTCGTAATCATTATTTTTTTAACTACATACCACCACACGTTTTATTTCCTTGCTGAAAGAGGGAGTATCCAAAGAAACAGCTGTCGCAATATGACGTGTTTGTTACGCACACTTGGCAGTTCGGAACACATGCTACAACATTTATACATATAAAAAACACTTACTAAATTAAAATAAAATTAATTTAATATTTATTAAGAAGATATTAAGGATATCAAGAAGTGGCTGTTCATAAAGAAATTGCTTAATTAAGGTCGCTGTACATAGCGACCGTCTCAGAGTTCTCGGAAGTATGAATCCATTCAATCCCTGCTAAAAGGTGAGCGTTGAACGAATTCACCTGCTAGGTCGTGTATTCTATGCATAGAGTTTATTTATTTATTTAGAGCATTAATACGCCCGCAAAGAATCAGAATCTGAGACGTGGACGAATGTTCGCTAGAAGGCATGACAAAATCATGTGTAGGCCAGAGTAAAATAGCGGAAAGTGCTTTAAATGATGATAAAAGTCGTGCCTTTCGTAATAAAACGATTCCAGATAATACTTCCAAATGATTCGGGAGATGAGTAGTAGGCATACTGAATGTTCTGGCACTTAGGCCACTTACCTATGCATTGGGTAAAGGTCGGATTCGCTGAGTATCCAAAATTACATCTGTCACACTTTCCAGCTCCTTGTTCGCTACATCCAGAGTCACAGTTGGTTGACATACATCCTGTCACAGAAACACAACGTCATTTATTACAATGTGAAACCGTTTAGAAGCTAACTCGTGACCTTTCATCGTATATCTGAGTATAATTCTACATATGTTTTGTATTGCTTATCCTCCGTAGTCTGTTTTGCGGTCTCAGGAATCTCGATTGTTTCTATCCATTGGATCACGTTTTTGGAATGCAGTGTTGCTTAGAAGCATTATGATAACGGCGCAGTAGAAGTTTCCAGAACAGATTGGATTAGTAATATCTCATTAATTGATATTCTTAACAGCCTCTCCTAAGACGGTTGCTGAGTGGGGATCAGTTGGTCAGCGCCTTCAAATCCACCATATTTCTAAATTGCTGCCTTTATATTTATGATAGATGGTTTTGGTTTGACCCAATCTAATTTAATCTGGAAATTGAAATAGAGTCGTTATCTTAATGCACAATTAAAAGCATCATTCGATGGTCGCTTCTAAGCAAAACTGCATTCCAAAGACATAATACATTGGACAGAATCAGTGGAGACGCAGAATGTTGGAAGACAGGCTGCGTATGGTAAGCAATCCGAAAAAGGTGGAATTTCAGTTCAGCAGACAGCTTTCCACAGTTTGACAGTAACAATGATCAAGAATTTGCTTAACTGGTTTCCTGACGCAACTTTTCGGGACACAGAGAAATTTCTGCATTTCTTAGACTGCATTGCACGAAGCCATGAAATCTAATCTAATGACTTCTATAGCGCCTTCGTGATAATGCATAAATCATCCATCGATCGATGGTTGCTTCATGTGAAATCTCAGTCAAAATCATAATTTGTCCGAGAAACTAGAAGTCAAGACAGTTAGTTACTCAGACACTAGATATAGCGCCTTTTAAGAAAGAAAACAAATAAAAGTTGAAAAGTGTGTGAAACTTACGACCGCAACTTGCATCTGTTGAACTGAAATCTGGTCCATAACCAACGCTACACCGAGTACAGTTTCTTCCAATTGGACTACACTCTGAGCAATTCACTCCACACCCTGAAATGTTTTTTTTTTAATTAGTAGATTATTATTTCTTTACGTATTAAGCGCAACTATCTAGTGCTCGAAACATCAAGCGATGGCGCTGAGCACTTCTACGTGAAGGAATTGCTCTAAGACTTGACACAATAACCGAGAGGCTCGAACCCGCAAACTTCGCCCTGCAAGGCGAGCGCTCAAACCATTCGGCTACTATGTCACACACAGCATAATAATATCCAGAGTTTTAAGAGAGATGGTTCAAACAATACACAGGAAAGAAGGTCTGAGGCGAAGAAGTTGACACAAGTTGTCTGTCCTCTGGATAACTACTGTACAGAAATTATTCCGAACTTTGCTTATGAATAAATCGTGCATAACACGATGTCTTTGGTTCGGCGCAACCCGGACCAAAGACTGAAAACGCGTCAAATGTCAAACACGGATGTGGACTCGTTGGTCAACGCTAATGTGTCTGCGCGAGACTGCCAGTGGAAACCTTCTCCAGCTACACGAGTACCAGTCGTATACGGATGAACTTGGCGTTCTTTTAGAACTCTGTCAGTCGTCCCTATCTCCTAGTCTGTACTGCACTCTCTTTAAAGCTAGTCACAATATCTTGTACGAAGTAACATGGCTTATTTCTACATGAAATCACGAACGTTTCTTTTCTTTTGATTTATGTTCAGCTTCTTCTTTTCAAGAATAGCAATTTATCACATAAATTTGTACAATTTCTTCAAATTATAATTCATCAACTCTCATGACATCAAAGGCTTAACATCAATTCCCTTATAAAGACATACATAAGATGTCTCACTCAACCTATACGCTTTGCTTGCCTGAACAAATCTAGACACGACTGAGTCAACAAAAAACTCCTATGCGGATGTCCACGAATGCATGCCTGAGTTGCACACGCGCTTAAATTCCCCGTGTAATTTAATACAAAGTGTTCATAAAAAGCTGGCAAACTCTAACATCAGTTAGGCTAGAGAGAAAGGTTTTTGTGAGATACTTGAAAAGCGCTATAAAAATTCACAGATATACGTACATTATTTTACTCAGTGCGCTTCAGATTGAGGGTTTTCGATCGAACCCCAGACAGTGGGCATCCCCTTATTCATTCCAATTTCATCAAGATTCGCAAAACGCTTAAGAAACTTCCACAACGTTACAGCTTACTAAAAAGTTAACACACAGTGATATTCCTTACCGATGTGGTGAATTACTCATACCTTATGCTTAGGTAGCTTATTAACGCAAGTTAAGATCGCATCCAGATTGATGAAGTTTAGTAAAATAATATCATTTTACAGAAACCCAGATGATACAGAATCACCAACAAACACATATAAAATGAAATTTCCATAATTTGTGTTCTGATGGCCTCTTGTTTATTTGATTACAAAATGAGAACAACAAGTTAATCTACGACTAAGATAGTCTACGTTACTTACGTTCACAATGACCGGTCAACGGTTGATAACCATAACCTATTATACATTTGATGCACCTTCCATTGTCTTCGCAACTTTCACAGTTATTCTGAGGTGGACACGCAGCTGAAGCAAGAGAATAAACAGCACTTACAGGAAGGTGCAATTTGATTTTAAAATAGGGCCTAATTAAGCATTTACAGCAATAGCAAAACGGCGTATAATCATGAGTTGAAGACCTTTAAGACTTTATAAGCAGCTAGCATCTAAAATGTTTTAGGACTAATACATAAATAATACTAATTAGTAACTTCTATTTAGCCGGTATCTAATGCACAAGGCATCAACCGATGGCGCACCAAAGCCAAGCCGCAATCAGGTCTAGTCAATGTCCAGAAGGTCAGTCTGCAAAACAAGGAGTCAGCCTACGGCGGATAAGCAATTTGAAAAAGGTAAGTTTTAAGTTGAGAACGAAATGACGGAAGCGACTGAGCAGAATGAACAGACACAGGAAGGGAGTTCCAAACTGAAAAAGCCAATTTACCCAGAACAGTTCTAGTCCAAGGTATGACCAGAGAAAGACAATCAGATGACCTTGTAGAATAATGGTAAGTCTTGGTAATAAGGACTATTTTTAAGTATTGTGATTGGCCAGAGTTCAATGTTTAATATACTGTAGGTTCCAATTTGAAACAAATCCTTTGCTGAACAGCAAGCCAATGCAAAGATTTGACCACAGAGGTAATATGCTCATGTTTTGAAGTATTTGTTATGACTCTAGTGAAGGAGATCTGAACTCTGCAGTTTCTGCATGTTTGACTTTGTGATACCAACAAGAAGCGAGTTACAGTAGTCAAGACGACTGGAGACCAATGTGTTTGCCAAAGATATTCTAGAGGACATTGGGGAGACATAGCACCTATCTCTGCGTATGTCACGGATATACAAGTATTATGACTTACAAATACCATTTATATAGGTTGTGAGAGACATACTGAATCAAAAACAATGCCCAATCAAAAACAAGTCAACTCAACAAGTCAGCCACCCAGCTTTAAGGATTTAAGCCATTCAAACTTCTTAAGTTGCTGTGGAGTGTCCATTAGAAGAAATTCAGTCTTCGATGGGTTAAGAAGGAGTTTATTAGCCGCCATCCAAGACTGCGGCTCCTTAACGGCAGTGGACAACAGCTGCACAGACGAGGGACAAGACAAACTGTCAAATGAAATGTAGATTTGGGTATTGTCCACATAGAAATCATATTCTAGTGAACGATTGTTCAGCAGTGTACCTAGAGGTGTGGTGTATAATGTAAACAAAAGAGGACCACCGCCTACGGAACGCCACACGTCACGAAAGCGCCGGACGAATAATGTCAATTTAAATATACAGACTGAGTGCGTGGGCTTGAGGTAAGTAGCAAACCAATCTAGGGAGGGACCAGAAACCCTAAACTAGTGCTGGAGAAGATGTAAAAAGAGACAATGATCCACAATATCAAAGGCGTCAGACAAATCAAGGAGAACAAGTGCTGTCAACTTACCCTTATCCATGGAGCACATGATATCATTATGAACAGCAAGAAATGTGAATTCTATTGAATGAAACTTGCTGTATGCAGACTGAAATGGAGAGATTAGTGAGTTATAAGATAGGCGAGTTTGCATACGATTCAAAACTACACGTTCAGGAATTTTAGATATAAAATTTAAAGTTGAGATTGTCTGAAATTAGACACGTCACTTGAATCGAGATAATGTTTCTTTAGCAGAGGATGAACTATGGCATGAGTAAAAGCAGATGGGGAAAGATCCCTCAAGCAATGAGAAATTGTTTATCGATGGAATGGTTGGACCCAGGACATCAAAGCACTCTTTCAGAAAAAATGCAGTGATGGTGTCAAGGAGGGAGCTTTTGTTGGGTGAAGAAATTATGAGTCTGCAACCGCTGCAAGATTTGTTGGCTGGAAGTGAAGAACTAGGATGAAGAAATTTATCACATACCGAATAACCAACAAATTTCACCTTATACGAGAAATCTTATCAGCAAAAAATGGTCAAATATTTACTGGCCAGCTCTTGGTAGCAGAGAACTCACCAGAGGATAAATTTCACTTCTCTGTGTGTAATAACAAATTTGACAATTATCAAATTTGGTAGATGAATCAAGTTTGCAAAACATGTTTGCACTGTTGCTTAAACCTAAACTGTGGTCCGAGGAAAGTCGAGAGTGGCTCCACCAATGCTCTAACTGACTTCTGCAATGCCTAGCTTCAGAAATGGCATGATTGAACCAAGACTGTGGTGTGCACTTTACTACTCTCTTAATTCTAAAAGGAGTTTGCCTGTCAAGAGGCTCAGTTAAAATAGTCTGGATCTGCATAGCTAGCTTATTACCTGTTTGTGCAGGAGGTAATCACAATAGAGATGCTAAGTTATCATGCTTCAGCTTATTTAAATGAAATTTATGTCATGGGCGAAATTTAACAGTTTGATCTTTTGGTGCGGTTTAAATGGGAAGTCAAATTTTGAGGAAATTTGCAGCATGATCTTATAGACATGACTCAACAGGAGTAACGGAATGAAGTGATTTTGAATCAGAACAAGTTATCAAGATATCCAATGTGTGGCCTTTATTGTGTGTAGGAGAGGTAATGAGTTGCTTCATATCAAACTCTTCTAGCATATCAAGAAATGATGAAGAACAATGACCAGGTACATCAAGATGAATGTTTAAGTCGCCCATAATAACTATTTCCAAAAGGGAGGAAACCAAATATTCAAGCAGTGACCGGAATTCATTGTGAAAATCAGTCAAAGAGAGTGATAGTGGACGATAAATATTTACAATCAATATCTGTTTTAGCCAGAAATGAGAGTAGCAGCCAGGATCTCAAATGACTTGGGTGCAGGAATAGGCAAAGTGAATTTGTGCAGTGACAGATATGACTTGAAAAGAAAGGCAAACCCACCAACTTTACCTCTACACCGAGGCTCATTCAGTACAGAGAAGGTTGGGGAGTAAGATAAGAAGTTAATCCAGATGTGTCACTAAGTTGAAGCCAGGTCTCATTAAGAGCAAGTAAATGCAAGAAATGCTCAAAAAGAAAATTATGTAGGTCAGCAGCTTTATTATATAATCTAAGAACAGGTATAAAAGCTAATTTATATGGAGGACTTACCTTGAACTTCTAAAATCGTAACTGTAAAACATAAAACAAAAAGTTGCTAAAGGTCGATGTTGTTGCTAAATGTAGAAATGCACTCGATTAAAATGCAGATTTTAGATTTCAGCCGAATGAAAACCATTTCCTATTTTTGTTAAAATCAATGTTGTTATCTCTTGAGATTAAATAGCAAATCCGGAGAATACTAAAGCATCTGTAGCTCAGTGGCAGGTCACTGGTCTTGTTAACCAGAAATTGGGTCGTTGGTCGTGAATTCAAACCTTACTCCTGACATCCAATGTTTGCAGTGGTTCAAACACAGATTACATGTCTTCTTCATTACTTGTCATGTTATGTTATGTCATGTTATAACATGGTAGCTTCGCTATGGTCTGCCCTTCATTCTGCAACAGGATGCCATGCGACCATTCGACATGAGCTTCTTTTTATTTCTCTGCCTCTATTTCGCCGGCGGTGTTAGACCTTTCTGTTCGATCGTGGTCTTGTGTTGCCACGTCGGGAGCACCAATGAGTAGTTATCTTGAAGAGGCGCTAAATAAATGAGCCCATTTGATTACGATAGTAGGCCTATTTATAGTTGACTGCAAAAATAAGAGAAATATGCGGCAAAAGTGCACAAAGAACATCACAAAGACTTCGTTTGATATGAACGATTTCTGCATCGCCTACCTGCAAGACACAACACAAACAATTCCAATGCATGTACAAAAAATTCAATCTTCGAAAGTTCTTTCGGTTTAGATCCCATCTTATCTGTATATCCGGAAGATTCGGAAAACTTCGTGTTCGCTTCTTGTGCCGTTCGAGCTGCGGTTTTAATATCTGTACCTTATAGCGTAACATGACTACAGCGTCCCACCCATTGCGAAAACATGCTAGATACAAGCGACTTACTGAACCGTTAGGCGTACATTGTCCAGCAACAGCCGGCAACACCCTTTAGCTAACAGATTATGTCATAGAGACTGCACAGTCTCAAAAGCGCAATGCACATGCAATCTCAACGCTATAAAGAAGTCATATTGCAGGCCTATTCTTGAGTAGCGGCAGGGGTTAGGTGTAATAGATCTTGGAAGTTGGATGCTTTTAGTATAGACATGTTCATCATTACTCGCAGCTTACCCACGGGATCTATTCTGTTACGCGCTTAGACTGTGATCTAACGATTGCAGCTTCGAACCTGCTGAATGTGTTCTGTGTAAAGATCCTTGACAGGATGTTCGCGCACATTTGTCTCTCTGCAACCTAGCAGCAAAATTTGGTATCGATGTAAGTCCTATGATGCACTGACCCTGTGTCCAAGTCATTGCGATTTGTCCACTGCCGGCCTAAGACCATTTTATTGCCCTGTCCTATGGATTTTGATTTTGAACTGCGATTCTGCTTAGAAATGGCCATCGTTTGATGCCTTTTGCAATGCGATAACGGCGCTATAGAAGTTTCAAGAATGTATTAGATTTCACTGTGGGACATATGACCTCTCCTTTTTACTTTTACTTAAGCTGGAAAGTAAACAAGTCCTGTGGTGCTCTGGCTCCGTGTCCTGGACCTTCGGGTTCGTCCATTGCCAGTTCAAGTGCCAAAGAGCAGGAAATGAGCGCCTCCTCTGCACTCCACTATGGGACGTGGAGCTTTACTTTACTAACTAAGTTCCTTACTTAATAATGAAATCAAATATTCAAGTAGTGACTGACTTCACTAACTGACTTCCTTACTTACTAAGGAAGTGATACCTTCTTACTGCTGTAAGGTTCAGGTGACAGCCGTTGTTAAGGTTACGATAAATAATAAGAACAACATCATATATCCTGAATCTCAGCACATTTCTTCCTGGATACAAGGGAGGTCTTCTTTACACCGTAAAATTTGTTCTAAACGCCCACGGCGTTTATTCATGCCTATCGTTTATGCCCAGGCGGCGCTTGGAGACCGGCGTTTAAAGAGGCCTGTGGTTATTTGCGCAAGTCGTTTTACCCCCAGTTAAATACCGCATTTGTGTTTCTTTTAACCAATAATGCCGCCACTGCGCGTCTTTCTCAGCTTCGTCTGCCATGTTCATGTGATAAGGCCTAATCATGGCATGCACGCTGGTTCCAGCCTACTAGCGCCCAAATAAGACTCAGCTTTTAGTTGAAACCGACGTTTAAAAGGTCGGGCGTTTATTTGTTCAAATCGTTTTTATACCCCGGCGGCTATTACAGACCGGCATTTAATTTGGACCCCGCGTTTTAAAGAAGTTTACGGTATGTAAAATATACAATGTCTGACAAAAGTGTTTAAATTAATTTTAAGCGCTTAAAATGGTATTGTCTCACATAAAATGGTATTTTCTCTTCGCACAATTACGGATTCGCCATCCACATGCCTCAATACAACTGATACAAAGGACAAGAGGCCTTAATAGGCCAACGAGTTGTAAACATCACGCATGGTTATCTTATCGAAACAGGTCATCATTTAATGCTTAAGAAAAGGAAAACGCCCGACAGATGAGATACGCATGATAACGCATTCGTGCGTGAATGACACGCATTTGTGTAGCAAGAATAAAACCCATGGTGCATTTCTGATACAATAATAGGGACGATAATTACGCAAAAGGAACTGAGCAGAATTGTAACGTGTTCTATATTTAAATAACTCCTGCAGGCGATGCTTGCTTGCAGGGAAAACAATAAACATGTTAACAAATATTTACCCTCCGGTCCCTCAGCTAAAACTGAACTGAACTCTACTTATCCTCTCTTCACATTTGGTTCTGCTTTAATCAGCCCTGCAATCAACCCAGATTTAGTTTCTGTTTAACGACGCCATGCATTGGCGCTATAGAAGTTCTCGGTTTATTGGAGTGTATTATTATCATTAGATGTGAATTCCGGGAGGGCAAAGCCCCTATCGGAGGCGCCCATGAACTGGATTGAAGAAGAACAACGGTCGCTTAAACTAGTTCTGAAAGGCAGGTATGTTAACGACTTCGCTTTATTGGCCTCGGCATATGAAGGCAGATTGCAATTCAATTGCCTCACTATGATCTTACTACCGACAATGTACAACCAATGTACTCATTTTATGGTCGAGTTCGCTAGGGGTCGAAATGGAACAGATTATTGCAACTTCTTTCTGCTCCAGCATGGTTTGAACCTCCGCCATCTCGGTTGACAGTCCCGCACGTCAACCACTAGACTATTGCATGCATACATACATATATACACGTACATAAATACAAGCATGCTATATACATACATATATACATAGATACGTAAATGCATACATACATGCATACTGTATGCATACATATAGGCTGTATAGCGAAATAAATGCATACATAAACGCATACATAAACGCATACATAAACGCATATATAAACGCATACATAAACGCATACATAAACGCATACATACATACATAGCAGTCATATGATTCGCGCATGAGATAGATGAGCAGTGGTTTTCAAAAGCGTCATTAATGTCCCCGTCGTGTATCCTAAAACCTTTGTCCTCGAATTTTTAATTTCTCATTCACGTCCGTAGGGTAAACACAGAAGCAGTCATCGGCAAATGAAAAGAGCAACCGACTGAGACGATGTTTACCCGTCACGCTTGCTCTCAGTCACGTTCACGGTGCTGCTTATCGCTGGCCCCTTGCACTACACGGCTGGTGGCAAGAGGTGCCCAACCATAGCCACACAGGCCCAAAGTGGCCCGAATGAAGGTCGCTGTCAGGGAAGGACATGGCCTGTGACTGGCTACCCGCTGATTTCATATTATGACGATTGCTTATGTCAGATGTGCAGCTTTCGATCATAAATGGAGGCCCCATGAAACTCTGGCATTGTCCTTATAAGTACGTTTCAGAAGAAAGTAGTAGTCCAGCTCAGAGAGGCAGCCATGGGTATATATATATATATTTATATATATATATATATATAATATGAAGTGTTAGCGAATTCGTTTTTCTTCGCCTCGACAAATTAGGGAGGGTGGCCATTCCTCTTTTTCGTCATCTGATCAAAGCAGATCAGTCTGTTAAGCTAGCCACGAGGGGCAGCCTTGATTATGAAGTGTTAACAGCTTAATTTTCCACAGCCTTAGCACAGCATGCCGGTTTACCAGCCCGCTCCCTCGACGCCGGATCTTCCCACCAGCAGTGTGCGTGCAATGTACTCATTCATAGACGCGTTCGCTAGGGTGTGCTATAGGAGCTGAAATCTAGAAACAAATTTCTGCCCTGGCGGGATTTGAACCTCCGACCTTTCCATTGACAGCCCAGCACGCTAATCGCTAGACCATCGCGCACCTCTTACGGCGTTTTAATTGCCTGCAAAAATAATTATTAGTAATATTCATAATCAGATACTTGGGTAGCACTAATTTAGTAATTCACCTGAAAAGCGCAGGAAGCCGGAAAAGATGTCTTCAGTTGTTACGAAATTGGTCGTAATTTCACTCTTAATCACATCTGCCTCACAAAATCCCATTCCCACTTCTCCAAATCCTGACGATTTCATCTTTTTCGCTTTTTCCAGCCAATTCCACAACCAAGAAGGCCATGGAATTGATCGTCAAATCACAATTTTTTCTCTCGATCAAATCCTCCTATCACGATCCGATTACTCGAAATCCCGAATCTGTCTTTTCCACTTCCCCAGTCAGTCCCCCACCCGCGGAGACCATGGAACTAATCAATACTTCACACCATCCTCTTCTTCCATCATTCCATCTTTCATCCCAATGGAAGATCCAAGGTTTCTCCCATTGTCCGCAAACAACGCGTCCACAGCAAAAGGTCTACCACGGGTGCAAAGCTGCATTCAGACGAGTCGAGGATCAGTGAAAGAGCTGCCAGAGGAGGAACCAACTTCCTCGCCATCATTCCCTCGCACCCGCAGGGGAGTCTCGATTGATCGTTTGATGGAAGGAGCAAGACATTGGATGGTCATGGTCTTCGGAAGGCGGCTCTTCCATCCAGCAGGGCCATTTCCAGCGCCTCAAGACGACTGCTTCTCCAGTTGCTAAATAAGTAAACGCTCCCCTGGGAAATATCTTCGTCCTCAGCTCGGATTTTAGTCAGGCGAGCAGATTAGGCCGGTGTGACGTCAAATAGGGATCTAGCGGAAACAGTTCCGAAAAATACTGTGATTGGATCACGTGAGCAGAACCAGGAAATTTGTTTCTAGGAACAGAAATTCTGTCGACACTGTTTGCTGCCTCTTCTTTCATCAAAATCTTACATTGTTCTAATTACGTCTGCGTAAGTAATAGCTGCCTGGGCGATTGCCTCGGGCTCTATTATCGTAATCGTCGTAATCGTAAACGTAAACTCGACATTTCTACAGCGCTACTTAAAGCTAAGCGCTGGGCACCAGCGCTCATTCACTTAATAAACTTTTGTTTCCTATAAAATATTCCTGTCAACGTAACAGGATATTTTAAAGTTCGACTCTCTATGTTGTGCCAAAAGTGCGCGGAGTCTGAACAGTCTTACCCGGAACCGATTTGGCACGACACAGCTATTTTGCATGGATGGGGTGAATGAGTGCACAGGGATTGATCGCCCCAGGCATTTTCCTAGGAATTTAATATAAATATATACATACAGCTAATGCAGCCTTATTCCAGTGCGTGGAATACTCTGTTCATTGAAGCGTTAAGCTAAATGTTCGATTTGCTTTAGTGAGATTTTAATTCGAGACCTATAATTTACTAGATCAGTGCTCTGCCACTAAACTATAAAGGTAATCGTTGACGTAACAGCCCGGCGATATTTTAAATCCGCTACAGATGCTAACACTATTAGTAAACCAGAGTTAAAAACTGTCAAAAAGTTACAATAATAACTTTTTTAGATACACTAGGGATCTTAACTATCGGTCATCTTCAAATAGCAGCTTAATTCTATTCTGGTTGGCTACATCGGTTAAAGCGAACGTCAAGGGGCCTCTGTGAGTGAGGATGCCGGTTTACATACTGACAGTGGCAATATTTCAGAGATTTGAATCTCAGGCTAGCGCAGTCCGTACACTGGGACCTTAAATGGTGTGGCGCCCATTCAAACGGGAAGCGGTGGAGAATGATCTCACCCTATCAATTCAGTGAAAATGATGAGGGTCGAGGCCATAGCAACTAGGTGTTCAGATTCATTGCAAGACCCTATTTTTGTTTAGCGGTGTATATCCCAGAGAGAATATAAGTATAAACGCCAGACTGTAGACCTTATTCTGAAGCTATGTGGAATGTTTGAACGCGTTAGTTGCCTATCGATTGCTAAGCGACCATATGCTGCCAAGCATCTAGCACAATCCAATATTCAGCTTTGAATGCATATTGACCTTTGTCATCTGACGCCGATTTAAAAGATCACTAAGCTCTCTGCCTACCGTAAGCCTCTATAGCTCAGTGGCAGAGCACTGGTCTTGTAAACCAGGGGTCGTGAGTTCAAACCTCACTGGGGGCAATTCATTTTTACGATAGAATTTACTCAGATAGCCGCTGTCGATAGTTTTGACCCTGGTATGTCTAAAAGTTTTATTGCTTCTTAACAATATTTCAACTCTGGTTTATTAGCGGAGTTAGCAAGTGAAGTGGGTTTTAAATGAATCTTATTTCGCTGCGTTTTAATGCAGGTAACAACTGTTTCGCTTCACTGAATCGTACATTTCAAATGACGGAAAGCTTAAAGATGGCTCAAGAATGCCTAAAGAATTTTATTACTCTTATAAAGTTAGGATTACCGGGAGCCTCTATAGCTCAGTGGCAGAGCACTGGTCTTGTAAACCAGGGGTCGTGAGTTCAAACCTCACTGGGGGCAATAAATCTTTTAAATAAATGGCTTTAGTCTGATACCCCAACTATGAATATCCAGCCCGAGTGAGCATCAATACTATTTGCTAAAAGGCCTTTTTGCTTGGCAGTCAACGGAAGCTGAATATCGATCAGCTGCAGCTTATAATTCTAGACTGGAGAGCCTCTGTAGATCAGTGTAAGAGAAGACTGGTGTTGGAAACCAGAGGTCATGGGTTCAAACATCACTGGGGAAGCAATGTTTTAATGAATTAGACTGAATCATTATATATATATATATCATAAATAACTAAGGGATGGACAGAAGTAGTGATGCGTCCATCCCTCTGTATAGGTTACATACAGTGCGTGTGTGTGTGCGCTTGCGTGTGCCTGTGCTTATGTGTGTGTACATTGTTAGATGAGGCTATCTGGCGGCATTCTTTGATCTTCTGAGCTGAGACTGTAATTTCGTTCCTTCAGGCAATTGCTCTGGAAACGGTTGAGCAGAAAGGCACCAGGCACCAGGTCTATCCGCCCATTCATCCGTCTATCAATCCGTCTATCCATCCGTTTTCCATTTATTCGTTCCTTCTTCGGTTCATCTGTTTATTCAACCGTCTTTCCATCTGTCTGTATGGACGGACGGATGGGAAAAATGGTGGATGGATGGATGATGGAATAGATTAGATAAATGGTTGGATTGATGGATTGACTGATTGATTGATTGACAAATTGACTGAGAAATTGATGGATGGATGGAGGATAAATAGTAGGGATGGATAGATGAATCAATTACGTTGATTGATTGATTGACGGATGGATGGATAGGTGGAAAGATCGATGGATTGATTGATTAAAGGATGGATGGGTAAATGAATGGATAGATGGATGGATGGATGAATAGATTACGAACACACACAAATACTATTTTAAGTATATTGATACATACATTCATACATAGGTACATACATACATACATACATACATACATACATACATATGTAAGTACATAATGCAAATATCTAGGTACGCGAGCAAAAGTGTTGGCATCAAATTCCTCCGTGTGAAGCTCATTTCTTTCTACCTGATTGCAAACTGAGATTTGTAAGACTTGTTCTTCGAACTCGTTCATAACTGTTTCTTATTAACGTACAGCGCTACCATTATTCAGCTCTTTCAGTAAACGAACTTGTTTTTCAATAGAATTGCATGTCGATTGAAGGGGAGCTGCGGTGGCTAAACCCCCTTCACGCTTTCACCAATCGATTGGCGGTCTAGGATTTCGGGGCAGAAATCACCGACGCCGGCCGTAAAACGACAGGATCAGCCAGCACGCATGCGCTGTTACTCTTGCCACTTCCGCCTCCCTACATCCTCCATCGCTCCTTTCTCCCTCTCACTTTCCCTTCCGCTTTCCCGCCCTCTATCCCTCCTTTCGTCCGTTCAACCTCCCATCTCTCACTCGATCCGTCTATCCTCTCTATCTGTACCTCTATCCCTCCCTTTATCCCTCTCTATCTCTCCTTCCGTCAGAGTCACGTTACCTTCTTCCCTCGATCCCTCTTACCCTCCCACTGCGTCCCTCCCTTCATCCGTTTAACCTCCTCTGTTTCACTTCCTCTGTCTCTCTCTCTCTCTCTCTCTCTCTCTCTCTCTCTCTCTCTCTCATCTCCCTCACTCCGTAGGCCCTCTCTCCTTCCGTTCGACCTTCCCTGCCTTCTCTTCCTCTATCCCTTCCTCCGTCTGTTTTGCCTTCACTTCCTCTAGTCCACCCCTTCCTATCTTTGTATCTGTCTGTCTGTCTGTCTGTCTGTCTGTCTGTCTGTCTGTCTGTCTGTCTGTCTGTCTGTCTGTCTGATCAAAACCTTCCTTTACTCCCTCAATCTCTCCCTCATTACGTCTGTGTTACCTTCCTTTCTTCAGTTGATGAGTCCTTCTCTCCATCCTTCTCCGGCGGTCCAGACGCCGCTCCTTCTATCCCTCCCTATATCACTCCCTTCGTACCTCTCCCGCTCTATCCATCAGTCCTTCCTTTGTCCCTTGATCCTTTTCTGCGTCTCTTCGTCCCTCCCTATATCTCTCTCTGCGTCCCTCTGTCCTGCAATCTCTACATCTCCCCTTTCCTCAGTCGATAATTCATTCGTTTCCTCCCTTCTTCCCTCTCTGCCTCCCTCCACCCGGTCCTCCATCACGACTGCTAAAGTAGCCATTCGTGGACTGTAAAAATGTGGCCCCCTCCATTCAGGCCTCTAGCAATGCAGCTCCTACATCGATCGATGCCTCGCCGCGATAAATACGGCGCTATATAAATAAACAAAGATGAAATTTAGAAACGGATGATTGACAAGTCTCTGTTGACTCTAGGAAGTTGGGCTCTACGTGTGTGCGAGAGCCCGCCTTCTGTGACTCTCCTAGTTATCCGAGAATTGTTTGTTTATTGAGCTTTTCGTTCTCTAGCGTAGGCAGTGTTTTTGTGAGACAACAAAAAGGCGCTATATTAAGTGTTTCGATAACTAACTGATTTATGAAGGGCTGCAGTTGAGGAGGAACCAGGCCCAAACCAATGGCCCCCACACGCCTCCTGGTTATATGCCGGGCCCCTCAGACCAGACACATGTGTGGTGGACTGACAAAATGTGGCGCCCCTCTGGAAATTCTCTTGACCCCCACGCGATCAATCCTGGAGCCGCCAATGAGGCCCCAACCAGTCATTAGATTAGAATTCGATTAGACACTAGATATCAAGTGATGGTCAAAGTGAAATCGAAGTGAATTGGCATCGATAAGCGTTCTGCCCCACAGTTAATCGTAATCAATGAACCTCACAAACAATTGTAGTAGATAAACTACGCAAGCGGCGACATATGTACGTTCTGCGCTACTGCTCCGGCAGCCCGTTAGATAGCATCTATCGCTCCGGCAGGAAGTTGACGCATGCGCCTGACAGCTGGAGGACAGTATGGCGGCAGGTCTGTTCTTCGGGTCACGTGTCATTTGCATCGAGGTCAAAAGGTCAGTGGGGTCGAGAGGTCGCCGGGAACAGAAGAAAGGGATTCATCACAACAGACGTTTTTCGGAATTGTACTTTTGTGAATCATCTAGTTTTTTCGTATATATATATATATATATATATATATATATATATATATATATATATATATATATATATACATACGTTGTAGTGAAAATTTGGAAAACAATGAGGATTTTAGGCTTTTGCATATTGTAGATCGTATTATGTCGGATAATTTAGCTTTTGTGTTTGTGTAATTAATTCGTACGGAACACTCGGGAACAGCCGAGGACGTCATTAACGAGAGGCGGATAGGACACCCGTGATTGACAGGTGAAGGTAAATGAGAGAGAGAGAGAATGAGAGAGAGAGAGAGAGAGAGAGAGAGAGAGAGAGAGAGAGAGATGAGAGAGAGAGAGAATGAGAGAGAGAGAATGAGAGAGAGAGAATGAGAGAGAGAGAGAGATGAGAGAGAGAGATAGATAGATAGATAGAGAGAGAGAATGAGAGAGAGATAGAGAGACAGAGAGAGAGAGAGATGAGAGAGAGAGAGAATGAGAGAGAGAGAATGAGAGAGAGAGAGAATGAGAGAGAGAGACAGACAGACAGACAGACAGATAGAGAGAGAGAGGCGGAACAGCCACTGATCAATAGCGCCGCTCGCCACCAAATACTGAAAGGAGATTCGACCCATTCGCATCGCAGACTCACAAGCAAAACTCTTCTTTCAGTACATATGTGTATGTATGTATGTATGTATGTATGTATGTATGTATGTATGTATGTATGTATGTATGTATGTATGTATGTATGTATGTATGTATGTATGTGTTCATCTGTGTCTCTGTATGTATGTGTACTGTGTGTATCTAATCTAACCTACTAATCTAATCTAGGCCCAATCTAATCTAACCTGGAAACTTTTACAGCTTCTTTATAATAATGCACAAGGCATATATGTATATATCACATGTACGTATGCATTGCATTCTATGTATGAACCTAATCTTATCTGGAAATTTCTATAGCCCCGTTATAGTAATATATAAGACATGTATATATATATGCATGCATACATACCTATATATGTATGCATCATCATCATCATCAGTCACCATGGGTTCAGCGCCCGTAGGTGCTTGATGCGCGCTTCACCATCTCCGTCCAATTGTCTCTATCCTGTGCCAGGTGGCTTAGTTGTTGTAAGGAATTATTACTGCACCAAGAGATGATGTCGTCTACCCACTGTCTATGTATGTATGCATGTTTGTATATATTATGTATACATGTGTATATATATGTATATATGTATAATATAATCTGATGTGATCTAATCTATAAACTTCCATAGCGCCGTTATGTTACTGCACAAGGCATGTATACATGTTTGTATACGTGTATGTATGTATGTATGTATGTGTTTGTGTATGCGTTTGTCTAGAATAGGTATGTATACGGAATTTATTATTTTTTAACGGCTGACCAGTTCGACCGTTAAATTGGAGCATTGTCGTAGAAGAAAAGTACTCGAATGTTGCTAACCAGGTTCGAATCCCAGTTAGGTCAGTATAAAACTTCACTCTTCATTTGGAACGTTACGCTTTTCACTTTGAAAGCTGTGTTCGATTTTTGTGAGAAATCAATGAAACTACGATTTAAGTACAATGCAAAATCCTCGGACACATACATGGCGAAACTCGTCACCAGGGCAACGCTTGTCACCATAGCAACACTTATCTTTCTTCGCCGTCCGTATAAACCTGGCATTGCCCGTTAGCCTCTTGAGGCAAAGTCGGCCGATCGTCCCTCGGTCGCTCCCTGGTGTCGTGCACCCCAGAAGGGCGCGGACGGGTTCATAGTTACATCCGTTTCCATAGCAACGGGATATGCGTTCAGGAGGCCGGAGGGAAGACAGGGTCATAAGGGTTCTTCAGCGTTGAACTTAATCAACTTTCGGACAGGCGTCTGTTATTCAATGGCTCGCTTTATGTCGATGATGATTATACGGTCACCGATTCAGGTCAGAAGAAGAGAGAAGAGTTCGTTGTTTGGTGGATTCTGCGCTGTTCGAATTCATGTCTTTTAAAAGAGGAAGAAGGTGGTATGGCCAGGCCACAGGGGTAGTAACACTACCAGATCCTGACTTAAGAAGTTATTTGTGGTGTTTTCAGGCATCTTATAAAGCAGAATTGGTTGGCAATATGAGAACAAATCGTATTTCGACATAATCTTCAAAGTACTACTTACGGCTCAGTCTAAACCACGCGATGTCATGCTTATTTACTGTAGAGGCAATTTGCGATAACTTCAGACATCTTTAGTACAGGCCTACTACGTGTTCGTGTAGGCGCTATTTTAAGTTCGTACCTCGAATACTTCTTTGAAGGCAATTCTGATACTTTCTTTGACGTTTACAATAATTTGAGGACAATGACTACTTCATAAAAAGTTTCTTTATGATGTAAGTTGAGGTTGACTTCAACGGCCCTGGAAGCCAGAAGATTTCGCTAAACACTGAATACTAACTAGTTACAACCCGTGGAGATCGTGCTTTTCTACCGGACATTCGCTGTGTATGAGCGCACTGGCTGCAGTAGTATCAGCTATTTCCAGACATTCTGTCAGGCTGTAGGCCACATTGGTTGAGTTTACTAACAGACAATCGATGTCTATGAGCACTATGGCTACGTCAATGTCTGCCTTCTCCATACACAGATGTTAGGCGCGTGTGCCCGAGTTCGCCGACGGACGAACGCAATAAAAGGAAGGAGATGGAAGCGAACGGTTTCGATCTATGCGTGTCGGGCTGTAGCACGATTCCATTCGGCTACTGATGCTGGCAATGCGTAACTATGACAACGACTGATGGACTCCTCAGTTCAGATGGACAAAAAGAGACCAAGTGAGATTATTGTATGCTCCATTTGATCATTTTCATTGTCGTCGTCGTCGTCGTCATCATCATAATGTGTATGTATGTAAGTATGTATGCATGTAGGCTATGTATGTGCATACGTGCGTACAGAGGTAAGTATTACGAATCGATGGATGGATGTGTGTGGATGCATGTTGGTACAGGTTGTCTGATATCGAAGAATATATCAGCTTTAGGTTAAAGTGTTTTATTTCCTAAGCTTATTACAAGCGTATACACATAACTTGCCTAGAAACGAGACGTCGAGCTCAGGGGCGACAAAACAGCGAACAGCCTCTCAAGAAGAAAAACACAACGTCCACCAACAGACGGAGACAAAAAACGATTCAAAGAGAACCAGACGGCAAAACGGCTCAGAAGATTTAAACAGTCGTCCAAGCAGAGACAATTAAACACGACTGCCCGGAAGAGACTGAAAAGAAAAAAACGTTCATCCAGGACCAAAACCTGAGGTATACTTAAGAACAACAACTTTTATAAGGTCGGCTTTCCCGTCAAAATGTACAGAAGACGCACAACAACTTAACCTTCTCGGTCCCATCCTACATGCCGTATATGAGTTAATATATGTATATCAATATGAAGACATTCAACATGTAGCTTGTTTCAGAACCCCTCAAAATCGCTACATATATATATATAGTCGTCATCATCATCATCATCATCATCATCACCATGAAATCATCGTCGTCGCCGTCGTTGTTGTCGTTGTTGTCGTTTTTGACTGTTCTTGACCATTCTATTCTGCTTTTATCACTTTGGGGGCTTTCTTGAGTCGCCGTTCTTAACTTTTCTTGTTGCAGTAGTCTGTCTGCTACATTTGCTAATCTCTGTCTGTCTGTCTGTCTGTCTGTCTGTCTGTCTGTCTCTCTGTCTGTTTTTTCTGTCTGTCTGTCTCTCTCTCTCTCTTTCTTATCCTTTGATATTCTGGCTGTTAGAGGGAAGTTACTGGCGGTTCTTGGCCTCTTCTTAATTCTTCCGCGCTTGTCAGCTCTGTCTTTGCAACTGCCACCGACTGCCTTATAAGCCTCTTCTTAGTTGTTAATGACTTGTTATTGCTGTCCTTAAAACTTTTCCTTGTTATGGGTCGACACCATTTTTCGTAATTGTCGGTGATCGGGCGTCGAACCGTCGACTGGCCCAATTCGCAGCGTAGAGTAGCGTTAGCTCAAGTAAAGACACAAAGTCTTTGATTTTCGAAATTATAAATAAACGACCAGTTCAATCACAACAGGACTTGACTCGTCACAGACTCTAACAGAGACATTTGTAACTCAAAGTCTAGCACACGACAGACAAGTGCCACAAGTCTTCGCGCTCTCTTCAACCATATATTTGCGTCCGCATATTATGTTGGCACTTTCCCGCCAAGACAGCAGATTAGTACAAACTGGTCTATACCGGCCTCCCGATATTGCGCAATCCTGGGTTTTTCCACAAACCCGCTGACTCATCACAACCAAGGCTTCGCGTTTTCCCGCTCGAGCGCCCACTCGATAAAATGCATGTCGGTCAGAATCACGACTGACGTCAGTCCGCTTGCCCTCAGGGCGTCGCCAGCCAATCACACCATCCAACCACGGGTTCGGTGCGTACCGCACGTGTACAAACAAATCAATGAGCCGATGACTAAGGGAAATTTCCTACACAAATTTTCGCTTTAAACTTGCTGACTAAGCAGCATAATATTGCGTTTACATTATACTTAGCTGCTTTTCCTCTTCTTAACTTTACCCCGTAATGCTTTGTTACTTCCGCTGTTTTCTTCTTATGCTTAGCTGTTTTCCGCCCCTCTATCCAACAGCTGTCATCGCTTACAGCTGCTATCAGCTCTTCTATTAACATTTTTTAAACCGTTCACGATGGCCAGCGAACTATGAAAGAGCCGTTATTACGGATGGAGCGATTGGAAATGCACAGATGTGCTAAAGAATTTTCTACGGGCTTCATCCACGTGACTGCGATATTTCTTTATCACGTGCACGCAACGGCAGATTTTGATCGATGGCTTAGATCAAAGGTTCAAAGAATGATCCGTCTTTGAAGATCATTGTTCGCTCAGACGGAAAGATTGTGAAGGATGCGGGGTCGTCAGACCGATGTCTCCGTTCTGTGCACTGATTGGGCTGTCAACAGTATGTCAAATAGAAGATTAAATATTATTGATGACGATGACGGTGATGGCGATGATGACGACGATGGTGATGTTGCTTGATGATGATGATAACGATGGATGATGATGATAACAATCGTAGTGATGATGATGATTATGATGATGATGATCAATGACGACGACGATGATGATGATGACAAAGACGATGAAAACAACGATGGTGATAATATTAATAATGATGACGACGACGACATTTATACATTCATAGATACACAGGGACAGACAGAGATACAGACATACGTGTAAACAGGGAGACATTTAAAGCCAGAAGCCACCCTCAACGCAAACACATAACATCGATGCAGCGACAGACAGACCGCCAGACAGCCAACAATCGGCGCAGATCTTGATTGGCAATTTTCGGATCGGATATGTGGAGGTCGGTCTCCCTAATTGTTCGCATTGACCGACGCATCTTGCTTTCGCTTGAACGCTGGCAAAACATCAGTCGCAGCTGACGTCTAGGGAACGACACACCACCCTCACTCGCAGAAATACCACTCAGCTGATGCCTCTCTGTATTCACGACGTCTGTGGTATTACGCGTTAAATCAACAGACTTCTATTTCGCCAGGCAATAGGTAAGATGATTTAAGGTGAGGTAGGTGAGTGAGGTGAGGTGGGGTGAGTTAAAGTGAAATAAGGTAAAATAAAGTATGTAGAGGTAAGGTAAGAGAAGTTAAGGTAAGAAAAGTTAGGTAAGGTACTTTTTACCATCAGAGTAAGGTAAGGTAAGGTAAGGTAAAGTGAGCTGAAGTGAGGTGAGATGAAAGAAAAATGTAATTGCAAACTGTTTGTGGCGCTTCCTGACCTTTGAACCTTTGATGGCACAAAGACGCTATATGAATTAGCACAGCTGCTTGATAAGCGCCATGCTTCAACTTAGATCACAAACTGAGTGCACATAACTCAAGCAACTGTTCCTAACGTGCGACTAATCTAGATATTTGGCTTGTTGATAGATAGTCACAGATCTAGTTTTGAAGATTCATACATATTGTCAAAATTGTCTTCAGCAACGTCATCAACAATCATTCAGTTAGAATACTTAGCTAACTCCCTATGGCCAGCTATTTTAACTATATATACAGCTTATATTACTTCCCTTCCCCGTGCGAAGCTCGTTCTGGAGTCCAGTTTCCTTAGTCCTTGGATACCAGTTCACGGTTTTGAAACGGCGCAAAACTGTGCATAATTCCTCTTGGTTTTCTCTGTGTGTGCGAAGATGACGAAATCCGCCAGCGGTCAGTCCTTCTTCCGTATGAAACAACATCAAGGATTGGCGTATAATCCCTTTTAATCGTCTTGACAATTAGTCCATTGTCTAAACGCTTTCGTACGAAGACAGTTCGCCTAAGATTCTCAACGTTCGATTGTCTATACGTGCTCAGATCAATCGACTATCGCTACGCTGAAGATTTTACAGTTTCTCTCAAAAGCTGTGATGATAACTGGATACATCCAATGTTCAGTTACTTCGTCCGATTCGACACTACTTCGATCGGTGAGTCTATGGACTTATTAATACTGCCACGACGACTCGTTAATCACGAGTAACGCAACGTTTAATCCTCTTTAAAGTGCTGAAACTCGATTCCATTTCATGAGAAATGTTTAGCCATTTTTATCGGTCCTTTCTCTACCGTGGCTCAACACAAGACTGACTTAACTTCACCGTTCCACCGACTAATTCGCCGTCATAGTTCGTCATAGTTCGTCTGCTCCGATCTGACGCAATCTGTATTAGTGGCAAACGCTCAGTCACCCGATCTGGTTTCCACGGTGATCAGCTGTTTGAGTTTTAACGGTTTCTTCCAATTTTCACGTCTGCATCAATCCAATTGGACGACTGACGTGCTCTGTAGCGCTCAGTCAAACCATCCCCAACTATCCAGCTAAACTAACTAACATCTAAATATTTACTTGTGCTGGCCAATTTATTAACAATAGAACTCTACCTATTCTATAGCTGGCCGATTAATCTTAATCTAAACCTTAATTATCTACTCTAGCAAGGCTATACACTAAATTCAATAATAGTAAGTATGCAAATCTAACACATTATAACACTAACCAAATGCGCAATTAATGGGGTTTGCTACAACCAATGATATATACTCGTGTAAATAGTATAACCTCTTTGGCTACAACTTACAATTAATTATCTCTCTGGCTGAGTTAAACTTCTTTTATCTGCAGCTCTTGCAAATGGATCGTCCTACAATTACGGATTTACGCGTAATCGATGTTACGGAGTAACAGTTAAAGCGTAATCGCTAGTAAAGACTTGCAGCACAGAGTGTAACACTTAGTTTCACGGAGTTACAATTACAAGAGTAATCATCCGAACAGCTTTTGTGCAGATCAACCTGTAAGCCAGGTATTTCGAACCTCAAAGGTCGATTTGCAAAAGACAATATAGTCAAAGTGAGAGATTTAGAAAAGACTCTCCGCTTTCTGAAGGTAACGCCGGAAGACGATGTCAGTCTGTGTGAATCAGTGGTCATCGATCTGTCTTCTTCAGGTCTTCGTTCTGCTTCAGCTGCGCCACTTGGCTGCAGGTGAGTCTTGCGAGAAATATGAATGAACGGATGAATGACTGAATCAATGAACAAATCAACGAATTATTATTATTATTATTAATTAGAAACTTCTAGAGCGCCGGTATCTAATGCACAAGACATCAACCGATGGCGCTTAATGAATGAATGAATGAAAGAACAAAAGGAATCAATGAATAAATGTACGAACGAATGAATGAGCGAACGAATGCAGGAATAAACTACTTGAAGGCGGTATATTAATGGTCTAGATACAAGCATACATGTATACATATATGCATACATACATGCATACATACATACGCCCCTCTATCCATCGATCAATCCATCGATACATACATAAAAGTCATCTTCATCATCATTATAATCATCATCTTTATCATCATCGTCATCGTTGGGTCTGTGTCTCTGGTGGCCACAACGAATCCTTACTATCCAGCCGTAGTGAAGAACTCCTCGAGGCAATTAGCTCAGCCTCTTCTTCTCCAGATGCCTCCCACGGATCCTTCAGCTTCGATTAATCAAACCCAGTTTGTCAGACTGGACGACGCTTGGGGCGAAGGGCGGAAGAACGGACACAGAGGGACAAAGTGACGGAAGGAAGGAAGGAAGGAAGGAAGGAAGGAAGGAAGGAAGGAAGGAAGGAAAGGAGGAAGGTAGGAAGGAAGGAAGGAAGGACGAAAGGAAGGAAGGAAGGAAGGAAGGAAGGAAGGAAGGAAGAA
Organism: Norana najaformis; assembly: GCA_964023275.1. Lineage (NCBI taxonomy): Eukaryota > Metazoa > Annelida > Clitellata > Crassiclitellata > Hormogastridae > Norana > Norana najaformis. The sequence continues at coordinate 6,342,476 of OZ029924.1, read as the reverse complement.
AGGAAGGAAGGAAGGAAGAAAGGAAGGAAGGAAGGAAGAAAGGAAGGAAGGAAGGAAGAAAGGAAGAAAGGAAGAAAGGAAGGAAGGAAGGAAGAAAGGAAGGAAGAAAGAAAGGACGAAAGGAAGGAAGGAATGAAGGAAGAATGGAGAGTAACGGATGGAAGGACGAGCGGACGGACGGACGAATGAGATACTGGCGTCAAATAAATCGTGTTTTAGGACGAATTTGTCGTCCTTGGTCTGCTTTGAAACAAACCGCTTCAAAGACGGTCTTGATTTTCACTTTAGCACGTCCACTCTGCTTCAGTCCTCCGTCGATCCATCCGTCTATCCACCTACTCGTCTCTCACATCCGCCCAACCATTTGTTCTGTCCATCTGTACATCCATCCCTCTGTCTATCTGTACATCCATCCATCCATCCGTCCATTCATCCATCCATCCCTCCATTCATCCCTCTGTCCATCTGTACATCCATCCATCCATCCATCCATCCTTCCATTCATCCCTCTGTCCATCTGTACATCCATCCATCCTTCCATTCATCCTTCCATTCATCCCTCTGTCCATCTGTCCATCTGTCCATCAGTCCATCCATCCATCCATCCATCCATCCTTCCATTCATCCCTCTGTCCATCTGTACTTCCATCCATCCATCCATCCATCCATCCATCCATTCTTTGCTCCTTCCTTTAACGCGATCCCCTCTCAATAACCGAAGCACATTGCAGCCATATACCATATGTGTATTCGGGGAACGATCGAGAAAAATATCCATGGGTGTAGGGAGGGCAGAATCTCGTTGGTTTCGGCGCCTAGTGCTTTTGAAAGAAGGAAGGCGGAATACGACTGGATAACACTTCGAAACACCAGCCACGTACATGGAGGACAAACAGACAGCCGTATCTCGAATGGACACACATGTAAACACATCAAGGACATCATCTGTACACATTGTTCGTAAATGCAATTATTTATGCACAGACCTTTGCGTGTAAATATGAATTTTTTAACTTCAAAGAGCTTATTACTCGCGCAAACTAAGGAAACCCGGACCGCAGGTATGTATGTGTGTATGGATGCATGTGTGTATGTGTGTATGTGTATATGGCTATTTATATAATGCCTTTTGAAACCCTCAAAAGGGCGATAAACATAGCTATTCTCTCCAACCAAATACAGAGTTATACTTTCAAACTGGTTAAAATATGAGTTTTGCTGACTTATTTTTTACTCTTTCTCTATGCATCGCTTTGCAAAATGTGGGCGTTTGTCTATTGACCCAATAGAGTTTACTTATTTATTTATTTATTTACATACATACGTACATACATACATATATAAATGCATGCATACATACATACACACTTACTTACTTACTAACATAATTACTTACTTATGTAACATATCCAAAAGGTATGATTTAATGTGAGTTGAACATGTTTCTCTCTCTCTCTCTCTCTCTCTCTCTCTCTATCTATCTATCTATCTATCTATCTATCTATCTATCTATCTGTCTGTCTGTCTGTCTGTCTGTCTGTCTGTCTGTCTGTCTGTCTGTCTGTCTCTTTCTCTCTTTCTCTCTCTCTCCCCGCGCCCCTTGTGGAACGTGGCGTGGACGCTCACTTCCGCTCTTCGGCTGTTGAGCCGGAAATGGACGAATCCCAAAGTCCACGACCGGGGGCCAGTGCATGACCTACTTTCCGTTTACTTCCCAACTGATGCCACTATCAGTTATATTCGTTGGTGACAGAGGCTCGTGTGCGTTAACAACTTGCCCACGGTCGTTACACGGAGCCCGCTTACACTGTCATACATACTGGCCTTACCTTGCCTTTCCTTGGCTTACCTTGCCTTGCTTTGGCTTACCTTGCCTCGGCTTACCTTGCCGTGCTTTGGCTTACCTTGCCTTGTCTTGCATTTCTTCGCTCAGGTGTGTACAGCGAAGTCTTGGCACCGATCCATCCGGAGGCCGGCGCCACAGAACAGCGACTGATTCGGTTTCTGCTGCAGAACTACGACTCAGATGCTAGAGGTGTGCGTAGCAACAGCACCGTCACGGTTCAGTTGCAGTTGCTGCTTCTACGAATCCAGGGATTGGTATGGATTCGCATGAATTAGGTTATAGATGGATTGATAAATGGATGAATGGGTGGATGCATGACGGAACTGATTCTGAACTCTACAGTGTAGAGTTTCTTCATGTTTAACAATACGAAGCGAGGCGACTAGAGACTAATGAGTTTGTTACATATATTCTTGAATACATGGAAATATAATGCCTAATCTGCGTATATCACAAATATACGTATTTGGCGACTTACAAATACTATTTGCATATTCGATGAGAGACAAATACAGAGTTAAAAACAAGACCCAAGTTACGAGTAGCATCAGTCAATCAACAAGTGAATCACCCAGTTTTAAAGATTTAAGTCACTCAAACTTCTTAAGCTGCTGTGGAGTGGAGCAGAAATTTAGTTCTCGACGGATTAGAATGGATAATGGATTTTCAAGACGAGCTTTGTTAGAACTGTTAGCGAAATTTCAGTGCCTTTGAGAAGTACTGAAAAGGCAATATGTAAATGTCTATATACATACATACTTACATACATACTTACATACATACGTAGCCTAAATTCCTGCATACATACATATATGCACAATTACATACATGGGCCTATATAAATACACACATAAAACATACATAAGTGCATATTTGTAATTACATGTATAAATCAGAAATTTCTTTAGCGCCGCACAAAGAGAAGCTATTCAGTCTTAACGATGTGAAGTGTCATTAAGAAGGGAAGAGTCATCCGTCAGATGAACAGATGAGTCACCGATGGCACCAGACTCAGCACACACGCAGACACGCAGAGCCCAGCCAACAGATTCCCAACTATAGCTAACAGATGACAGTTTGTTCAGAGTTCCTGAAGCACAGAGCATCGAGCAGGAGGATCGACGATGGGCGATGTATTCAATTATGCATACATACATACATACATACATAGATGCATACAATTCATAGCATACATAAATACATATATACGTATATATGTATGCATGTTTATATATATGTAAATACATCCATCCATTCATCCAATACATATGAACCTACATACATACATACATAAATGCATACATCTATACACATATAAACATGCATATATATATATATATATATATATATATATATATATATATATATATATATATATATATATATATATATGGATGGTCGAACTAACGACTGGTGGTCGGACGGATGGAGAGGTGGATTTCTGTGTTTATCTTCGCTAAAAAACTCTTCGAAGGCTAAAAACCCCTCTTAAGATCTGCAAAAAACCGGCGAATAGGAAGCAATTCGACGGACAAATGAAGATAACTGACTGAAGAACCGTGACTTGTGAAGATCATTAGAATCGAAGATCATCTCTGAAGATCTGTCCACAAAACTCGCCAAGAATATTCTATGAACGCTCGATGCAACATAATCTACACATGCATATGGTTATATATAAATGTCACATATACGGAATGTTTTACATACTCATCTACCTATATTAGCATATATATATATATATGATCATCGTAAAAATTAGTCTTCTTGTCAGTGCGTCAGGTTTAGTGGCCTATACAGAGCTTTGTAGAGAGGCGGATGGACGGACGCACGCACGGACGTAAGAATGAATGAATAGACGGATGGACGGATGGATGGATGGGTGGATGGATGGATAGATGGATGTGTGGATGGATGCATAGCCGGATGGATGGATGGATGGATGGATGGATGAAGGGTTGGATGGATGGATGGGTGGGTGGGTGGGTGGGCGGATGGATGGATGGATGGATGGGTGGATGGATGGATGGGTGGGTGAATGGATGTGTAGGTGGGTGGGTGGATGGATGGATGGATTGATGGATGGATGGGTGGATGGATGGATGGATGGATGGATGGATGCATAGACTGATGGATGGATGGATGGATGGATGGATGGATTGATGGATTGATAGATTGATGGATGGGTGGATGGATGCATGGATGGATGAATGGATGGATGGATGGATGGATTGATGGATGGGTGGATGGATGGATGGATGGATGGATGGGTGAATGGATGCATGGGTGGGTGGGTGGGTTGGTGGATGGATCGATGGATCGATGGGTGGATAGATGGATGGATAGTCGAACAGACAGATGGAGATATGGAGGAATGGTGGGAAATTGGGTGGAAATAGCTGATCGATATTTGAATTATGTTGATAGGATGAGCGGAGTCAAGTTCTCACAACGACCGGATTAATCATTTGTGTGAGACTTTTGTCTTTCAATCGTCAAACAATCAGTCAAACGTCGGCCTTCGTTCCTTCCTCCATTCGCTGTTTTCATCAATCGGTCATTCATTCATCTCTTTATTTATTCAGTCATTCATTAATTCCTACGTTCGTTCATTCATTCGTTTTTTCCCGTTCATTAGTTCGTTCTTTCAATCGTTCGTTCATTAGTTAGTTTCTTCATTCGTTCATTCTTCCGTTCGTTCATCCATTCACCAATCTATCTATCTCTCCAACTCTTAGCTGTATTTGAACCACAGTGTCAATGTGTAATTTTCATACAAAACAAAACAGTGCACTATATTACGCTACATGAGCCGTCAATATGTTGTCAATAATTAAAAAATCGTGGCTGCGTGAAAGTGCAGTGGTTAGCGCGGTTAAGTGACAACTGAGAGGGCTGGAGTTCAAATCCCCCAAAGAAGAAATTTCATTCGAGATTTCGGCTCCACCTTTGCCCCTAGCGAACTCGGCTATGAGTGCACTGACAGTGGGAAGATCATACGGCGAGAAGAGGACTGCCCTGCCCTCATATGCCGAGACCAATAAATGATTTCAGGATAGCTTAAGGGATGTCTCATTATCTTCTTATTTGATGTTACTTTGTTATTTTGAAACTCTCTACATTATCGGGTAATAACCGATGAAACACAATAACCGATGCAACACAATAACCGATGCAACACAATAAGCGATGCAACACAATAACCGATGCAACACAATAACCGATGCAACACAATAACCGATGCAACACAATAACCGATGCAACACAATAACCGATGTAAGACCAGTTTTAACTCTGAAACGCATCCATGTAGGACTGGCAGGACGATCGCTTGCAATGGAAGGCGGATCAATTCGATTCGCTTCAAGATATCGTCATTAAACCGGAACGAATCTGGCTTCCCGAGCTGGCACTTATGAACGGGTATCTTATATTACCTAAGTTATTCCTTACCCTACTTTACATTACTTAAGTACCTCACCTAATTTATTTCGCCATACATTGCCTCGAAATTACCTAAGTTGCCTTATCTATAAGTTGCTGCACGAAAGGTTATCTTCAGTTACTTTAGCTAAGTTACTTTATCATGCCTTATATTGACGATTACCTTACCTTACTTAAATTACCTTAATTAACTTAATTACTTACCCTAATTGAGTTGTCTAACATTACTTTACCTTACCTAAGTTAGGCCTATCTCACTTAACCTTACCTAAGTTCCCATTGTTTATCCGGCTTACGATATCCTACGCTTGTTCTTACCTTACTTCCTTGACTTTTGGGTTAGGTAATAACCTCTTTTATTTGACGAATTGTGTTCAGACGGGTCGGGCAATTCGTCCATTGCGTTACCTTCAGTTCAAGCGACCCGTTGCGCACGATGACCGCAGTCGCCATTTTGATTTCGGTCTATCGGTTAAATGAAAATATTCCCAGCAACTGGGGCATTTCTCGCCCGTTTAAAGACCTCATTAGTCGCCCTGTTCGCGAAATGGAAAAAGAAAATGCGATGGGAAGGGGGCGGTGTGTGGAGTGATTGCTGAGTGGAAAAATCAGATATCGAGGGTCTGCAGTAAATCAGTGGCGTCCGCATTCGGTAGATGGCGCGGATGTTAAATTTTAAAGTTACTCAGATTCGGTTCAGGTCTGCGAAGTTCTGAACTGATGCGGTAATTTTGTAATCGTAATCGTAAGCTCGAGAATTTCTAAGGCGTTAGTTTAAAGCTAAGCGCGGAGCACCAGCAAAAATCACGAGCGCTGCGTCAAGTCAGACGAGTTGTCCAAAAATACTGTGTAGAGAAGAAATTCCGGATGCCAGAAGACCAAAGATAGAAAGGGACGAAAGAGGAGTTGTTACGGTGAATTGGGTGAAGGTTGAGAAGGTGGCGCTTGGATGGATCAAGGTAAGATTTCTCAAAAAGGTGGGACTTTAGTTTTGAATGGAAAGCCTGAGGAGTGATAGATAGACAGAGGGCCTTGGAACAGATGGTAGTGCCCGAACAAAGGAAGGGATAGAGGAACGGAGGATTTGCGAAATTCAGGAGAGAAGTTGGTTTGGTGTATGGATTCGGTTATAGAACTGGAAACTACTAACTATTAACATTAGTTTTGTGTGATGTAATCATCTTCCATATTGGTGATTGCTCAAATGCAACACGTATCGGTGTGAAGAAATCATTCATGCTTGATGTGTTAAAATCTAATATAATTTATTATCGATAGCCTAATCTACAGTCCAAGATATCGCCACTCTGATTTACTCGACCTCAGTCATAAATCGACCTCTCTCTTTCGTGCTGTCCCATAATAAGTGGACGGCATTCCATTACATTACGTCTTATTATGTGCTTCTATTCCAGTCTGTTATGATTCTATTCTGATTCCATTCTAGCTCTATTCTGATTCCATTCTGAGTTTATTCTGACCCAGTTCTGAACCGATTCTATTTCATCGATAATTCTGATTCATTCAATTCTAATCTGATTAATCTGATTCATTCAATTTCATTCTGATTCTATCTTGGACTGTTCTATTTTCCATTCAGGGCCGAGGAGTTGGCCCCTGACTTTCGAAAGGTGCGCGTGCTGATCCGCTACGACGGACGAGTCCACTGGGAGCCGGGAGGGGTGTTTATGACGACGTGCGATATCGACATCCGCTACTTCCCCTTCGATGATCAGTCCTGTCCGATCCAGTTCGGCGCCTGGGCCTACTACAGTGCCCGCATGAACATCACCAACTCCTCGTCCGAGGTCCAGACGCACGACTTCCGGTTGAACGGCGAATGGGAGATTTACCAGACCAAGGCCCAATGGAAAGAGAACGTACTTCCCTGCTGCCCCGACACCAGGTATCTATTAGGGAAACACCCCTAAATGCATGCGTGCTCCGTCGTTCATTTAGAAAATGCGACATATTACACCGGCGCCATCTCGCAAATAATATGAAAACTAAAGGTTGTTGCTATCGGGTTAAAACGCGGATTTTCTCAAGAAGATAATTCTGCCGGAATAGCTACTGCTACTTGTTTACTTGCTTGCTCACTCACTCATTCACACTCACTCATTCACTCACTCACTCATTCATTCACTCACTCATTCATTCACTCACTCATTCACTCACTCATTCACTCACTCACTCATTCACTCACTCTCTTACATATTTACTTAGGTACCCGTACGTCGAGTTCACGTTGTATCTCAGGCGTCGGTATACGTTCTACGTGATGAACATCATCCTGCCGTGCACCCTGCTGTCCGTGCTGGTCATGGTCGCCTTCTGTCTCCCGCCTGATGCTGGAGAGAAGATCTCGCTCGGGATCTCCGTTCTTCTCGCCTTCACCGTATTTCTGCTCACCGTAGCCGAGAACGTACCGCGCACATCGCTTCACATACCTGTCATAGGTAAGCGTTATCCTTCATCATCATCATCATCATCATCATCATCATCATCATCATCATCATCATCATCATCATCATCATCATCATCTTATTATTATTATTATTATTATTATTATTATTATTATTATTATTATTATTATTATACCCGAGGTAGGTATAATCCCTTCAGGTGGTGAAAAAATTAGTCCTGTGACATTAATGAGCATCTGGAACGGCAACGTCTCATCCGGCTCTGGCAGACAGAAGCTACCGCGAAAGGCAACGGCGTTGAACGTTGAATTATAATTGAGATTCATTATTATTATTATTATTATTATTATTATTATTATTATTATTATTATTATTATTATTATTATTATTATTATTATTATTATTATTATTATTATTATTATTATTATTATTATTATTATTATTATTATTATTATTATTATTATTATTATTATTATTATTATTATTATTATTATTATTATTATTATTATTATTATTATTATTATTATTATTATTATTATTATTATTATAAGTTAATTATTATTATCCATTATTTCTTGTTAAGCGTTTTCATGTTAAGCCTTTTCCACTGTATTGAATCCTTCGATGGACCGTGACCGGTGCGGATCGGACGAACATCCTGCTCCTCCTACTCCCTCCTCTTCGTCGTCGCCGTCGTCTGCTTCGATGGCGCCTGCGTCGTGGGCTTCACTGATCCGAGCGTCGACGTCTCCTCGACCTTGACTCGCCGGCTGACCTAGGTCAGGCGTTGCGGCTCCTTGACCTTGAGGACCGGTTGGGACCCGTCGGCAGGGTCTCGTCGAACAGCTCCAGGCTCGCTCCGTTTCTTTAATTTTGGTTACCGGCACCGCCTTCTCTCCTTCTTTAATTTCGGCTGTAGGCGCCTTCTTCTTCATTTTATTTTTGTCGATGAAGGCCTTAATTTGCGACTGGATACGCTCGCTCGTTGCATTGAGTGCTAGTTCTGAGATCGTGAATTCGTCTGACTGCCTCTTCTGAACTACAGTAATTCCTTCAGGTCTCTTATTATTTTTTTGCCCCGAGGTATTTGTGATCCCTCAGGGAGCTGAAAAATTATCCGGATGAAAAAATTGTATTCTGGGATGGCTAATCTTCGTTGATGTCAGACTCCTCAAAAGTACCCTGGAAGGCAATCAAATTAAAACGTTGAATTGTGCAGGCAACACGTTGGAAAAGGAAAGCGGTCTCCCTTTGGTCTCCGGAAACCCTGGTCAAGTGACCACCCAGATTAATTAAGAATCCATGCCCTGTAAATTTATCGGGCCAAGGGTCTCGAAGGCCAAAGGGATGAAATGATAGGAAGCTGATAAATCGGTATATTTGGTGATCTTCCTCTGAGCAGCCAACTCTGCCGCTGTACCTGCATTCGTGGCTGTGTGAGGCAAGTAAGAATCGGCCAAAGTGTCAACAACAGTAACATGCCAGAGCATAGACCTGCCCGCATGCCAGGGAATGAGAGTAGTGCCATCTGGGCGTTTACCGTCGGATCTCGAAAGTCCAGCTGGTTCTTTAGAGGAAGGGAAACCCGCTTTCACTGAAGCTCGCCAGATTAGGTCATTTACAGCTGCGTGTCTGGCATTCCTACCGGGTCCAAGACGACAAGCCAAACCATGAGAACCATCAGTCAAGGCCATTGAACCACAAGGGCACCTATGAGTGGTGCAGACCTCAGCACCCAGGCGCAAACCCACAGCCACTCATACTGCCTCATCTCCAAGTCTTAGACCACAGGCACTTATTGAGGGGGGGGGGGCAAACAACCAGTCACTAGAATGAGGTGAAGCCACCGCCATGACCTGCGCCCTGTGATAGCCCGATACGGCAGACGCTTGTAAGGTGGCTACGTCCTTCATAATTAAGGGACGATCCCATGCTGATTGTTTTTGTGCAACTGGGTCGTCTGGAAAGGATGCATTTGATACCAAACGTTGAATTGGTATTATTTATATTTTTTTATTATCCATGGACATCAGAACCCTATGTTCGAAAGGGCAGGGCAGGGTAGCGTAGGCTAGGGTAGGGTAGTTCAATGTTAGGCAGAGTTCATAGACCACCCTGGCTTGTCATTTTATATTTGCCGCAGTGATCTACCTGACATTGACGATGGGCCTTGGAACCGTTTCCGTGTGCCTGACGGTCCTCGTCCTTAACCTTCACCACCGTGACCCCGAGCGACCCGTGCCCCGCCTCCTGCGCCTTGTTCTCCTTCGCTACATGGCGCGGCTGCTCTGCGTCGCCGCCCGCAAGCCGAAGACGATGGCCGACAACCTCCTACTCGAGACCCCGAAAGGCAGCCTCGTCAACCTCAACGCAAGCCTCGGCCAGATCGCCCAGAAGGCGGAGCTACTCGCCCAGAAGGCGGAGCTAATCAGTCGACCGGGTTTAAATCCGATTGCCTCTGCCCAGCAGGCGGAGTTTTATAATCGGCCCGGGCTCGGCCAGATTGGTACCGCCCAGAAGGCGGAGCTAGTCAATCGTTCATTAAGTATGCAGGGCCCGAACGCCGGCGTCCAGAAACTGGAGCTATGCACGCAGACGGCGGAGTTACCGAATCGGTCACTTCCTTTGCTGGGCCAGAAGGCGGAGCTACTGGGGCGGCAGAAGGCGGGGCTTAGACCGAACGGTTGCCTTGGAAAATACTTGCCCTGCCAACCGGCAAGCACGGCGGGAGGCGATCACACGCATGACTGGAAGGAGATAGCTCATGTGCTGGATCGACTTTTCTTCTGCATCGTGCTCGTGTTCATGACGGCTTCCGTCATGATGATCGCGCTGGTTCCCTACTACAAGGTCGACTTGAACAAGTGAAGATAACAAGTTTCTGTACTAGAGAAATCATTAATTTTGTACCATTGAAATCTGATTAAATTTGTTTTCACCTATTGATTGAATATGTTACTTGATGTTCAAAATCAGGAACAGATAACCACTTTAATGATCACGCATATGCTGTTGTTCTGCTGCTGTGCTTCGTCGAAGCTACCGACACATTTTAAGAGTCCAGTTCAGCATGAGCAGGACACAAGAATGATACGACGATGGCGGCGCTGTTGAGTTTAGAGATTGGGATAGTTTTTTACCGGGTCAGTGTTTTATGCGCACTCCGAAATAAATCGCGTCTGACCTTCAATGCGTTTATTGGAATTATTACTCGTTTTCAATAATTCTCGATAGGTGGCTGTGCAAAAGCCTCGATAAAACGAGTTCTAGATTAAAGCGATGGAGCATATGCAACAACAACATTATCAAACAACAACTGTTGCTGTTGTTCCTAGCAACAAGTCAACCAATCGTCATTACCGACGTCGTCATCATCCTCATAATCATTATCATTGTCATCATAATCTTCGTTGTCTTCATCATCATAATCATTATCATCGTCGTCGTCGTTAATCATAGCAATTCTAATCATCGTAATTCTAATCATTATCATCATCGTCGTCGTTTAATAATCATAATAATTGTCATCATTGTCGTAGTCGTTATCATCAACCGATAGTGCGTACGTCACCATCGTTGAGACTCCGCCCATGCACTGCACTCCAACTTGACAAGCAAACGGTTAACAGGCTGTAATGACGACACACATTCAAATGAAAAATCCTCAGCAGGATCTCATACAATACAATGAATGAACGAACGAATGGATGAAGGATTCAATGCATTTATGTATGTATTTATGTATGTATGTATTCGTTCGTTCGTTCATTCATTCAGAGCATTCGTGTACTTACATGTGTTTGTCTCTATGTATGTATGTATGTAGGTAATAATTTATTAATTTAGAGCATTAATATACGTATATATGTATGCATCCCAAATTCCTTCATGAATTATATAATTATATCATTGTAATATATGTGTATATATGCTGCGTTTATTATGTATCTGTAAGTCCATATATCTCATGCGTCATAATAACTGATTCTCAGTCGGACTCGAGTTTGCCGCAGGTTTTCCAGAACTGAACGAATTCGTCGAACTGGAGCATTCCGTCTCCGTTGCGGTCGTGCAGGCGAACGAGGATTTCCGTTTCCTCGTCTTCGAAGTCCATCTGACGCAGAATAGCTTGGGCCTCCTCAAGGGAGATCGCCCCATTTCCGTCGCGATCAAACTTCTGGAAGATCGCAAACAGCTCTTCTTGCCTGCAGATAATAAACGGCGAAGGTAAATGTAGATTGGTGACGGTAACAAGCAGAATGGTGACGATAACCTCTGCAGAAGGTCCTCAGAAGCGTGGTCTATGAAGGTAAATTAGAGTCTACAAGTGTCCAATATCTCTGAATGTAAATGCAAACACCAGTTTACACGCCTCTGCAGAAATTCCTCAGAAGTCTATTTTCTCTAAAACATTAGTTGCCCCCAGTGAGGTTTGAACTCACGACCCCTGGTTTACAAGACCAGTGCTCTGCCACTGAGCTATAGAGGCTTGCAGTTACGAGGTACCTTAGCACTCCTTTCAATCGACATCAGATGACAAACGTCGTATACGATGTTCAGATTGCGGTTCAAATTGCGTCGATCGCTAAATATCTGGTTGTGTTACAGAAGAGCGTTAAAACTGAGTCGCTGAGCAATCGATATGACACGTAGGCGCTCAAGCGATGCATCACATATTTTCAGAAGTAGGTCACCACGATTGAACAATTAAACGGATATTCTGCCTGCATAGCGTGTGCATAACAAAATTAAGATTTTTTCGATGAATCTAAGCATCTCAATTAATGAAGAATACACAAAATCCACGTATTAGTTTCAGAAATAGGTCGTTAAACTGCGGTGACTGACGAAAAATCTCGTCATAAAATGTTGAGAGCTTATCAATGAGGTTTGAACTCACGACCTTTCGTTTACAAGAGCAGTACTCTGCCAATAAGCTATATAGGGGTCCCGATTATGCTAAGCTCAGCTAAAGTTTAAATTCCCATCACACGCCGACTTCGTTTACAACGCGTAAAAATATTGTAAAGATGTTAAAATGATTGTTTTTGACACACAAGGGTCAAAACAATCGATCAACTTCTGATAATGGCCTTTGTAAATGGCCTTCCATCTTCAATATTGCAATGATCCCAGTGAGGTTTGAACTCAGAAGCCGTGGTTTACAAAACCAGAGCTATTGAGGCTCCGCGTTCCGTATACGGAGCTCAGGAACGTTTTGATTTGCTTTCGCACGGTCACCGCTTACAAACCAGACTATGATCGTAACGATGGACGACCTTATCAATAAATCGACCACCTTAAATAAAGACCTTATCAATAAATCAGTCTTAAAAACTGACATACTCCAAGTGAGGTTTGAACTCACAACCTCTGGTTTACAAGCAAGACCAGTGCTCTCTATCACTGAGCTATCGAGGTTCATCAACCAAACAGAGCTTCCTCTCAATTTCATAATAAGCGGTGTACGTGAAATTTTAGCAAATTCAGAAATTGGATGAAAATGAACGGAGTCTAGGGTAATGAGCGCCGAAGATGTGAAGCCCCAAAGACTAAGAGGCCTGGGTAACGTCGTTATAAGTTTTCTCAGTGGGTCTGAGACGCAGCCGAGGAAGTGAGAGCATTTGGAAGCATTTAGCGTAAAACTAACATATTAATCTATTCTTTGTTGTATAATACTCGTAGCCATCGACAAAGCAAAGTCAAGAGCCACCGATCCGGGGTTAAGCGATACACCCACACCATCTAATCGGACCCACAAGAACCCCAAGAGTGACGGTCTTTGCAGCAGGGGGTCTGTACTGTGTACCCGAGGACTGCCTCGGGGCAGATTCGCCAGTGGTCTCGTTGCCTTAATTCCAACTGGATAATAATAATCTCACTTCTGTTTGACCTTCCAGTAGAACCAAATGAATTCATCGTACGACAGACGTCCGTCGCCATTTCGGTCGTAGGTCTCCATCAAGCGCCTCGTCTGAGGTTCTTCGAAACCCAGGACCGTCTGCAGCACAGCATGCGCCTCCTGCGTTAAGAATCAAACTTTATGCAGTAGTCACCTGGATGTATATCTGTAGGATGGTGATGATAATAATGATGGTGATAATATGATGATGATGATGACGATGATGGTGACTACGACGATGATGATAGTATATGTATAATCATACATCTTCATCAGCTTCTGACGCCAGCCATTTGACGGTGATGAGTGGGAATGAATGAGCCTTATTCTTCTCGGTCATTTGTTAGATCCTGTGCTTTCTCTTATAAAGCCGTAAATATATGAAAGCACATGAAAAGAATAAAGCTCATTCATTCCCACTCATCACCGCCAAATGGCTGGTTTCAGGAACTGATGATATGATATACATATAATATCATCATTATCATCATCATCGTCGTCGTCGTCATCATCATCATATATCACAATTATCGTCGTCGTCATCATCATCATATATGACAATTATCATCGTCATCATCCTAGACAGAGAGCGAAGGCGAGAGATGGGGAAAGGAATAAAGATGGAAGATGTGTATATATTTATGCATATACATATACATGTATATAGCCTATATTTTGTACATCGTTCATTTATCATTTATTGTTGGACTCCTGTGCGCGCCGACCCCGCCGACATTGGACATTGTAAAGCACCCTTGGAGTAGCTTGCTACTGACGATGCTCTATAAATTGTCGTGATTACAGTTACTATATATATATATATATATATATATATATATATATATATATATATATATATATATATATATATATATATATATATATATATATATATATATATATATATATATATATATATATATATATAAAGAGAGAGAGAGAGAGAGAGAGAGAGAGAGAGAGAGGGCGTTGTGTTTTGATGGGCTTCGTTCTTCCAGTTCACATAGGCCTACCTGTATCGTGACGTAACCGTTTCGATCCTTATCGTAGATCCGGAATGCCTTCTGGATCTCCATGAGGTCGTCTTGACCAGAAGGAGTGCCACCTGAAGGTCGACCACCACTTGCACCAAGCGACATAATGACCACCACACAAGTATTATTGATTTAATGATCGATATTGTCTAATGACTTAGTCCGAATGATCTATAGGTCTGTCATGTACTTAGGCCCTAATGTTAGATATGCCTTAATTATTTAATGACTTGTATGACTTAATCACTTATACGAGGCAGTCATCTAGAAACCACCTTTCTCCTGAACACAAAAACAGTTGCAGCAATTCGAAAGCAATTCGATACGACCGCCAGCCGAAGAAAACTGCGCAGCAGTCATGAGATGATGATGATGATTATTCAGTCGTGTGGCCTGTTATAGACGAACACTCGTCGAAATTTGCGAAAAAGCCACACACATATCTAAGTCAACACAATAAACAGCTATATATGCATATCGATACAGTATGCAAATTCAATATATATATATATATATCTATATATATATCTATATATCTATATATGTGAGCAAAAGGATGCGAATTATTCAAACGAAACATATGATCCTGCCTTGAAAATATAGCAAGAATTATCGATGATATCGAGATATATAATGAATTATGACTAATGCATATATATATATATATATAATCCATTACATACAACATTGTCCGATATTTGTACATATATATATATATATATATATATCAGACGGTAACTACAAGAAAGGCTCTATAGTATCTTGAATCTTGATATATACGTGCCTGTTTACACATACACGCGCACGCACACACATATATCATTGCCCGATGTTAATATATATATATATGAAGCTGTATACAAATTATACCCGAGGTATCGCATATTGGGCACCTGTTCGCGCAATCTGTTACCAGATGCAGGTGCTCTCCAATTTCAGGCTAACAGTCGACAATTCACTTATAGCCTATATACTTCGATCGTTTATTTCACATGTTTTTCTGGGACAGGCTATTCGACTACGCATAAATTTGCATGTAGAAACGCATTTATTTAGCGCATTCTTTTCTTGATAGGCGCTATACTAATGCTCAGAATAAATGGGTACATAATGCCCATATATAAAGCCGATTTTTCCTAAGATCGGCATCAAAATAACAAAATGCATTAAAGGTCCCTTCAAGTGAAACCGTAGGGCCTATTCAGAAACCGTAATTCGCTGAGAAGGCCACATGTGGCCTTCTCAGCGAATTCCAGTTAGTCCGGAAGTTTGAAGGGTGAGTACATTTCACCGATAGACTTTCCTCTTTCTCAGCCCAAGTTGTTTCACCCTCTGTGTTGAGCCTGGGCTGAAAAAATGATGCCCCCAGTGAGGTTTGAACTCACGACCCCTGGTTTACAAGACCAGTGCTCTGCCACTGAGCTATAGAGGCAGATACTAACTGTAAGGCTCAATGCATTTTTTAAACCGACCTATTATGAGTCAAGTCAGTATAAAGAGCGCTTAAGTGTATACTACTGCCAACAACTCTCAGTAAAACCTAACTAAAACATAAACTGCCCCCCCAGCGAGGTTCGAACTTACGACCTCTGGTTTCCGAGACCAGTGCTCTGCCACTGAGCTACAGTTTCACAGCACTGCATCTATCATAGCCTACAATTATTCAAAAACATCTAAAGCGCAAGCAAAAAAGGACTTTTAGCAAATAATTTTGATGTTTCTTTATTGGTTATTCAAAATGAGGGACGTTTTT
Organism: Norana najaformis; assembly: GCA_964023275.1. Lineage (NCBI taxonomy): Eukaryota > Metazoa > Annelida > Clitellata > Crassiclitellata > Hormogastridae > Norana > Norana najaformis. The sequence continues at coordinate 6,326,071 of OZ029924.1, read as the reverse complement.
AAGGCGATTTTAATTAAAAGGTAAATTGCCCCCAGTGAGGTTTGAACTCACGACCCCTGGTTTACAAGACCAGTGCTCTGCCACTGAGCTATAGAGGCTCACAGTAAGTCAAGCCGCAAGCAGTCTTTAAAGTCCCTAAGCACTATGGCACCGTCGTTAAAGCGTACCGCACAGTAAGGCTTAAAGTCACTGAAGCGTAACATTTTCTGCCTGCATAAAACGCATCCATCAACAAGATCACGTTCACCCTTAAACTGCAAGAATTAGTCCTGAGCTAGCATACACGAGACTGGTAGCCTATTAAGTAAGTAAGAAATTAAGTAAGTAGCCTTTACGCGCCAATGCATTGCGCTGTACAGATCAATTATAATCAATTTAACAGCAAGTTACTGACGCTCAGTCGCTGGTTTGACGACCGATGCTACGTTGTGAAAGGACATCACAATACGAAAAAAACGTTTCAGAGAAGTTCCAGCATGTTTGACTTTTTGCGATACCAACAAGAATCGAGTTATAGCAGTCAAGACGACTGGAGACCAGTGAATTTGCCAGAGATATCCTCAAGACATGAGGATATAACGCCTAATTCTGCGTATGTCACGAATATGCATGTATGACGACTTACAAATACCATTTACACAGTCAGTGAAGAAATAGTAGAATCAGATACAACACCCATGTTATTATAATTAACTAAAACTTCTAGAGCGCTGGTGTCTAATGCACAAGGATCAACCGATGGCGCATAGTTACGAGCAGCATCAACCAGTTGAACAAATGAGTCACCCAGTTTTAAAGATTTAAGCCATTCAAACTTCTTAAGTTGCTGTGGAGTGTCCAGTAGTAGAAATTCAGTTTTTCATGAGTTAAGGAGGAGTTTATCGTAATCGTAATCCCGAGATTTCTACAGCGCCCAACGAAAGCCGTTCCGCGGGGACCAGCTTATTCACAGGCGCTCAGTCAAAACAAAATCGATAGGCAAAAGGGTTCGGTTCCGGGTCAAGATCCAAGAGTCAGGCAGAGAGACAGCGTGGCAGCTACGGTGGGTGATGTTTGGGGCTGGAGAGCAGAGGCAGATAAGAGAAAGAAGGGGTGTCAGAATAGTTTATTAGCCGCCACCAAAGACTGCACCTCCTTAGAGGCAGTGGAAAACAGCTGCACTTACGAGTTACAAGATGTAAACTTGAGTAATATCAGCACATTTGTTCCAGTAATGTACCTAACGGTGTGGTGCATATTTCAAACAAATGAGGACTAAGTACAGAATCCTGTCAAACCCCACATGCCAAAAGAACACTAGACAAATAATTACCATTAATATACACTGACTGAGCGAGTGGACTGAGACAAGAAGCAAACCAATTTAGGACAGGACCAGAAACCCCAAACCAGTGCTGGAGAAGAACAGAATATAAAAGAACTTAATGGTCTACCATATCAAAAGCAGCCGACAAATCAAGAAGAATAAGTGTTGTCACCGTACCCCCCCCCCCCCCCCCATCCATAGAGCACAAGTTGTCATTATGAACAAGAGGAGCAGATTCTGCAGAATGAAACTTACGGCATGCAGACTGAAACGGAGATAAGTTAGTAGGAAGTTAGGTGAGTCTGCACACAATTCAACACTACCTGTTCAAGAATTTTAGATACAAAATTCAATTATGCGATGGGTCCGTAATTAGACAGATTACTTAGGTCGAGAGAGGGTAACTTTAGCAGAGGATGAATTATGGCATGAGCAAAAGCAGATGGGATAATTGATGTAATGATTGGACCCAGAACATCAAAGCACTGCTTCAACAGGGATGTAGGAATTTTGTGTCAAGAAGACAACGTTTGCTAGGTGAGGAAAACATAAGTTAGTGGACCTCTGCAAGAATTGTTTGTTTTGTTGAAAGCATTCTCACACAGAAGGTGAAGAATTAGGATGAAGAAATTTATCTGATGCAAAGAAAACAAATTTCAGCCTTATACCAGATACGTTGTTTGTAAAAAATGTCATGTAGGACAAATTATGTTCAATGACACTTACCGTATGCAGGCTGAAGGGGGATGGATATTAGTGAGCTGGCAGACAGGTTCCAGAATTATAGGCACAAAATTAAAGTTAAGATGGCAAGTTTGTATAGGATTCATAAATATTCATGCAGGAATTTTAGATAAAAATTCAAAGTTGAGATTGGTGTGTAATTAGACAGATTGCCAGGGTCAAGAAAAGGTTACTTTAACAGAGGATGATGAACCATGGCATGAGCAAAAGCAGGTGAGAAGGATCTCTACTGCAATAAGAACTTGATTACTGATAAAATGGTTGAACCCAGGACATCAAAAATTCTTTCAGAAAAGATGTAGGAATGGTGTCAAGGAGAGAGCTTTTGTTAGATGAAGACAATAAGTGCCTGCAAACCTCTGCAAGATTTGTTGGCTGAAACCAGTCTTAGACAGGAGGTGAATGGAGAAATTTATCAGAAACTGAGTAACCAGCATTTTTCAGCCTTATGCCAGAAATTTTACGTAAAGAAAAGGTCAAGAATTTACTGGATATCTCTTGGGTAGTGGAGAAACACAGCAGAGGATAAATTTAACTTTTCTGTATGTCATATTTTGTTCACAGTTTTTGGTGATGCAGAACTTTCAGCAATTAAATTTGTTAAATGTATAGATTTGGCAGATGAAGCAAGTTTCCACACAAGTTTACTCTGTTGCTTCAACTTAGTTTGGTCCAATGGAAGGCGAGAGTGGCACTACCAACACTGACTTCTGCGATGCTTACCCTCATAGATGGTGGAGTTGAACCAAGGCTGTGGTGTGCATTCTGTTAATCTCTTAGTTCTAAAAGGCCTTTGCCTGTCAAGAGCTCAGTTAAAGTAGTCTGGAACTGCAGAGCCAGCTCATTAGCTGTTTGTGCATGAAATAACAAGGATGCCAAGATATCATATTTTAGTGCACTTAAATAAATTTTATGCCAAGGGTGAAATTAACAGTTTTATAATTTGGAGGCTGTTTACATGGAAGCCAAATTTTGAAAAGATGGCAGCACGATCTGAAGCCATGACTTAACAGAAATAAGAGAATGAAACAATTTGAGAATCTCAGCGAGTTACCAAGACATCGAAGGTATACGAGTTGTTTCATGTCAAACCCTTCCAACATAAAGAATGTCAAGCTACATCAACATGAATACCAAGGTCACCCATAATGAGCATTTCAGAAGGGGAAGAAATTAAACCTTCAAGTAGTGATTGAAAATCACTCAAAAAGTCAGCCAGAGAGTGATGGTGGGTGAAAAATATTCACAAGCAATGCCTGTTTGTTGCCAGATATGAGAGTAGGAGCTAGGATCTCAAATGACCTGGGTGCAGAAATAGGCAGAGTGAACCTAAGTAGTGGGGTAGATAAGACCTAAAAAGAAAGCAAGTCATATTGGCACCATATGCAAATCAACACAATTTCACATACGGGATATTCATAGAATCAGATCTCTTTTGTCTCACACTGTCTTAATCCCACCAGCTAAAGCAAAGGTTTCCAGACTACTGTAAATCACTTCTTACTGGCATTACAGAGAGATCTGCACAAAGTACAAATGGTTCAAAACTCTCCGGCCAAAGCCATAACGAAAACACCTAAATATCAGCATATTCACCAATATTGTATTCGTTACTCTGGTTGCCCATGAGTTTAAAATCTGTCATGTAGCTTCACAAAGTACTACATTTAAATCAGCCCAATCCATGCTCAACCATCATATCAACAGATATTGCACGCATTCAGTCGACACTAAGACTCTTGTTGTGTCTCGTACCAGGACAGTGTTGGCTTCTAGAGTGTTCTCAGTTACTGGTCCACGGTTCTGGAATTCACTGCAAAGTTCTATTTGTTCTCCCGGTTCTCTGATGTAAATGAGATCTAATCTTAAGACTCATCTATTTCAACTTGCTACCCACCACAGCCAAACTTCTGGTTTCTCTGACCTATCAGAATTTGACCTGGCTTCTCCAATGGATTATAATTTTGATTATAATTTCACTTGAGGTAACCATTGATTGATGCCTTAGGTTTTATGATGACGGTCCTAGAGAAGTCATTAGATTAGATTAGATAACTATTAAGCCCAAACGCAATAGGCAGGAATGAGTAGAGAAAGAACACGGGACACTAGAAGGCAAAAAAGACAGCAGGTAGGAGAAGAGCGACAAAGAATCATTGAATTGATGGAAAAGTGAGGTTGCTAAGCCTAACGTTGTATTGAAATTTCATCCAATCTCCAAATTAAACGTTTCATCAGTCACCAAGCGTAAGTAAATACTAGGCCAACTTGGAACTGAAAAATGAAAGAAAAAAGATCTACGATAACAATAGCCCTTGTCAAGTAAAACAACAAACTAGTATTCAAATAGTCACTAATAGCATAACAATAACACCCTAGTAAAAATCACACATACATGTAGTTACTAGCTACATCCATGTACAGAACTATTGCAGTATATATATATATATATATATATATATATATATATATGCCAAAAGGTATTTACTAAACTCTGCTTGTGGTACTTGATGATATATATATATATATATATATATATATATATATATATATATATATATATATATATATATATATATATATATATATATATATATATATATATATATATATATATATATATATATATATATCATCAAGTACCACAAGCAGAGTTTAGTAAATACCTTTTGGTAAAGAACCACTGTTACAAAGTGTGAACCATAAAGTAATATTACAACAAAATACTACAGTAAAACCTGTTTGTAAGTTATAATGCTGTGATTTAATGAAGTTACCATCAGCAGAGTAACAAAGTACAACCACAATGAGCCATAATTATGCTAAGAGATTTACAGAAGTTACCACTAGCACGATGACAGCACAAATGAGTCATCACTCAGTACCTTAAACATAATGCAGACAGATTTGAGACATGAATCAGTAGCTCTCTTGAGAGGTATATGTATATGAACAATTGTTCTTTTACAGCATATACATACAATGTAATTTTACAGTGTAATACAAAATGTACAAGTGCATTAAATTGCAACCAGAAAAACGAGAAACTGCAAAAGAAAATAAATTACTACATAGCTAGTTAAAAATTATGAATCAAACAAATAAATGACTAGAAGGAATCACAGAAACTGGAATGAGATAAAGTTAGACAAATGTAACGTTTTCCCTTCTTTAAGCTGCAATGATTGAAATGATTAGAGAATCCTTCAAAATCAATAATATCATAATCATCACCACCCCCAACATACCAATAATAACTGTCTTCTGGATCTCAACTGAGCCTTTCCAATACACTATGGATTCGCTTAAAAACAACCATCGATTAATATCTAGTGTGTAATGGTAATTTCACTTACGAAGTCTTCAGATTAGCTGAGATATTGCTATTACTTTTATTATATCTGCATTTATATGTTGCCCTTTTTTATATGACAAGCATCAGTTGATGCCCTATGTGGCAATGGTCAAGGACCACATCACGACAGAATGAAATGTACAAATGAAAGTCAAGAAAGAGATCATCATTAGCTCAAGAATGCAAAAACAATATGAACCAGATGTAAATTGCTGAGAAACGAACAGCCTAAAAATGGAAGCCACAAATTAACAGGGTTTCTCAGGTCAAGTTCACTCTCATAAAAGAAATTACAAACAACTTCTCAAGTTGTGATTATAATCTGTCAATTAAAATTATGACATTAGATTAATCTATGATCAAGACATTTCCTGTGAGTTTCAATAAATTAGCTCATCATGAACAAGAAACTGAAGAAATTGCAACAACTTTGGAACATGCTGTGGACCAACCAGAGCATGCCAAATGTCCTGAAGAAACTGCGCATGCTGTGCACAGACATCAGTTGTTGAACAGTGACTGTTAAACAACTGTTCCAGCTTGTGTTCCTTCTGCTTTTCATTTCAACAGGATCTAGACCAGTCAGTCCACTGTGATATTGTTTTGAAGCAACAATAGATACCCTGTTAATTACGATGGAAGTAGCATTGAAGTCGTTAGTCAAGATGTGACAACGGTCATTCCAGCTTATGCCAACATCCATCCAATCTGTTTTGCTCTTAGCATCTAGTACATTCAGTCACAAAACTGCAATAAAAATTCTCCACATGCTACAACACAGTGAAAAGTTACAAATGCAACAGATAACGTAACATCTTCACACAGTACAACTGGAAATAAGGAACACAGAGCATGACTGTAACATCAAGTCTTAATACTAACGACAATATTCACCACAAGTGACATCATCTGTATATAAGAACTGTAAACACCTCTTACATTGGCATCAAAATAGAAGTCCAGCCTTTCAGCAGATAAAGATCACTAATCCAGCTACAGAATGGACATTTTATCACCAGACGTCAGTTTCAGTCATAAACTGTAAGAGTTAATCCACACAGATTCTAAATATTCATCAGGGTTTGTAGTACCTACATTTCTAAACCCCATATGGTTTATCCCACACCAACCCTTTTTCATGCCATTTTAAAAGTTTGACTTGTAGTCTCGGAAAGTCATCCATAAACTCTGCAGCCTGTGTTCAGCTAAGTCAATGATGACAAACAAGAAATCTAAATTTGGTACATACTGTTATATCAGTACAGCCTGTGCTTTAAACACCACCTTCAGTCAGACAGCAGTCCATACTGTGCAGGAATGTAAATTATTAAAGTCCCAATGCTGGACATGGCAGTATCAAAGTACCCCACTACATAGCTCAGTAAGCCCTGCAAGACCAACAGGGAAGCCTAATCTATAGGCCCTAGTGCTCCGCTGGAGTGCAGACATCCGCAATTGGGATGGGGAGGGCAAGGGGAAGTGCAGACAAGGGGAAGAAGGGGTCCAAAGCAAAAAATAATTCTTTGCAGATGTCCTCTATTGACATCCCCAAAGACAAACCAGAGACAATCTTAAAACAAGTTTAACTAGTCCACAATTTTAACAGTTTACGCCTAGAATAGATGTGCCTTCTTACACGGCCAGAGCACAGGTCTAAAATGTTACTGGCAACGCGGTAGGCCAGTGCGTACACTGCAAAAACAAACAGAGGGAACACTGGATGGAATGCAAAACAGTAAAACTGTCCCAAACCCCAATTATGTGAAAGCTGACTGCAAGACAAGTTATAACGGACCCAGAAACAAAATACAGATATTGCTTCACTGGCCACAGAACTAAGCACGTTAGACGATGAAGAGGACCAAGTTGTGGCTAATCAGAGATGAAATCATCCGACCGCATCACCGTTTCCTCTAGATCATTGCTCAAGCCAAGCAGTCGTATCGTCTGTTGAATACTAAACAAAAGAAAGCAAACAGACGAGAGTAACCATTACGTCAAGACCATCATGGCCTCAAACAGCATTCAGGTTTTAAAAGCCCAAACACATAAAATCTACTGTATTTTCCTGAACATAGGCCATGGTTTTTTACACGAACTTCTAGGGGTGCGCCTTATCTAACAGTTTAATGATTTATTTACGACTTATTTAACAACTTATATGCGGAAATTTTTAAAATTTGTAGAAGTAGCTATATATATTCCGCAAAGACCGACCATGATTTAAATTAAATTAAATGACATTTATCAAACACGAAATATACATAATGAAAGCAGTACTAGGCATGCAGTCGGCGTCCATACCGAAGAGTTTGCGGCTCCCCTTTGACGCTAGCCTGCCTCTTACTGTGCCTCTGCACCCTACTACAACCTGCGCCTCTGCCATGTCATGTGGCCTCCAATGGTGGGCATATGAGAAGCCTGGTGCAGAGGGGCACCCTGTCAAGCTTACTTGGTAGCTTTCTTGGAAAGGGCGACAAAAGAGGGGGTCAGGAAGCCGCAGTGGGTTGCACAGGGGCTTGGGGAGGCTGAAAATTTGCTGGTATTTATTCTTCCCTCTACTTACTATCATTCAATATATTATCATTGGATGCCTTCAGCTAGATGCATTTATTTATGAAACCAAGTAATTATTATCAAATCACAAATAACAACAAATGTTGATAGGCAAAATGTTCTTGCTGACAGCAACCTTCCTCCTCCATAAAAAACACTCTGAACCCCAGAATCCAGTTTAAAATCTGTCTCATAGTTCACAAAGTACTACACCTGAATCAGCTGACCTAGCTCTGTTCCATGTTCAACCATCATACCAACAAATATTGACTCAATCAATGGAAACTATGATAACTGATGTCCCACATACCAGAACAGTGTTGGGTTCTAGAGCTTTCTCGGCTGCTGGTTTTGGAATTAACTGCCAAGTTCTATTCATTTTGTCAGTTCTGTGATGTCACTCAGATCTAAACTTATGCTTCAACTTGCTTACCCAATGCAGCCTAGCTTCTGGTTTCTCTAACCTATAGGAATTTGACCCAGCTTCTCCAATGGATTATGATTTTGATTACGATTCCACTTGAAGCGACCATCAGTTTATGCCTCATGCATTATGACAAGGCGCTACAGAAGTCATTAGGTTAGATGTTACTCTTAATAAAGACTAGAATTGACAATGACTACACAGTCTTCAGGATGAAGACAATAATACTGTCTTGTCTAGTGAAACTTGAACACAAGTATTTCAATATCACTACAGTCAAACTAATAGCAAAATCTTTACTGCTGTTTCCGCCATTACCACCAGAATGTTTACCACCACCATCAGAACAACCAATGAAACATCACTCAACATGTCACCTCAGCAATCATTACTCTTGTTTGATTTACCGTGTCGGTGTGGAAGTCAGCAAAGTCATGGTCAACATCTGAAGTCATGGGAAATGTCTGTGACTCTCCTCCATTTTGACTTTCAGGACAATCCTGTCCAGCATCGGTCTGGGGTGGCAAAGGACTTCTTGCCGGAGCAGGCGGCCGAGGAGGAGGTGGACCCTTCTTTTGCTTTGAAGGAGCAGGAGACTTTGGCCTTCCAGGAGGAGCAGGAGATTTTGGTCGAGGAGGCACAGGCGACTTCGGCCGCTTGGGAGGGGCAGGAGACTTAGGACGCCCTGGAGCAGTGGGTGATTTAGGGCGTGGAGGTGGGCCTGACTTCTTGTCTGATGGATGTAGACTCGACTGCTTCTTAGAATCTTCCAGCCCAGGTGGAGCAAACATTCCGGTGCCAAATGGATCCTCAGGCTACAAAATAAGCTAGGAATTCACTGATAAATACACAATCGTAACAATTCAAAAAGCCTCTGAAATTATGCTAATTCCTAAGGCTGGCAAAACCATAGAGCCTTGAGCCTCTGTTTTCCCCATTCACTATATCATTTGTCTCTCATTCTTGCAGCTAGCCCTTTCCTGTTTGGTCAGCACATCAAACTCTATCAAACAGAATCCCCCTAATCATTAAAACACCAATCACAGGCATCAACCCAACCATCCAGTACTTACCTCACCCATATAAGCCACAAACGACTATCAAATCTGCCCCACCTGAAGTTCCCAAGGGTCCAAAGGAAAGGCGACCCTGCTTGGAAAATCAAAAGTGACACACCCATCCACTGAGCTTTATTAAACCCTCTGTACATAAATGAATGGGCACGAATAAGAAACATCAAGGCCAAATGCAGAAGCGATCCTTGCCATTACACAAAGACTATGGTGTAACGCTTTAGCAGACGATGACTGATTGAATGAGGCTGACATTTAACGACCTCATTCACAGAGGTGGTAAACAACTACTACATCACCATTAATGAGTCATATGTGGCAGCTTTACTTCACTCAAGACTCCTGGTATATAAGCCTCTGCTAATAAACCATGTGGACTATTTGTTTTAAACTAACTTTAAAATACACTTTTAAAACAGTCATTTTAATGTCTTTTATTGTCTTGCCAAGTTCTATAAAACACATGATCTTCTGTTGTTCCATTTAAAAAATGAAAAACATATTAAAAAGCTGAAAAATATGTTAAGAAAATAATAAACTCACATTAACTGGAGATTTCAGTTCAGCAATTGTCCCCACATAGAAAGGATCATTGGTTGCTTAAAAGATAAAGCCAAAACATACATTTACAAAACGAATATGAACAACGTTTACAAGACATAGTATATATGTATATATGTATCCAAAACACTTGATACAGTGCCTTTGAGGTACCTCACAAAGGTGCTACCTGCACTAGCCTAAGTGGTGTCAAGTGTCATTAAGAATAATTCTGTCAAACAGCAAGCAGTGTTCAGATAAGTAGAAATGTCACCAGTAGCAGACTCATGCACACAGGTATCCATCCAGAGTTTAGAGATGACAATGTGTTCAGAGTTTGTGAACCAAGCAGCATCAAAGTCATAGAATGATGATGTTCAAAAACGTCAGCAGTACAAGAGAGTACCACCATCCACAGTACCACCACCCAAAGCTGTCCTATGTAGGTGGTAGAAGATGTGGCATCTGGGCATAACTCGAGCCACCAGGTCGATCCGCGAATGGACAGCTGTTCAATTTATGGTAAAACCCCTTTCGGCTAGACGGTTGAAACAATTCCAAAGCATTAGGCATAAGTTACAACCATCGATCTAGAACCTGTCATCCCCTGAATACATAATGAACTATTCCAACGATAAGGGGCGTCAATCAGAAGAAAGAAAAACAGTACGAAAACTGAAAATCCAAGGCAAACTCATGTAAACACCACTGGAGCACCAAGTCGATCACAGTAACAGTCCAAACACAAAAGAATTATCCAACAAATTTTGCTTTAAGATGAAATTTAAGACAAAATGCCAAGCGGTGAAAAACAAGGCCACATCATGGCCGTCAAACACGTGTAGTATCATCTGACCAAATACAAGTACTGGATCGTTCGAAAGGCTTATAAGACTGGTAGAGATCCTCCACCAGGATATAGGCAAACACTTACAGGCTAGAGTAAGGATGAGTCAGCAACTGGGAGAATGGTTCATTTGTTTGGCTTTGTATGCCTGCAAAATTTAGATATTTAAGAAGATAGATATAGTAATGAGACTGGCATTGGAAATGTACTGTTAAAGTAGATATTACACTAAACTGGAGACAGTAAGAAGAAGACTGAACATAACAGAAGACTTAATGCAAGCGATTATCAGGCGGAAACGTGCAGATGAATGACAATCAAAGAAACAAATGTGATGTTTTCAATCATGGAAGGCACAGCAAGAAGGAAAAAACCTAGCAGAGAATGACTTGATAATATAAAAGACTGGCTCCAAATAAACATCCACACCTTGGCTCTTTTAGCAGCATAGGACAGAGAAGTGTGGAAGGGAATGATTAAATGTGCCGTGGATACCTGCTGTCTTTCAGCCCGTGATAACGATGATGATGATGATGATGATGACAAATGTGCATTGTGAAATAAAACTCTGCTTAAATTAAACCCAAGAAGCAGAGTAGATTGTGCTTTAGGTTAAACTTTCTCTTTTCTTGTGCTTTCCTTGTGGGGCAAACCTGGAGAAAAGCCACAGAAAGCAAAGACACATAATATATATGTGTACCAGAACATTGGTGTTGCATCCTGTAAGGACCTTCCAAATGTAGAAGAAACATAAATGTCTAACAACTTAAACAGATTATAAGAGCACATAGATAAAGACAGGAGAAATTTAAGGTAATGTAAAATAATGTAACATGCAGCTGTTACATTCTCTTACATGTTAGTTGTTTTGTCTGATGTCAGACAAAACAACTTGTATATGTGATGAAAGGCTGTTCCAAAGGATGGATGGTGGCTGATCGGTTGAGGGCCGCCTGCCTTGTTAAATGGAGGTCGTGGGTTCAATCTGAGCCCAAGTGAAGGTCACTCTATCAGACCTTGAGAAATTCATAACATACAGCTGTTCAGCCACATCAACTGATGCTTAATTATCAGAAAATGGCAACCTGCAACTGGATAGGTGTAGATAACTGAAGCTTCACAATGACATACCTGGTGGTTTAGCATTAGCAAAAGCTTCAGAAGCCCACGGATCTTCTTCCACTTTCTGAAAGCACAGAAAAAATGATCTTTCAACATTATTCTAGCTTCATAATCATAAAACTCTAGTGAAACTAGAGTCAAGCAATTTGGTCTTTAGTACGTATAAGGCTGATAACAACACGAAAAATATCCAGACAAACTATGGCAGTTTCCCATAAGGCCTTTGTCTGAAACAGACTGCTGTGGTTTTTTTTATAGACACAGAGAAGAAAGTCCTCTGCATTTCTTGTGCGAAAGATACTGAGATGATCTGCACCAGGCAACAACTTTCTCGGCTGACCACAAAGTCCGACAATATGTCACAATTACACAGGACAACATGTTCTTAGGCAAGTTATCTAGTGGTGACACGATAGCTATGGAAGCCAAGTATTACTACTTCCTGTCTGCTATCTCTATATGTAAAGCCTCACACTGAAAGATCGCTAGTTGCATTTCACAAGTGGATGATATGAGAGCAAATTTAGGTGCAGCAGCTAAATATGCAGGTTTTGACAAATTTTTGGCCACAAAAAACATTAATGACCCCTTCAATTTCATAAGGTGGAAATTTTAGTACTAAGTCTGACTTGCTTGAGTGCCCCACTGTCTTGTTTCTGATAGCTCTGTTGCTCCTGACACTGGGCACTAACAGTTCTTGCATACATGGTAAAAACGTCAATAAAATAAGTCAAAATGTTTCTCATACCGTTTCTTGTGATGCTTGCTCAACAGAAGCAAGTGCCTCCCCGAATGGGTCAGCACCAGGGGGAGCCACTGAATCCTCATAGTTGCTCTGCACTATCTCAGCTTCATCATCTGAAATAAAACATTCTTCTTTAGCGATGACAATAGATCAAGACAGACAGAAATTCGAGTACCTGAGTATGGAGTTTCTGTCAACAAGTCTCTTCATCAAAAAGCACAGAAAGTGCTGGTCAGCCAATGGCATGCAAATAAACAATAATTAAAACATTTCAACAGCAGAAGAAAAGAACAAACTAGCCACAAAAAAATCTGAAAACCAATATCAATAACTTAACTGTTAAAAATTACAAAATTTGTGTAAAAATTCAACAAGAAATTTAAAATAAACATATGATGTACACTGCCTCATGTCCATCGGCTGAGCTAGGAATCGTAGAAATTTGCGTAAGCCCAAGTCAGCTAGAAAAGGCTAAGTTTCCAGCTGGCATGGCTGATTGTTTTACTTATCACACTGTAAAAGTCTGACTCATTTATATGAGACTGCAAGAATAACAAATCAGTTACCTTCTGTGTATTCAGTTGGCAATGTAGTGAGCTTATCTTGAAGACTGTCAAGTTCTGTGCTGGTCATCTGCACAATGTCTGACTGTTACGAAAACATCACAGCTTGTCAGCAAATTCCCCAGCAATAAGAAATATTTAATTTATTTTTGTAATTCTGTATTTATTTATTGAGCACCACTATCTAATAACTAAGCATCATTCAATGGCACTGAGCATTTGAGCATGAAGGAAATGCTCAACTCAAGGCCCCTGCACAGTAATCGTCTCGGGGGAGGGGGGGGGGGGGGGGGGGGGGGCTCGAGCTCGAGCTTACACACTTCCTGTTACATGGCAACACTCAAACCAATCATCCACATTGTCACATGGTACACAGTCAACCACATAAATAATATTTACCAGAGCAGGATTAGAAATTAAAACATCTGTGCAAGACCTTTATGAAATTTTAAGATAAACCAGAACAATAAGAGCTAAAGAATTACAAAGACACATGTCAAAGACTTGTGGAATAAACTGTACAGTCTTACCATAGCATCTAATGTGGAAAGACTGAGATCTAAGGCCAATGGTGAAGTGACGGCCAATGAACCCATCCTCGTAGCTTCATCCTCGGTCATTTCATCATTTAACATGGAGTCGTAGAGGCCGATGGTCTGTGCTATGTTTCTTTCTGCTTCTTCCAGTTTGTTAATGTTGTATTCGGCCTGAAAAGAACATTAAACATTTGGCACAGTTCCAGATATTAATGTGAAAAATACTGCACTGAAACTAACTCAACCAGTCACATGTCTGGAAAAAACCACGGCCCAAGTCTCTTCTGGTTCACCTGTCCTTCAACAAACTCTAACTGTAATTGTAACAGACCATTTGTAAAGCACCTCTTAAGAATCTCTCAGATATGCTCTACACATGGCTATCAGTCGGATGGTAAAAGGTGCATCTTTAAAGCCTGAGAGACTGTAGTGCAGTCCACATTAATCAAAACTGAATGAATTTCAATGGGAACATTGTTCCACAAAAAGGTCCAAAAAGAGATAAACCCTGACATTCACATGTGGATGTATGGTAGTGAGTAACGACAAGTTCATCACACTTCACGTAATGCAGCTACTAACAACCAAACTGGGTGAAGACAGAAATGCACAGATCGTGTACTTAATCCCAAGTAGCACCAGCCATTGAAGATCATATAATTACTACCACATTGGTCAGCAATTCACAGCAAATGGAGAATATCACATATAATCAGATATCCCCAACATGCATAGAGCCAAGTAGTTAAGTTAAGGCTCAGGTTGCTCTTTTGGCTCAGTTCAACATCAAAGTGAATTTTGACACTGTTGGCCATGATATCCCACTTCAGTGCCTCTGTCTCACATGGTAAAGTAAGTAAAATATACCATATCCCACACGTGAGACAAAGGGGAAGTGCCCATTTCTTTTTCTTTCGGCCCTTGAGCCTGCAATGTATGAATCCCAAGGTCCTGGGCACGAGGCCGGTGCATCGCAGGACTTGCCATTTACTTAAAGGAACTGTGTGTGCAAACAATTTGCCCAGGGTCATTACACAAAGTTGAACCTGTTACCACATGATTATTGAGCAAACATGTTACCGACAGACCACTGTGCCCCATGACAAGAGTGCCGCATGAACTTCACATGGTCTTTCCAGTATACCACTTGACTGGCTCCTGTCTTTGCACAGATACAAGCACAGCATTGTCTCTGATTTGAGTTGGTCATTCTCACTCTGCCTAGCCATAGGCTTAAGTTCTTTGCCCACTACTAAATATATTATCTACTACACCTCTGACATCAGCATTATACTGGCTTTCTGGTGTGTTTCAAGACAACTCTATGCTGAGACAGAGCCAAACTTCTCTGACAGGCATCTTTGTACCCGGATGATTCTACAGTAAACTTGAAAACTGTTCTCCGTGTTGACTAGCAAAATGCAAGTTTCATAATCAATTTTAGACTGAAAAGTTAACAATCCCAATGCTTTCTAGTCAAATACCATACTACTCTAAGAAGCACCTACTGTCCATGGCAAAGATAAATTACCTGGTTGATGTTCACTCGAGTGCCATGAACCAGTTTGGAAAGTTGAACCAATCTGCTGTGGCCTGCCTCTACCTTCAGCTCAAGTTCGAGTTCCTGTTGGCGCAACTGGTTCAGTTCATCGCGTTTACTCTTTAGATTCTCCTCCAGAGTCTAACAAATTAAAATCTTCCAATGGAGATTGTGTGCATCGAGGTTCCTTGCAACATCTAAAGCTTATTAACTGAATGCTTTTTAACTCTTTAATTTAACCCTTTGTCTTCCCTGAATAATACTGAACCATTGGTAAGTCAGTAATTCTCAGATATGCAGTAATTTATAAATTCTGAATTTCCAAAGTTGCTGTCAATAACTTACACACCCAATCTGTAAAATCTGAACAATCTATAAAATGATTTTTGCATCTTTTCCTGCTCTTAAACAATCCATTTACTTAAAATTTGGAGACAAAGTTTTGGATCTTACCAAGTTTAACCTAAAATGTACTCACACTTCCCAAAAAACCTACCATTTTTAATGAAACCTTTACAAAAATATTGTAAACAACTGCAATCCAAGCAGCTGAATGGGCTAGTACTGACATTAAACATCGCAATCATTTAAATTCACATGGACTTTGTAGAGAATTCCAAATTTGTGACTGTGCATAAGAAAACCCCCAGCAATTCTGAAAAAATTAAAACTGAGTTTGATCCTGCACTGTACCGGAGTTGAATTTCTTAATAATTAGGCAGAAACTGCACATTTTTATCACAAATAGTAAAAAACTCAACAATACTTTAAAGATGTAGGTATTTTTGCGGCTACTTTTGAGAAATCATGAGTTAAAGTTTACAATAACTATGACTCAACCTTAGTTGCTGTGCATAAACATAGATGAGAATAGTAAATTGGAGCATATTCTTATGCCTCTAATGCTGTTATCAACGATTTCTCCATACAGAAAGTGGTTAAGAAAAATATACACATGACTTGTTCATTTGCATAATAATCCACGTATACAACTTCAAACTAGAGCATCAATTCACATATTTAATTAAGTTTTGTTGCAAGGCATAATAATAAAACTGAAATAAAAATACTTGTACAGAGAAACAGCACATAAGGACTTATAGTTTGATATTTAACACAACAAGAAATATAAATATGCAAAGAACTCATTTTGACACCTTTTGTGCTGAACTGCCTTCTGAGCACGTTTCTCGCATATATACTTTTCCAGTTTTTGTTACAGTTTTCTCAAACACGGTCACATTTATGAAATCATTTTAACCCAAACTCTTAGCTCTGACTGTTTAATTGCGAGTTTTATAGGCCTGTGTACAGGTCTGTCACAAGAAGCACATTCATAAAAATAACTTAGAGGTAATTATTTAAATTTCACATGCACACAAACAACTTGCTGGATTACGAACCCTTTTGAGCTGTTAAAATTTCAAGAATGGCTGAAAGGGCAAATTTTAAAGTTGTTTTAAACTTATTAGAGGAAATACAATCATAAAGTAAGAGAAGAAGTAATCATATGAGTTACGGGTAACCTACCTTATCCATGCTGTCCTGATTGGTCAACTGTTCTCGCAGATGAATCACCTGCACAAAAACGACAAACAATCATGAATTGCATTCCAAAGCTAATGCCGCACCAGAGTAACAATTCTCTTTAGCATTCAATATTACAAAAGGCAACTTAATAATAGTAAATTAGTGATATCAAATAACGACAATATCAAAACAACAAAATTTTATTTGCAATTGACAGACACCAAACAATGAATCGTAATCCTAAAATCAGAATTTCTAAAGCGCTACTTGAAAGCCAAGTGCAGGGCACCAGCTTTTTCATGAGCCCTGCATTAAGTCCATGGGATTGTCCAAAGATGCCATGTCAAGAACCAAGTCTGGTTGGCGGGAGACCAGAGAAATGAGGCTAGGGTGGGTTGTGCTTAATGAACAACTAAATGTTTTAGTACCATCTGACTTCACCTGCGTGTTATTAATGTTTCTTGAAGACAGAGGAGACAGGAGAGGGAGAGGGTAGAAGGCACAACAGCAACAGAAAGTTATATCATCCTACAAACTATATGATGCCCCTTGGAGGAAACAGTTTGACCAACATTATGATGAAAATTCTTTTTATCATAATATTAGTCAAAGTGATCATGGAAACAAAAGCACCAACATTCCTGGTGCTAATAGTGAGCTGAGACAATAGACAATACCTGTTGTTGTTCTTCTTGAAGCCTGTCATCAGTTTCTTTCAAAATCTTTTCATGGTTAACTTTCTACAGAAAGCAACAAAGCTATTCGCTAACTAACCAAGTAAGAGATCCAACTGTTTCCCTTTTCACAATCATCTGCCACCTAGAATACAAACTTTCAGTCAATGTTACCGAAGGATGAACCGCTGCACCAGGTCACAATGTTATCAAAATAAATAATAAATATATATAAGAAGAAGAATGGTAGTCCCACAAGCTAACTTCACAAGGCAACCAAGAGTATGATGCATTAGCGACTTAATATTTCTTAGCCTCGGCAATGAGGATGAGAGTTACATTATATGTTGAAAAACATATTTTATTCACCAAATGTCACAAATTACAGTTTGATCTAATAAAGTAGATGTTATTGTTCATTGTTATGCTTAACATTTATTATTAATCACTTGTTTTGTCATAAATGAAATAAATGTGATTTTAGTTAAATTCTGGTAGCCTAGGAGGCTAGGACACAGTCAATCGTATAGAATTCGAAACACTTTAGTGACTTTACAAGACAAATTATAAATCACAAATACTATGTCAACTAGACTCAATAATAATCCGGCGAACAAAATTTTACAAAAAGTTCTAAGAATAGAACTTAGAACACAAACATAAATAGTACTATCAGTCAGACAGAGTAAACCATCATTAATAGTAATTATACTGCTAAAATCTGTCAGTTACTGGTCCAACTGAAGACATTGTGTCAATTTGTGTGCATCCAATACTTCAAAACATGTTGTTTTTTTTGGTCATTGAAATATTTCAAAAAAACCTGTCAGAAATGAAATATTTCAAATGAAATATTTCACGCTCACATCACTAGTTAGCCACCTCATATTTCTTAGCCTCGGCAATGAGGGTGTATCACCAGCCCTCTCCATTGCTGTCTGGTCTTCCCTCCTACAGCATATGGCCAGCATACTTGTTTTATAGCTAAGATAACTAAGGGGCAGAGTGGAGCAGATCCTTTAAACGTCATTCTACCCTGACAGGGATTTGAACTCCAACCTCTTGGTTTACAGTTCAGCACACTAACCACTAGACTACTGCACAACCCTAATAACATAAAATTCATAAATAATAAAAAACTTCATATGTCTGAATGTGAACTTTGGACATTTAATCAAATGAGATCAAATGACAAACATCGTTCTTTCAGGTAAATAGAAATAAAACAAGAAGAAGACAACCAATCGGCTGACATCGACATCACTACTGCTATAATCATTAGTGCTGCTACCAAGTGACACTAATAAAATACCTTGCCATCAAGTTCATTTAATCGTTTCTGAGCTTCCACTTTCTGCATCTCCAGTTGCTTTACAGCAGTCATCACAGTTTCCAGCTCCTGCTGCAGAGTCAGCATCTCTTCACTGCACAACTTTATATCTGCATCAACTTTGGTCTTCTCCTCATCAAGAACAAGCTTTTCACTAAACAGCAGAACAACACAGCACAATTCAGATCCAAAAGACATAAATTTAAACTTTCACTGTTATCTATATAAATTTTAATCGATGCTGTTAAATAACGAACACATGGGGTGCAACCATTTGAACTGCATACACTGTACGTTCAGATTCTCAAACTGCAAACTGATCAGAACTCTCTTGCCAGAGCCATAGCAAAGACCCCTAAATATCAGCATATTAAGCCAATATTACACTCACTGCACTGCCTGCTCAATGAGCACAGAATCCAGTTTAGAATCAATCTCACAGTTCACAAAGTACTACAATGAAATCAGTCAACTTACCTCTGTTCCACGCTCAACCATCATTCCAACAAATACCGTACTCAATCAGTGGACACTCCGAGTCCTACTGTGCTTTGCACCAGGAGAGGGTTGGGTTCTCGAGCATTCTGGGTTGCTGGTCCACGGCTTTGGAATTCGCTGCCAAGTTCTACTCGTTCTCTTAGTTCCATGAGGTCATTCAGGTCTAAACCTAAGACTCGTCTGTTTCAACTTGCTTACCTACCGCAGCCTAACTTCTGGTTTCCCTGACCTATTGGAATTTGACCTAGCTTCTCCAAAGGATTATGATTTTGACTATGATTTCACTTGAAGTGACCATCGAATGATTCCTTGGGCATTATGACAATGGCTCTATAGAAGTCATTAGATTAGAAGTTTAATACTGTTTAGCACAAAAAAATCCAGTTTTTGAAGAATGCGAGGTAATCATTCTATGGTAATAGCAGAACAGAATAACAAATGACAAAAGAAGTCACCTCTTGAGCTTCTCTATCTCATTACCAAGTTGGTCCAGTTCCTTCATACCAGGGGAGCTGTAGTCCAGAGACAGACCTGAAGGAACCACTCCATCCTATACAATAAGAGAAAGCAGATCACTGAGTATAAACACTCACCTATGTTACACAAGTAAACGCTAAACATAACTAACAACTTCACCGTCATGACAACTCAAAACTGTTCCAAATGACTTTTCCCATAGCTTCATGGCTGATCTTAACTGACTCTTCTCCAGAATCATTTGATTTCTTTAGCACCATCATCATAAATCAAAATCACTGGTCACTTCTACTGAACCTCAACTGTCCAATCAGGTTTTATTTTAAACATCCTTGTAATGGCAAGAAAATTTCTCCTCACCTGTCATCAGGCAAGAAGTTAGAGCTATTTGGATGTATCCTGTTACAGCACTGGTTGTTCCAATTGATGAACAGCTCAGTCAAGGATTTCTACGACAGAACAACTCACCACAAGAGATCGTCTTCTCACAGACTGCGGAATCAGTTCCGGTGGAAGCTTTGCTGGAGTGTCGACTCCCTTCAGCTTCTGCTGGATGAAGTACATTGCCAAAGCAAACTGGTCTCTGTTTAGCTTTCCAATTCCTCGCATGTCACAAAGACTCCTAATCAACCGAAACATTACATCCATTCAGATCACAAACTGCAAACTGAAAATCTCAAACTTCTAGCTCTTGTCCAGGATGAAAAACACAAATGTCATGGGAAACTCATCAAATTAAGTTATTTACAACGACTGTTCATGGTTTATCCTAATTCATTAATTGAACTGATGATAAATCAGACATGATACTTCCATCTTTTCATAAAGGAGGAAAATTAAAGCCAAATAAGTCAATTTCTAGTCAGATTCCAAACAAATCTGTTATTTTAACAAACCACACAGGACTGACTTGTTGTTTAACTAAAAGTTTAAAAACAGAAATAAAATGCCTACCATATTTGGGCTAGAACTGACTGAGGTAAGCCAGATTTAAGGAATATCCCTTTTATTTCCGTTCCACTGACATATCCATCTTTGTCTGTGTCAGTCTTATTGAAAAGCTCTTCATACTGAGCTTTGGCCTGAGGTGAGACATACCAGTCTGGCTTATTTTTGGAGCACTGCATCAAACACAGGCAACACAATTCACTTCATGCTTTACAATAGTTTAAAGAATTCAATCTCCTTGCTTTATTAAGAATGTATTACTAAGAAATGATTAAGCCGATACACACTTTCTATAAGTTTACCTTACGATTTCTCATAGCAACTGCTACAGCAGTGTTACATAAATTCATCAAATCTGTTCTGGCCAACTCACTAGGAGAAAACATTTTCTCAGTTTGTTCAAGTACATAATACTAAAGCCAATATCTTTTTCTCATAAACATCTCTAACAAAATAAGAATCTCAGTTTAACAAAACTGTAATTCTTCTGAGAGGTACTTAAAAGGCACCATATAAACCTATCTTGAAACATACGTACATACCAAGTAAGTACGAAACTGTAAGCCCGTGAATTATTATTTACATACTAGTAGGCAGATGTTAACTCTTCCCAATACTATCTGCAAAGCAGGTTAATTCCATCGGAAACGTACATCGGTATTGTTGTTTGTCACCGAGCTTGATTTCACAGAGGAGGACGAGGTTGGAGAGGAGTCCGAACAGGATGTCAGTCGCTGGCGCTTTGATGGAGGAACCATTTCAAGAGGCAGGACTGATGGTACAGGCTGCTTCTGCAGTGCTTTGTATACCAAGTGCATGGCCTTAAGAGATTCATAAAAGACAACGTTGTTATTGCACAGCAGTCTGGAACAAGGTGAATAATACACACAATATTTAAGCACACAGTGAATTTTCTATCTGACAACTGTTAAACTGATCAGCTGAAATAAATTTTAGTCCTTTTATAACTTGCATAGTTTGTGATGAAAAACTGCAAGATAATGCAACACCATATTGCAAATGCATAGGTGACAGGCTGAAAAGTAACCAACGACACGCGTTTGACTTATTGAAGCCGTACTAGCTGCTGTTCACAATCAATGTTATTCGCTTCATGGCATAAAATTATGGCTCTTGTCCTTCTTGATTAATCAGCCTAATGGGCACAATATGCTCCTTCACAACCTAGAACAGATGCATTTGGGCTTTCTGGTCAAGTTCTCTGCGGGTTTCCATCATGCCTACTACACTTCAGTACTCAATTGCTTACTTCACAACCAATCCAATTCAGCACTGCCTGTCCTGCTTTCAGACTAAAATAAGACAAACACGGCACATTATGTACGAAAAACGTTTTCTAGTAAATACTCCATGGTACACACACATTGATGGTAGCTGAGTTTTTCCATACTTTTTGTTGATTTAAATTATTTGCTTTCCTCAGCTGTCAGAAATAAGTAATTAACTTTAAAGATTTGTGACTGTGCAGGAGAAAACTCATCCTAAGTAGGAAAACTCAATATGCAAGAAAAGTGGTCAGAAGGCAATGAGGCATGAAATAGGCCCAAAGTACTTCTGTGCATAATCTCACTTTAGACAGCCAATTACCTTAATATTTAACTTGCAATTTTTCACAAGAATTTGTGTGGAGAAGCACATGTTAAAACACAACTTTTAACCACATTTATAACAAAAACACGAGGCGTTCACTAAATCATAATGTTAAACCTATTTTCAAACATTTCTGACTTAGGCTGGGTTATCTCATGCACGGTTACATTTAATAAAATCGATTAGTATAAGAACTTTCTTATGACAAAATTACGCACAACAAAATAGACCACAAACTCAATTAAATTGACTCTACATGCTCAATATCAAATGCAAGTAATACATTGGTGTTAAAAGTACAGAAACTATTTAGAGAAGAAAAATTCACCTATGGTTTATACACAGGTGTATGTAATACTAGAATCTGTGAGACCAGCTTACCACTGCAAATTCCTCACGGTCGAGATATCCATCTGAATCAATGTCGCTGAGATCCCAAACACGACCAAGAACATCACTCGGAAGCTTCGAATTGAGCAGCACCTGGTTAAAAAGTTGAAATGCTAAACCTCAGGAAAATTTTATACTTGCTTGGCAGGCCACGTTACTTGCAGATATCTGTCTCATTCGTTCTTTATCCATCTTTTTACGCTATGTGCACTTTCCTTGCTTGATACTAAGACTTAACAAAAACTGATGAATATGTGATGTGTCAAAGAAAGGGAGAAAGACTGCCACCTTAAATGAGGGATGGATAGGAAGCATCGTTAACAAATAGTTATCAGTGTTCTGGCCTGATGTGACTTTACAAATATTTTGCCATTTCTGCATCAATGCGACTTAAACTAAGGTGTGACTTGTAGTCTGAAAAAGTAGTATCTGCTGAAATGCACTAAAAAAAGATGACTGCTGTAGCCAACCAACAGAGACAATGAAAAGTCATTAGCAACTGCTGAACTACAACCAAAAATCGACATGAACAACAATGTTGATTAGTACTAAGCAAAAGAGAATCATAAACTGACCGGCTTGACCTTATCACCTTGTAAAAGACCATTGACTGGACCCAAACCATCAAATATCTGATCATATTTTGCTTTCTCTTTTACCTGATAACAAAATGACAGACATCTTAGTAAACCCAATAACAATAGGACATACATCCTAATAAACTTATTGAAAAAAGATAAAGGTGCTGGTCAAATAAATAACAAAATGAAATATTTTAAAAACTGAATAACAAAAATTACCAAAATGAGATGTCAGGACAAACAAGAATAACAAAAGGACACAGATCCCAACAAAATGATAAACACAACTGAGAAATCTAATAAACTGAATAACAAAAATCATAAAAACTTCACTTTGTACACTGGAAAAGGATAAACATTGTAACAAACTGAATAAAAAAATTACCAAAATGATATGTCAGGGCAAATAAACTGGATAACAAAAGAAAATACATATTCACAAATGGAATAACAAAGAGACAAAATCCTACTGACCCTAATAAACTGAAAACAACAACAAACATCCTACCGATCCTAATAAACTGAATAACAAAAAACCTACTGATCCTAATAAACTGAATAATAAAAGGGCATTGTAATAAACCAAAAAAGAAACTGACCAATACAAAATATATGAAATACTTCACAGACCTGAAATACAAACCAGGATTAATCTGATTCAATAGCTTTAATTTTAGACTGGATAAACATCGATTTCTTATGTTTAAGGCAGTTTGTCTTAATGCCTATCACTAGCTATAGTTGTCTACTTAAAAGTCAATTTGTTAAATGCTTTGCAAACAATGCCCTACCGGAACAGCCCACGCTGGACCTGTCGAGTTGGTTGTTGCTGCTGCAGCTGGACTTCCTGATGTACCCTGTCAGCCAAACCCAAAACTACTAGTTACAACTACTTTTGAATAGTAGTAGTTACCTTTTAACTGCTTAAAAAGTAGTTAACTACTAATTGTTAACTAAAGTAGTTAACTACTCCCCATCACTCCTTGTGTGGTACCTGAAATTGACAGAAATAGAATTTCCAGTACATAGTTTGCTTACACATTAGCTAATTTTGCATAATATACTTTAATAGTGCTTCCTTCAGCATGCTTATGTCGGTGCACGTTCGTCAGTGATCTTTGCTGTGACCTTTTGTGGCATGCTTATGTTGGCACTGACACACACGTCTAGCTCGCTTTTTTCTGCATTCCTTGCAAGCGACATCCCAAACATTGTTGTCATTACCAACACTGGAATATTGCCCAAATGACTCTCTGCATTACTAGCCACCTCTCATACAGCAATTAATCAAGATACTCATTCGCATTCCACAAAATTACTCATCTGATACATGTGCATATTCAGTAAACATGTCTTAGGACTGAATTTTTTATTGGAAAGAAAAAGCTGAAGTGAAGACTGACCATGTCAGGAAGTGGAACAGGTAATCCAATGTTGGCTAAGCTTGCTTCTTTCCCATTCTGAACTACTGCAATCAACTTCAGAGCCACAAAGAAGCCTTGTTTGTCAAGAAAACCTTTGCCTGATGGATCTGCCAGATCCCATATCTATAACAAAATAATGTACAAATAAATGAGAGACACCTTGTATATTATTACAGCACTAAAGACAGTTATGTAACTAGAACATTTTAGACTACTGCCATGGATGATGGCCATTAATTACAGTGTATCCAAGTATGGACGATGTATCAACCAAGGGTGTTTCATCATGTTTCCGAAATATTACTGGAAAAAATTAACTGTGAGTATCGAGTATGTCCAGTACGATTAAAAAAAGTCTTCACCTGCTTCAGCACTGATTCTTTGAGGCCAGATTGCTTCAGAAAATTTGCTGCCTGTGCTGCACCCACTGTACCTTTCCCTCGAACGTCAGCCTAACATTTAACGGGATGCCAAATATCAAAACATATTACATTCAAAATCTTCTTAGGACAAAAATATGCAAACTGTCCAGTAAGGTACTGTGGAAGTCATTGTTTAAGCTAATGGAGATGTTAAACCCAGAAAGAATGCCATGACAGTGCCAGGAGACACTAGGCTTTTAAAACTAGAAAGATGCAACCAGTCTTAAAAATTACGAGATCAGCAGTATTTGTGAATGCATTTTTGAAATTGATAGTTCTTGCCTGGCCTCCTATGACAAAATGCATTCGATGCCACAGGACAGAGCTGACAGCTGCAGACTACTTATCAGCAAAAGCAGCCAAGAACAAAGACCCTAAATAAAACAAACCTTAGCTTTGACATATAGTACACCATGAGAATATTTTGCAACACAAGTTGAAGCCTTCTGCATTAGACACCAGTGCTGCAGAAGTTGTTTATTTGTTGATAATACTGTGCAGCATTACTCACCTAAAAAATCATCAAAGGTTAAATTTTAGGAATATTTCACCATGAACTGGGACAGATTCAATCAAACTATGATATTTACAAGCGTTACATGAGTGCTTTAATAAATAGCTTACCTTTTTAAAAAGAGCTTCATAAGCAAACATATGCGGACCAACAACCTACATCCGAAAAATAACAGACAAAATCACGGGCCGTGTGGACAACTGCAGACTGTCCCGTTTCTGCTATAAACTTCTTTACTAGATCCCTCTCAATCATTATGTACAACAGAAACAATATGCTATTTAAAACTGATTATTTGGTCATGGTTTTGCAGGGATAGGCTCAGTGACTAGGACCTTGGGATCCATCCATACCAGACTCAGTCAGGGTCTCAGCAAAGAAAATTAGTGCTTCACCCACATACCACCATACATCAAATATTGTAATGGTCTGTGTTACAGTCAACCATTTTGCCCTTGCTCTTTCACTGGACAGAGTTTGCCATTGAATATTTGCCCATCAGACCATATACAAAAATGCATTCACAAACACAAAAGGAAGGAAGGGCCCCTAAAGTTCTTGAAGTTCTCTGGCCATTTGTAACTGGCTCCCTACTTCACTGGCACTTGGAGATGCCATGTGGCTGCCTAGGCCTACTGATCTGCTCAGAAGATGCAGTAGGCATACCCAGCCTACAAATAATTTCAGAAACTATGCCTAGGATGGTATCCTGTGAGGAAGTAGCTGCTACTGCTCAATCAAAAATTAATCTAATTATGAAAACCACTACAAAACTGAGAGGTAATTTGTCCGATGTACCACTTGTGAATGTAAGATCTGTCATAATAGAATTGCACCAGTTCCATTCTGGCTATAGCTGACTATCAGCATCTGCCTGTTGTTCTTGATATGTTAAGAAGCTTTATTTAATATGGCCCTTCAAAGTGACAGATTGCCCTGTCTATCATTTTAATTAGTCTCAGACAGAGTCATATCTTCCCAACAGTTAAAAACTAGTAAGGCTTTAAAAGGCACAATTTGAGTTATCGCTTTACCACATCAATATGTTGCACTGCACGTCAAAATGTCAAGTTCGTCTGTCATCTATTCTTACTTTGGGCGTGGATAAAGTTAAAGTGGTCTGAATCACCATCTTTATGCTGATGATACACAACTCAACATTTCCTTTGATAATTCTTCTTCCAGCTATTTCACTCTATTATCTCACACCTTTAACCAAGTTCAGTCTTGGATGGCAGAAAATGAATTGCTCTTAAATATACATTAGCCAGAGCTATCACTAAAATTCAAAAATATGAACATATATCACCAATCCTAAAATCGTTGCATTGGTTGCCCACAGAAAAGCGCATAATGTTCAAGACTGGACTAATTGTATACAGGACTCTACATTTCTGCCAACCTCACCATCTTCGCTCTGTACCAACTCCCAAGACTTGTCTCTACTCGACCCAAATCTTCTAAATGTCGAAATCTGACTATTCCATGGACACGGGCAGCTCTCAGCAGGCAAGCTGGCCCTAAACTCTGGAACTCTTTTCTGGCAAATGTTTGCTCAGCAAAATATGTTTTGACCTTCAGGTATCGACTAAAAATTTATCTCTTCCTGGACTCATTTCATCCATAGGTTGTTTGTGTACTCTCGGATTCAATTCTTGGCTTTTCAACCGGACTCACCTTGAAGTTTGGCTAGCACAACGATTTTGTTTAGGAGCGACAATCGACTGATGTTTTGAGCATTATTACAGTTGCGTTATAGAAGTTCTTAGTCTCATTCATTCATTCATTCATTCATTATGCTTCGCTGTACATTCGTTACAATTTACATATACAATCATCTCTGCACATCAAAATATTGTAACCAATCGCAGTTAAATTAACTCTTAGATAGGGCGAGTTGAACAGAATTTCTTAAATAGCCTTGGACCCAGCAACTGATCTCACTTTCAAAGCCAGCAAATTACCAAAAGAACATTCTTTAAAATACAGCAGAAAAATAATATCAAAATCTTACAATCGACATCGGCGGAAACGTCGCCATTTTGGCTACGCCAAGTACCAAGTCAGTCGCTCCACACACACACATGCGCTGTGTGGATTTTATATAGCTTCATGCGTTGGACAGCGGGAACCTGTAAATCGCAAGCCGCAAGATACGAATAAGGAATAAGGACGCGATCGAAATTTAAAAAACCGTTGTTACTGAGACAAAAAGCTTTAACTTTTGTGTAATTCTTTAGTGTTTGGTGACTTTGGTCTTTTGATGTTTTTGCAACTCACCTTAAAACGCAAATATTTCGTCTAACTGGCATAGCGAACTGGATCTTGACCTGGAACCGAATCCATTCTGCCTATCGATTTTGTTTTGACTGAGCGCCTGTAATTAAGCTGGTTCCCGCGACTTAGTTTTCGTTGGCGCTGTAGAAATCTCGAGGTTACTATTACGACAGCAAAATACAAGCCTCGTCATTGTAACGCATATTTCTTCGGCTGTATTGGCTGCGCTTGCAAGAAAATGGTTTAATGGTTTTTACGCTGCTCACACAAGCGTGAAGTAAAAAATAAAGTATCCCATGTCCCACAAGTGAGACGTATGGGGGGCCGTATGGGGCCAGCGCATCGAAGAACTTGCCGTTTACTTCCCAGCTTACGCCGGTACCAAATTATGCTGCTTGGTTACAGAGGCACGGTGTGCGCAAACAACTTGCACAGAATCGGACCCGAAACCTTATGATCATTGATCAAATGCGTTACCGATTGACCACTGTAGCCTTCTGTCTACCTGATCATGACCTTGAACCGAAATTGACCTTACCTGCCTATCGCTTTTGCTTTGACTGAACGCCTGTATATAAGCTGGTTTCCGCGGCTTAGCTTTCTTTTGGTGCTGTGGAAATCTCGAGGTGACGATTACAATTAAGAGTGTCACGGTGGTGGCTCTTTTTGATGTCTGGCAAAATTAAATCGTGGCTAGAAATGTAAATGCAAATGTACACGTTTTTTTATAACGACCGTTGGGCCTTTTAAACGAATTAATCAGGTGAGATGAGATCCTTCACCACCGCTGCCTGTTTCAATGGACATTTAAGGACCTGGTCTTGAAAATGCTATGCTCTCTGACAGCACAGGTCGGGTTTTTGCGACTGTTACCGACTCTCAGGAAATGTTACCTGAGGATAGGATAACCAGGACCCCAAGAAGTCGAGCGCGCCTACTCCCATCCCCTTAAACCGAACAGAGAATTTTCTATGAATTTTCAACAATTCAACTCAATTAAATGGAAAACGGTTTTTACGACTTTTATCTAATCTCATCTAATTTTACCTGATGAAAGGCAGGACCTCAAGAAGTCTAACGCATCTATTCCGATCTTCTGGAAGCGATCCGGGAAATTCATATAAATGTTTCAGTGGTAAAAAGTGGTTCACTGCTGGTTTTGAAAGTAGTTGTAACTAGTACAGTAGCTAAACTATGATCTCTGAATTTTTAATTTATTACTTTTTTCTGTCTACTGTTTCAGCAACAGATTTTGGAAACTTTCCACGTGTTCTGTGTCGCGAAGTAGGTTTATCTGGGCAACACTCGTCATATTCACCGTAGTTAGAATAGTCGTCTGGAAACGAATTAATGAAGCGATGATGTATGAGCTTAGGCTTAGTTCAATAGGTCATCGTTGCTACAACGATGCAAATTGATTTAAATTTAAACTGATAGGCCTACATTAAAACACAGTGAAAATGAAGTGGCACGTGTGCTTGGATCGTTGGTTTGAAATGTTTCCTCATTCTTTTCGTCAGTATCAGACAGACAGATGCATACACGCAATACTAAACACCACATTAAGATTTTTTGATGCTGTTTATTAAGAAACTTAGTTGGAGACATTGGAAACAAGTTGGTATGTATGTAAAATCTGTTCCTGAAAAGTAATTGTATATATATGTGTGTGTGTGTGTGTGTTTGTGTTTGTGTGTGTGTGTGTGTGTGTGTGTGTGTGTGTGTGTGTGTGTGTGTGTGTGTGTGTGTGTGTGTGTGTGTGTGTGTGTGTGTGTGTGTGTGTGTGTGTGTGTGTGTGTGTGTGTGTGTGTGTGTGTGTGTGTGTGTGTGTGTGTGTGTGTGTGTGTGTGTGTGTGTGACCCGCCTGCCTTGGGAACGCTGCTGCCGCGGCCGTCGCTGCGGCCGTTGTAGTCGGCGAATGGTGAGGCGGAGTTCGATCGGAGAAGTAGTTTCGTTGTAACTGGCAGCTGCCGCGAATGCGTCGACGACTGGGGTGGGCGACATACGTCGAGGATGGTAAGTTTCGACTTTCTCTGCACTTAGGTAGAAGTGGAAAAGTACTTTTGAGACGTTGTTTAGAGCCGCGAACAAAACACACTTTCATTCGACGCCTCTAACGAGTGCTCAGTGGTCCAAAGCAAAGCGATGAACTATGGGTCAATTAGTAAGAGGGTAACACGCTTGCATTTGCTTTGGAAAAGTTGCTCACGATGATTTATTCTTCAGTTGCTAATAGTTGTGAACGATTTCAAGCGCGAGTAAAATGTTGAACGTCTGATATCGTTACCGGACTAATTATTTGGTTGAGTATGTGACCAAAATCAGCTGTCTGTAAATTTCAACGAAATGGAGTTTATGACTGACTGAATTTACTGGCTGGCGATCGAGTTTGACCTACCGATCGATTTGCAGACAGATCGATTGACCTACTGATCGATTGACCTGCTGATTAACTGGCCCACTGATCGATTTACTTACTGATCGATTGATCCATCGACCAGCTGAACCACTGATCAATTGACCCACCAATTGAGCAACCGACTGATCAAATGGCACAGCGGCTCCTTAGATAAAGTTTGGGTTCCAAAAGAGTCAACCGAACATTGCTGACTGCCTTTGACAGGTCTCATAAAATGCGCTATATAACTTAAATGTACATACTGCCTGAACTGATTGAATGACCAACCATGTGAGTGAGGGTTAACAGTTTCATTGATTGACTACATACATAACCGTAAACTTGAAATTTCTAAAGCGCTACATAAATTCTAAGTGCAAGGCACTGGCTTATTCATGAGTGCTGCGTCAAGTCAGTGGGGTTGTCCAAAGATGTTGTGTCAAGAACCAAGTCTGATTGCCAGAATACCAGAGAGAGAAGGGGGGTGACTGCACTGGCTGCAGCCTGCAGTGGAGTCCATAGATCTAAAACAGTGGTTCTCATAGTTTTTCACCCTGGGAACCACTTTACAGGAGCCAGACTTATGGCAGAACATCTATGTTCTATGGCCCAAAAAACTTTATTCAGAAAGGAGCAGGTATGACTGCCAAGGTAAAATTGTTTTCACTATGACATGAGTAGTGACATCACCAAAACCTCAGAATAGATGTCGAATGGGACCGTCCATAAATTACGTCACGCACCTAGGGAGCGAGGGGGGTCACACATCTTTGGCGATTTGTGACAAAGGGGAGGGGGTGTTTAAGAAAGGTGACGTCACATCATCACATCAAACATCAAAATGTGTAACTTTATTTAAAAATTTCACTCAATTAAACAAGTTCCACTTAATTAACAGTAATTGTTACCACAATTTAACAACACTAATTATGATTATTGCATTCTTAATTTTTGGATTGTTTACCTTTTACGCTCGGTGTCAATTTTGGGGTTTTGGAAGTGAGGCAATCCAAGGAGCAGATTTTCATTCATTAACTTTCAACGCATAACGTTTTTTCGGGGTGGGGTGTGCAGAGCTTTGTGATGTCATATTTGAGGGGGTATGACTTTTGTTACGACGTGTGACGAGGGGGGGGTCAAAAATCGTCCTAAATTGCATGACGTCATTTATGGATGGCCCCTATGAGAAAAACAGGCAAGTAATATTTACCAAACTGCGACAGCATAGTGATATGTTGTATACATGGAAGAATGTTGTGGGAATATTGGGTAACTTGCCACCCTGAACCACTTGGCTGATGCTTGTCTACCACAGGTGGTCCAAGACTGCACTTTGAGATCCACTGTTCTGTTTTGAATCAATGTAACCACGTTTGCCGAATGATCCTGCGATACCTCTCATCATGCTAATAAATTCTCGTGAAATCTGCATAAATTTCCTGTTTTAAGAGTTCAACACCCTATGGCTTTCCCATTGTGAGTTGATATTTAGCACCACAGTATTGCCCGCACTGATGTTAAAACTGGTTGCTGTCAGGAAGTGCTGTCACGTAATTTCTAATTTCATTGATTTATCTCATATATGTTGGTAATGTTACATTTCCTGTGTTTTTACAAATATCACACTATCTCTTGATGTACTATCTATGATATTGTGGTTAATTATTACATTTGAAGATTGTTGTAAGCATTTATTCCTTCCCAATGCAAGTTGGGCAGTTAACCTCTGCTGTGGATTTCTGTGCCTCAGTAAAAGATCTTTCTACCTGTCTTCTGAGGAGCATTCAAATGGGCATGTTAATGACAGTGATGGGCAGTAGTTAACTACTTTAGTAAACAACTAGTGGGTACTACTATTTTAAAACATAGTAACTAATAGTTAAGCTACAACATCTCAGTTTTTAGTTAACTACTTTTTTTCTATATACTTTATCAGTAAGAGATTTCTTAGTTGCTTACTTACCAACTTGTGTGCAATGTCTCCACGTTATTTCTCTGTCGCATTTGGTAACATTGCTTGTTAGGTGTTTATTTCCAGATTGCATTATAATACTGAGCCGATAGAAGTTCTGAGATTAGATTAGATTGTAGAACAGTCATCTGATTATGAATTAGTACAGTGATAATGCATAGTTTAATAGTTCATCATTGCTGCAAAGATGCAACTAAAGAAAGTGAAAATGCAGATGAAAAGTTTTTTTTACAGCTGTATGTATTTGCTGTTCCAAGAAATTTCTCGAAGTCTTTCAAACTGTTCCATTGCCCTAACATTTTAAAGCACACCCAGTTGAGGTAATTTACACTCCCTCTTAGTTACTAACTTAACCCTAGCTACTTAAATTGATGCAGTGAACTAGTGTTGAGTGATCAATAATCTCACACATAGGGTATTGGACTACTGTTGTGAAAAATTTTGATTAATTTTGTAATGATGGCTGGATAGAGCTATCATGTGAACATTAGCAAATCCCTGCTCCATGTTTTCAGTGAATGAATGAATGAATGAATGAATGGAGTTATTGCTCTGAAAGAGTGCATTTTCATGTCCTGTATCTAGCTGTCATATATGTTTGTCCAGCATCTCATTTCCTGTCTTACAACATGAACAAACGTAGTTGCAAAGTAGTTATCTGCTGTTTCTAAAGTAGTTACTAATTACTTGTTATACTACTTCAAAAGTAGCTTAAAAGCAGTTGTAGTTAAGCTCTTTTCAAGTAGTTAGTGCTCATCACTAGTTAATGAGCGTGTTACCTTAAACCTTTAGTGGATAACTCTGAAATTAGAAAAAAAACATTGAGACATCTCAGCTGAGAATCAGGTCTATAGTTCCAATGTCAGTTTTTGAGCACAACTGTGGCTGCTGGGGGTGCGTTATAAATGGACCATTACCATACTGAGTAAAGTATGTTCTCACTGATCAAGTATGGTGAACTTAGGCAGTTATCTTACAGCCATTGTGCTTACAGCCATCAGTTAAGAAATTATTAATTATCTGACTAGTTTGATTGATTGTTTTGATGAGTAAATTGGGGTCTCAGTTCTTCTGTGATGCGTCATGACTCAGCTGTCAGATATATGCACAACTGTCTTGAATCTATTCCTTCTGGGCCGTCATTCCCTCCACGGTCCACTGATTGTCTGCCTGAGGAACTGTGCTCATCTCCAGCTCTTCTCTCAGTCTTAGATTGTGACAGAAGGTGGTCACTCAGATGATGATGGACTCTTCTTTCCATACTGCCACCGAAAGTTGTGAGATGTTCCTTCCATGGGTGCAGTCATTTCGACTGGACAGATGTTTTTCTTATGTCTGATGTGCACTCAGTTGCCCCTCTTTGTCTGCTGTCAGTCACCATGGAAACAGTTATTGGCCTTCCTGTTAATTGTTGTTTCTAGGGCTTTGTCTTTGCTGTTGCTGTTTGAGTTTTCTTGTGTAGGTGTTACTTATAAACTTCTTATGTGGTGGTTGGTATCTCCTGTTGAGTTCTGAATGTGATGAAGAGCACAGTTTTCATGACTTCTAGTTTTGGACAAATCAAAGGTTTGCCGAAAACTTACCTAAGAAAATGAATGGTTGTTTGACATGAACCACTGCTGAGTGTTACAGAAATGTTGACTGAGTGTTGGTCAAGGACGTTTCTAGAAGACTGAAAAGGCCACAAAATTAGCTTGGTTAACCTGTTTATGTATCATTGTAACTAACATCTAACTGAAGTTTTCCATCCATGGCTTGCCATTTAAAATTCTTGCCTGGTTTGGCCACAGAATTATCTTTTTGAGCCTACCTGGTCAGCTTGGATCTGTCAGCTGTTCTGTACTGTAGTTTGTGGCAGCTTGGCACTGACACTCTTGGATCTGACCTGGAACTGCTCCTGATATAACCTACCTATCAGTCTTGTTTTGGCTGAGTGCATGTGAATAAGCTGGTTCCTACCACTGAGCTTTCTTTCGGAGCTTTAGAAATCTTGAGGTTACGATTACGATTACGATCATAGTGTAATAAGGCTGTTCCTGAGAGCCTCTGCGTAGTTTCTCTTTCTCTAATTTTCTGTTTGTGCTACAGTTACAGTTAGTGAATAAGCTGGTCCCTGTGATGTGGCTTTCATTGGGCGCTGTAGAAATCTAGGGATTACGATTACAATTATGATTACTGCAGCTCTTGTCAACTTCATAGAGCCAAACCTTCTTCAGCTGAGATGGAGTCAGACACCTGTAATTCAGAACTTCAAGCTTATTAGATGTATTCAACTTTCATGTTTTATATTTTCTTATTTTACATATATATATATATATATATGTGTGTGTGTGTGTGTGTGTGTGTGTATGTGTGTGTGTGTGTGTGTATGTATATAAATTTAGAGGGTTATAAAAGCTTTCATAGCTTGGATTTAAATAATTATTGTTTCTAGGGCCAAAGTTACGTGTTTTACTTGGAATTTGAGCTTCATAGTGTGGGTGGGTGGTCCGATATGCGTGTGATGGGTGGGGTGTTGGGTGGCAGGCAAGCAAGCAGACAGGGAGGGCTAGACTTGTGATGTAATTAATGGTTGTTGCAATTTGTTTTGCTGGATTTTTGGTTTTATATTTCTGCACCTGATTGTATCTGACTGTGGTACACGGTTTAGAGTATAAATCTGTGGACCTTTGCCTTTCCGTACGGCACACTTGGAACCTTCGGGTCCTGTGATATAGGATTAAGTTTCGTTTATTTCATTCTGTGGTTAGTTAGGTCCTGTGGTCCGGGAGGGCATGTTTTGGCTTAAAATTAACCAGCTTGTTAAAATGTCCGTGCTCCTGGGAGCATAAACAAGCTGCCGGAATTCTGTCATTGAATCTGAGACTGTTATTAACTATGCTCTGTGCCATTCTTTGGTAATTGGTTCAGGGCTTCAAGGGTCAAACAGTTGTCCCACTTCTAAGCCTTGCTAATCAGTCAGGTTGAAGCCTAGTCATACGTGTTCTACCGCCTCTGGCTTTGCTGCTTGGCAGCGCTATTGCCTTACACTACATTGGATTTTGTTGTGTATACCAATTAAGTGAACTTTGATTGGAATTCTGTGGGCAACGATTTTTATTAAGAGACTGTTTAGAAGCCCACGTACTGACTTGAATTGGTTATGGTTTTTCTTCACAGGATAAGTCATCTCTTCATAAAGGAATTGGTGTCTTAGCCAGTTTTGCAGAGGGTGTGAATTCCCTGACAGAAAAGAATTGTGGAGAGGTAGTTTCTGAATAGAGGTTACTTGCTTTCCTAGAGTTACATAAGGTATTTAATGCCTGGGATTATAGACAATTAACTCTGGGAGGAACGATGATACAGCAGGCAGCCTATGTGGAGTTGCAGACGATCGTTTTGAGACAGAACTAGGGATGATGAGTACAGTAGCTGTTGGGGAATAAACTGATTTGCTAAGAATGAGTCAACAGCTGCTGGAGTTAGGCAGATGAAATCAGAAGACAACTGACTCGACTCCGTTTCAAGTGGACTTTCATGGATAACAAACGAACGGCATCTTTTGACTTTGGAGATGAAGGAATTTCAGCAGCAGAGGTAGGAGTTTTAGAAGTATAACCAAAAATAAGCAGCTTTTTTGTTATGAGCTTTTTGGAGAATCTGCTGTACTGGTTTATCTGATTGGATGTGTCAGATGATGTGATTTGCAAACGTGCCTTGAAAACAGGAAGCTGACTTAACAGTTCGTGACTAATTACATGGGCTGGTTTAACTTAGCGGATGTCTTTGTAGCTGGGCATGTTAGACAATGATGTTTCTTATGCATACATTAAAGCTAGGTTAATCTAAGAACTTCTATAGTGCTACTGTCAGTTTTCAATACTTTGATAGTTCTGCTATGCAGAATTGATGTGCATGCTGAAATCCAGAATTAATAAGATTGAAGAACATAAAAACAGACATACGGACGTTTGTGAAGCTGTACACCCACTTGGAGCATAATCAACAATGTCAGTGGACTAGACATTGTCAGGAACTGTGGAGACCTAAACTTCCACTGGTTCTTGGTAAAACTCGGGGCAATCAAACCTATCAGGCAGTCTGAAGTTGTCAGGTATTTTACTGAATCTACCGCTCTCCAGAAACAAATGTATTATTGATAACTAGGAAGAAACTGAATTCTGTCTTTTCAGTTCTTACCAAACCTAACTTAGTATATATATATATATATATTATACACACACAAATATGTTCCATATGTGCACGCATGAACATATAACAGTAACTTCCTTAAGACCTGCATCATTGTAAAATGAAGTTTGATATAACAGCCATCTCAAACGCAGATCCCAAATAGATTTAGAGCAGGACGTTGTTGTGACAAGGCCTCATAATAATAATACGTTACTTGATAGCACCACCAGCCACCATTGTTAGTCCCATGCAGCACACAAATGTTAATGTAACGCTGACATATGTTGCATAAAATGTTTTTGAAATGTTTTATTACTTTTTTTATGGTTATTAAATGCTTACTTAGAAATGTTGCCAAAAACGTTATGATAACAATAATGAAGTGTTGCCCTGGTTTCACTGTAGCATTAGAGTAATGGTTGATGTAACATTAGTCTGAAATGTTGATTGAACGGTTTGTCAGATTTTATTACGTTGATAAGATATGTCTACAAAAATGTTAAAGGAATGTTACAGCAGCAGTAATGCAACATTTTTGTTATTGTAATGTTAACATAATGTTTGATTTAAAATTTGTATGAAATATTCATTAAATGTTTTGTCAGTTTGTATTACATTGGCAGAAATGTTAAAGTACAAATGTAACATTCCTTTAACATTTGTGCTAATGCAGTAGAAACTTTAAAAAGTTTATCCATAGTTTAATATTCTTTTTGGTGTCATAACTTATAACGTTAGTTCAGTGGTTGATCTAGTGTTTGCTTGAAACATTTATTAAAAGTTTTTTTATTAGTTTATTTAAGGTAGCAAAACAACGATGTTGTAGAAATGTGGGACATTTGGAGTCATACTATATTCTGTCTTTCATTTGACTTTCAATCTCCTCTTCAGATGCTTTAGACGAAAGCTGATTCTTGCATACAGCTCCTACAGCAAGACAATAACTACAGTTGTTATTTCAAAAATTTATTTTGCCCATCGTCGTAACATAATGTGAGCTGCAGCTAGGTGCAAAAAGACATATTAAACTTAAAATGGATGCATGTACATTAGTTGTTATTGAGGAATACATTTTTGGTAATTTTTTATCACTGCCCTGTTATTTCTTGAATTTTCTTCTATGCAAACCCATAATGTACATTACCAGACAATGCCCAAAATGGCCAAATATGTGTTGCTCAATTTAGACTAGAATGGCTGGAAATGGGGTACGTTAGGGGTTTGTGTTCCATTTCCACTCAAAGTAGGCTGCTTGAATATACTTGTACTTTGTACTTTGAATGTGCTTTTAAAAATACTTGTATTAAAGGACATGGAGTGAGCATATTAAGCCTCTTGGAGTATATAAACTTTTTTGCTTTGTTTATAATCAGAGTATATTCACATATTCACTTGTGGAATCCATCAGCCTTCGTATTTGTAGTTCCTTTTAACCTTTTGACACTCTCACAGGCTGAGAGAAACAGCTGGCCTGGAAGAAACAGAAATGACTCGGGAAGACAGATCAAGTTAGGCTTACTATTGATGAAGCTGTGCCAAGGAAGAAAGACAAGAGGTGGTCAGTGAATTGGCATGGTGGCAGAACGGCTAACACTTTGCTCTTACCCTGTGACCTGGGTTCAAATTCTTGGTCAGCCATGTGCAATCAGTGTAGAATGTATAGTCAGACTGTGTGATACATTAGTGGCCAACATCTTACACGTGAGTAAAGAGGTGGACTGTACAGAAGGCATACAACATACCACTACTCAACCTACTCAGTCCTATCCTATGTACCATACGTAACAATACATATATACAAGATACATGGATGGATACATACACACATTCATACATACATAGGTACATACTAACATAC
This sequence comes from Norana najaformis, assembly GCA_964023275.1. Taxonomy (NCBI): domain Eukaryota; kingdom Metazoa; phylum Annelida; class Clitellata; order Crassiclitellata; family Hormogastridae; genus Norana; species Norana najaformis. The sequence continues at coordinate 6,287,643 of OZ029924.1, read as the reverse complement.
AATGTTACCGAAATGTTTGTGATTTTGTGGTTAAATAACCCATCTTATCTTTGCTTTCAAGAGACTTCTACGTTTGACTGGTACGAAATGCGGTCGATCTGTGCGCAAACAAATCCTGCGTAGCATGAACTAAAATTCAGTACAAATGTTTCATGTACGTTTGAAAAACTTGCGTAACGTAACCAATAGCTTACTAAAGTTTTCATAACCTTACTGAGACATTCAGACTGTAAGTAAACCATTATTCAATGTTCCAAAGTAAAACATACGTTTAAGTTTTAAAAATATTTATGTGTTGTCTGGGGTGTCATAAGGAGATTCAGGGTACGTACATGTTTCCTGTCTGTTTACATAATCTAAGTGCAATTAGTAAAAAGCTGCTAAGCAAATACTGAAGTGATTTGTCTAAGAGATTTATTAGATCGGTCTGTTTGGCATTAGTTGTGTTTTTTGCTTTGGTGACAGTTGACAAGTATTAGCCAAATAATTTGATATGAATCTGTGTTCTGTAGGCGGTCTAAATATATATATATATGTATGTATGTGTGTGTGTATATATACATATATATGTCATATGCATGTATATATGTATCCTATTTATCAGTGTGATTATGTTTATGAGTATGTAGATAGGAATCATTTATAGGCCAACAGTATGTCAGGAGGGCTGAAGAAGGCATGTTGAGCACAAATGTAAGGAAGTTGATTTGAAATATTGCAGTAGTTGAATAATAATGCTCCATTGTAAGATTTAAAAATGATTTCCTATGGGCTAGTGGATGACATGTGTCAAACCAGTGCCACTCCGAGGGGTGGGGTGGGGGGGTCAACAGCACCGGACGGACGGAGGGACGTGAGCAGTCTGAAATAATTACCGGAGTACTTTCCGTATGGACCTTTCTGGGTGTGCCTCTTTGAGACGACGGCGGCATGGCATCGCATCGCATCGGCGGCGGCAATGTAGAAAGTCTGCCATGGAATGGAGTGGGTTGGAGGATGGGTGGGTGGAAGGGCGGATGTATGGGTTTGGGATATGTGGGTAGGAGGATGGGAGTAGGAGTATGGGTGGGAGGATGGGTGGGTGGGAGTGACTCTTTGACTCAATGCCAGACATCAGACATCCATCATCGTCAATACTGATGGATGCTGTCTTGACTGTAAACAGTGCACCACCGTGCTGAAAAACACCAAAAACCACAAGGAGCAGGAAGCTAGTGAAGCAGATGCAGAGAGACAGAGACAGAGAAAGAGACAGAGAGAGGCACACAGAGACACAGAGAGAGAGAGAGAGAGAGAAAGAGAGAGAGAGAGAGAGAGAGAGAGAGAGAGAGAAAAGGGAGAAAGAGAGAGAGAGAGAGGAAAAGGGAGAAAGAGTGAGAGAGGAAAAGGGAGAAAGAGGGAGAGAGTGGGAAGAAGGAAAGAAACTGTGGTTGGTGGGTCCAGAAGAGGGCCAAGTAAGCAAGGCCATACTTCACGGAGTTTACCTTGCTGGGGGGTTATTAAGTAGAATGAATTGTTATCTTTTTTAATGACTTCTTTTAGTTGTCCAGTTTATTGATGACCTTAATTAATTTTCCACTTACAAGTTCTTTGCAACCGGAATATCATGGATTTGGTTCTGCTTTGGTGACCACTGGATGAGCATCTACTCTTCATTTCAGAGAGGCTTTTGCCTGTTGTTGGTCAATGTTCTTTGAATTCATGGGAAATCAGAGATCTGGGAACATCGTGGAACCTTCGGATGCACTGTGTTGAACAGTTAACCATGGAGCAATCGGTCTGAGAGCTTAACTGTGTGCAGACAGCACTATGCTTGGCTTCATATGATTCTTCATCTGTGGAGAAATCCAGTCTTGGGTCTTTGAATAAGGATCAGATGTCAGCTGTCGATGGTACTCTTTGGCGGATCTCTATCTGCCAGTTTGATGCACCTTTTGTTGAGACCTGACAACTGTTTTGCTTTTGCAGGGTTAGCTGGTTGGGGTACTTCTGCATAGATGTTTCTCATGGGGACTACATAAATGTAGTTCTGATTTTTCTGGATACTGACCTGATTACGGCTTGGCGTTGGTGCATCATTGGATGATGCCTTGTGCATTAGACACGTGTACAGCAGGCACATTCCAACTAAGTCCTAGAAGGCGGCAGTGTGCCCTTACCAGCCTTGTACAATTCAGATATAGCTGCTGCCTGGAGGCTGATTAGCTGACTTTAAAGGTGTTGGTGATGACCCCATTTACCTTCCCATCTCCTCAGATTTAGGCATCTGTCTGGTGCTGTTCGTAAACTTGTCTCAGCAGCTAAACCTGTGTACGTGTTTCATCTTTCTCTGAAAACTGTTCTTCTCCAAAGTTACAAAAATCTTGCACCCAGACAAATGCAGCGATTTTCCAAGTGCATCTTTGCACTCTTCTTCTTTTGCTGATGAGTTCTTAAGTTTTTTCTCAGACAAGATCTTGGCTCTCAGGCTTAGCCTTGCTGCTGACATTAATTTCTTTATGGTCTGCCTTACTCTAATTCTCCTCCACCGGCTTTTAGCCTACTCCAATCAACTCTTGCTGAAATTCATAACTTGCAAAGCAGTGTGCTATGGACTTCTTTCTTCTGGCTCTTCTAAAAGACGGCTTGATGTCTTGGCCGCCATTATCCCAGCCGTTGTGGAACTCTCTTTCAGTGAAGGCTCCTTCATAGCTGATTTTGCTGATGCCATAGTTTACCCTCTTCTTATAAAGCCATAACTCTCTCGTGAAGATCTAACAAATCAAAGCAATCGTGAGTGAAGATTTCCTCAAGGTCCCTATACAGTAACCATCTCAGAAGAGGCTCAAACCCCTACTTTCCACATTACAAGCCATCCTATCCAAGCGGCTACCATGCACCAGAACAGTGTTGGGCTCTCACGTGTTTTTGTTAGCTGGCCCAAGGCTTTGGAATCTACTGCATGGTTCTGCGCGTTCTGTTGGTTCTCTAACGTCATTCTGAACTAAGCTTAAAATTCCTCTGTTTCAGCTTGACTTCTGGTTTCTCTGACTTTTGGATGTTGACCTGCTTCTCCAAAAGATTACGATTTTTGACTACGGTTTAACTAATTAATAGTAATAATAGTAATAATAATAACAATAATAATAACAGTAACAATAATAATAACAATAACAATAATAATATGAATGAATGATAGCATGAATGAGTGCATTTGAGTGATGGTGAGAAGAAAGACATGGCTTGCTTCTTTCATACTGTCTGAATATTGTTTGGCTCATTGCAAGTCAAGCACTCATTAACTAACGTGGTTAAGTAACGTGGCTGGTGCTCTGCTTCTTATGCCACGTAATTCAGGGCAACGCTTGTCTGTTTTTACCATGGAATATATTCTCTGTTTTTACCATGGAATATAGCATAAGAGGAAATTAGACAGAATTATTCCCTCACTTAATAATCACTGCTGAACCCTTTAGTTCTTTTCAAACTTTTACTTCCAACTTTAATTATAAAGAACTTTACTGTTTCATTAAATTAGTCAATAAGTTCTGTTTGGGGTCAAGGTGTGAGTCATTTTAAACTTGAAACATAAGATTAAAGCTAAAATTAATTAGATTAATTTTCTCAGTCATGATATTGTTTGTGTGTGATACATGTACTTAGAATGGCCGATAAGGGATCACACTAGTTAGTACAAGAGCTGATAAAATTTCAAGATTTCTTTTCCATTTTTCTGTAAAGTACTGCAGTATTTATGAAGTGAATCCTACACAGCAGAGTCCTCTGGAACATGGTTCAACAATGCTGGTACAACGGGAAAACCAGTTTCTTCTAGGTTGACATTAAATTTACTGTTTCCTGCTAGGTACTGCATGAGCCTTGAACTCAGGACTTGTCAGTAACAATACCATTTGGCCACCAAATTTTCTGAGCGTTACTTGGGAAAACAGTTAATTGTCCGTACATAGCTGTGTGGGCCTCCATTACATCGTAGCTTCCATTATCAGTAATTATTGCTGGGCCAATGTGCCATAAACTAAGCTCATGTCAGACTATAATTAATTATTAGAACTCGTGTGATTTGTTTACACTTCGTGTTTCGACAAGGAATGGAGACTATTCCCCCCCCCACCAGCAACAATAACCCGTGTTTGTGTCTTTTATGGTTGTTTGCAGTTCAGTTCACGGCAGACCTTCAAGTTCACTGGCTTCAGCTTGTAACCTATCATTGGCATGATCGTAATCGTAATTCCGAGATTTCTACAGCGCCCTCGAAAGCCATATCGCGGGGACCAGTTTATTCACAGGCACTCAGTCAAAATAAAATCGATAGGCAGAAGGGTTCGGTTCCAGGTCAAGATCCAAAACTCAGACGGAGAGACAGCGTGGCAGCTATGGGGGTTGGTGCTAGGGGTTGGAGAGGAGGGAGAGATGAGAGGAGGAAGGGGTGTCAGGGTAGGATCTGTGAAAGAGGAATGTTTTCAGCTTTGAGTGAAAAGCCGATGCAGAAATTGCAAGCGGTGGAGCTTAGTATAGTGTCATAGTATCACGATTATATTGACTGCAGTCTCATCACTATCATCATCGTCATCGTCGTCATCATCATCATCACCGCCAGCACACACACACAGGAAGAAGGAAAGAAACTGTGGTTGGTGGGTCCAGAAGAGCACACCACAAGTACTGCTGCTGACTTAGTCGCCTTTGCCAACACCATGTTGGTCGTCATCATAATCATAGGGTTCTGGCTGGAACCGAACCCTTCTGCCTATCGATTTTATTTTTGACAGAGCGCCTGTTAACACGAGTAATATTCTGTTCAATATTGCCTTGACTCCTTCACTGTGAGCCAAATTACTTATTCCGAATCCGCTACTGGCCTCCATATTTAAAAAGTTGAAAATGTTTCTTTTGAGGCGCTGCCTGCATATATTCCTTGTGCCTGCCTAGAGTTGTTACTCAGTTTCAGTCCCAGTGTTTTCCTCTGTGTCTTCATTTTCAGGCTGTTTATTCAAATGCTGTTGAAACTGTGATCAGATATCACCCTAAAAGGAAGGATGCTTTCGTTCTTGCATGTGATGTTTAACAAATTGGAAGAATCTGTAATGAGGTTTCTTAGGCATAGCGCAAATGCACACACTCACCCTACACACACGTGCACGTGCGCACACACACATATGCATGCACACACACACACACACACACAATTTCAGAACCCTTTATAATGCTTTCAGTCACATGCTGGCTGGAGAGATTGAGGCTGTATCAGATGGATTCTATTTCCTGCCATCATCCAGCCATTTAGATGCATGCTTATGCACTCATGAATGACTTCTAATAGTAGGCACAGCAGATAGTGCTCACTTACAGCCTTTATGTGTGATTGTAGACGCAGTTCTTTCTTACTCGACAGTACAGAACTTGTCACAAACAGTGCTCTGGCCACATGGCTTTTAAGCACTAGCAGCATTTTAAAGATGGCATATTGTTAGGGTTTGAAACAGAGACAGAATCACTTGGAATGCCTGGAGGGAAAGGGTTGGACCACAATGTCCTTTAAATGAAAGATACTTATGAAGACCAAAGATCAGTCTTCACTAAGACCAAACCACTAAGGCTAAGTCCAGGCCAAACCTCTCTACCGTCCAATGAAACCAAAGTTTAGGATCAAAACAAAAGAAAAAATTATGAAATGAAAACGTAAGACTTGTCCTATGATGAGAATTGCTTTGCACTGACATCTGGCTGGCTGGCTGGCTGGCTAGTGGGCTGGCTGGCTGGTGGGCTGGCTGGCTGGCTAGTGGGGTGGCTGGCTGGTGGGCTGGCTGGTTGGTGGGCTGGCTGGCTGGCTAGTGGGGTGGCTGGCTGGTGGGCTGGCTAGTGGGCTGGCGGGCTGTCTGGCTGACCGACTGCATATTAATTAGTAGCTGTTGGATGACTCTGTGAACTTCTGCAGAACCAATTGGGCTGGTGACTGAGGAAGACAGGAAACAGTTTTGGTCTGAGGCACAATAAGAGTCAGATCATCCAGTGAGCATGTGTATTATTTGTTAACTTGAGGAGAGAGCAATGACGAAAGATAAGTTGGCTGACTGATGTTTTTTACTTTATAAACTATGAAACAAGTTTTAAGCTTGATTCTTTGTTCTGTAGGAAGCCAGATTGCAGTATGGAGGTCGTATGTTGGAATTTGCCTGTTTTCATTATAGTCCTGGCCAATTCCTTGTCCAAGCTGAAACGGGTATATCTAGATATGACACTAAATGACATTAACTGAAAACTACAATAATGTGACCTTTATTTTAAGCCAACAAGTCTTCCAGTCAGACAATATATGTGTAAGAATGGCCAGACTTCTGATTGTAGCTTTGTTCCCAGTCTAATCAAAACTCAGAACTTCAGTGGTTTTCATGCTGTCATGAAACCAGTTATGTGTTCCCCAGTGAAGGAGAAATTAAGATCTGTCCTGTAAGCCAATCTCTAGAGATAGCCATGAATACGAAGCGATACAATCTCATTTTCTTAGCCTTGGCCTGTAATGGTGATAGGCCAGTCTTCTGTCTGATTGTCTAAACTTCCTGTTGGTAGTCCTCTGTCTGTAGTTAAGTTTGCAAAGTGGTGGATAGAAATCTTGAAATATCTGTTTGTCTGGACACAAGCATCTGGGGGATGGACCACAGATGGGGCTCAGTGACCGATTAGTTAGAACTCTGAGCCTGTAATACGTAGAGTGTGGATTCGAGCCTCCCTGAGGCCACGTGTAGGAATCTTGAGCAGGTCCTTCACCTCCAGTTGCTCGGCACCACTGTCCACTGGTGCTATGTCATTTGGTCATGTGTACACTTCGGAACTCTGGAAGAAGGGCCAAGTCAAATACAGTTGTTCGTAGGCCCTATGTAGGAAATAGAATTCCCGACCTCTAAGTTGCATCAGGCATGACAGAATCTTTCAGCTGTGATAGGAGAGCTGAACAAACAGGATGAACTCGTCTGTTCCAGCAAGTTTAAGTACGGTAGTAATATATTGTTGCCCACATTTCCCTGGTGTGTTTGACCTCTCTCTGTCTCTCTGTCTTTCTGTCTCTCTCTCTCTCTAGACTTAAACTGGTTTTTCTAATGATTTCTGATTGGTGGCAACTGTTTTGCTTTGAAATAAGCATCGATTGACATGTTACGATAACAGTGTTCCGGACGAGATCAGAAGCTTTAAGTGGACACTCAGGTTGTATAACACAGTTTCGACTGGCGTCTTTAAGAAGCTGTTGTAAAGGCACATTTCCATGCGATACATACCTACTTTTAAGTGGCTAAGCCCCTCCGGGCATGAGGAAAAATAATAGCTGTTTTATCTGTACATGTTGTAAGATTTATCAACAGGTAGTGAACAACTGTTTCTGTTTTGACACTTTGTTTTTTCCTAGATCCTTTTTCAATGCCCTAAGGACATGTAGGCCTATCACTTCAGTTGTTGGCTCCAAAAATAAATTGTTCCTGCTACGTCATCTTAGAATTGGTATGCAGAAGTTTCTTTGAAGCAAATCTGAATGAAAATGAGCTATCTGTCTGCTTCTGTGGCAGTTGATTCTCCTCCTTCATCAGCTATTGTAACTGTAATTTGTAATTGTAATTTGAGATTTATAAAGCGCCTCTTAGAGGATAAACTCAACAGAGGTGCTTCCGACCCGAAAAAGTAAAATCACTGTTGAACAGTACAGTCTTCAGGCGCCTGGTGGTGTGTCCAGGTGGAATTCCTTCTTAGTCTCCTCCCCCCCGTGCCTGGCTGGCAGTTGTCGGCATCACCTGTTTGACCACCACCACTGGCTAAATGGCTGTACTGAAAAGGCTGCCATGGCTTATCCTCCACCTGGTCGCCGCTCTTCAGTACCAGCAGAATTGAGAGTTAAGGCTGGTGGTAGAACCGGGAGGGTGGGGAGAGAGGGAGGAAGATGGTGTACTGAGGGAAGCAGTTGGCCAGATAGGAAACAGATTCCAATTGATGAAGTCGCAGAGGATAGATATGGATGTGTGAAAGATCTACAGATTGCTAACTGCTTGTTTCTGGTCTCCTCAACAATTCTTCAGCTGCCCTTTGTACAATGGCTGGCGATTTAGCCTAATTAAGGACTGACCATTTAGGCCTATATGGGCCTAGGTCCATAGAGGACTGGGGGCTCTGGCATATGAAGTTGATGGCTGTGCAGTCAGAAACCATTCTAATTAGTTTATTTGAAAATGTAGGTAACACAAACTCAGTTTCTTTTTTTATTACTACAATAACTGTGATTTATACTGTAGTCAATGTCACTAATTATTAATATTCATTAATGTGATGTCAGTTAATGAATTCAGCCCTATATTAAGAGTAGCTGGAAAGTTTAGTCTCTTTTAAACAGTCCTACTTATATAAGTAGTAGAAAAATGGTAGGTTCTGGAACATCTCTGAAGATACGGTAGGTTCTGGAACACCCAAAAATATAGGAGTGTTCTAGAACACCCCTAAATGTGTGGTAGATCTCAGACGAGTCCTAAAGGTGGGGATGAGTTCAGACCATGCATAAAGGTACTGCTGACTTCAGAACCCCCTGAGGTAGTGTCATTTTTAAAACACCCTTAAAGGTAGTGTATTTTCAAACACTCAGATATGTATTGTTACTTTTAAATCACATGTATGTATCATTTTAAAAATCACACATAGATGTAATTATAAAACACTCCTAACTGCCACTTTTAGCAAACCTTGGTTGCTTTCTTTGGGTCCTGTGGAGTTTTTACAATTATGATCCCATTGTTATTGTTAGTCCAACTTTTCTACAATTTCCAGGGTCAGACCCAGCCGCATCTGCATGTAGTTAAGGAAATATTTTGAGAGTGGTGAGCTGTAGATTGGGATAGCCTGGGCAGTATTCTTGTCTGTCTGTCTGTCTGTCTGTCTGGCTGTCTGCGGGTCTCTTGATGGCCAGCTGTTTAGTTGTGTGGCTGGCTGGTGATGTATCCTGCTTAGTTGCTGATGGTTACATCCAGATAAGCGTTTGGCCCGTGTTTATGTAGTTGCCGTCTGACTGACTGACTGACAGACGGATGGCGAGTAACTCCGAGAGCAAGTTATAGTCAATGCCCTGCATTGACTGAGGTGAATAATCTGTCTGTTCAGGACTGCAGCAGAACCAGGAGCCTTCATAATTCCCGTTCCCCTCTCCTTCTCATTTCGGCTTTGCTGCCCTCTCTTTGTGGCATCTTTCTGTTAATCTGCATCCTATGGCTAAGCTAATAGGATTATATCAACGGTTTAGGAGTTCATCTGCATCTGGGCAGAGGTTTCCATGAACCCTGGTAGGGAACCAGCGGCTCAGAACCAACCAAATGGCAACTGTCATAGGTTGAAATGTCATCAGTAGAGGAGGAGGAGGAAGAGGAGGGGAAGAGGAGGAGAAGGAGGAGGAGAAGAAGGAGGAGGAGAAGGAGGATGAGGAGAAGAAGGAGGAGGAGGAGAAGAAGGAGGAGGAGAAGAAGGAGAAGAAGAAGGAGGAGGAGGATTTGGTTGTTCTTAGACAACATGAAAAGAAATTTATTTCTTACTGTAGTTATTTCTGTGTATAAACATAGGCTACAACTAGAGCCACAAATTTATCAACCGGTGGGTAAATAACCCGCCTCGCACAACAAGTGATTCAGTGGTGAGTTGTTGCTGTGAATATGACTCCTTGGTGAGGCTGGTTCTGATTTAGTTAATTTCTGGACGCAGTTGCTGTTTGTTTATTTATTCCACTTACTTCGTATCTTAAACAATACCCTGTGTGAGTAAACACTTTTGCTGTATAAAATACTTACTTTGCTAAAAAAATGGTGTCCTATCACTGGGTTGCTGTTGGCACGGTTGGACTTATGCCAAATGGTTCTTTCAACATGTTTCTGAGGAGTTTTATACAGGTGTGTTAACCAGAAAATCACCTTTTTACCTTTAACTGAATAGTATCTGTAGAGGCAAGATGAGAATGAAGGAAGTTATGAAGTGGAGTATTAATTACACTTAACAAAGGCCATACCTTGTATGTCTTAATAACTCGTTATGATTCATGATCACAACATTCTGTTACTCCTGTTGAACTGTATTGTATATAGCATATTGCCATCTCATCAAAATTTGACTTCCCATTTAAACCACTTCCAACTTGCAAAAATGTTACATTTTGCCATTGGCGTAAAATTGATAAAAATAAGCTGAGGCATGATATCTTAGCGTCTCTGTTAAATGGTTATCTCCTGCGCAGCAGAGCTCTAACGAGTTGCCTTGGCAGTTTCAGTCTAATTTGACTGAGCTTCTTGACAGGCAAATCCTTTTAGAACTACAAATGTAACAGAGTGCACAATGCTGCCTTGGTTTAACTCTGCCATTTCTGAAGCCAGGCATTGTAGAGGTCAGAGCAGTGGCAGAGGTCAGAGCAATGGCAGAGGTCAGAGCAATGGCAGAGGTCAGAGCAATGGCAGAGGTCAGAGCAATGGCAGAGGTCAGAGCAATGGCAGAGGTCAGAGCAATGGCAGAGGTCAGAGCAATGGCAGAGGTCAGAGCAATGGCAGAGGTCAGAGCAATGGCAGAGGTCAGAGCAATGGCAGGGGTCAGAGCAATGGCAGAGGTCAGAGCAATGGCAGAGGTCAGAGCAATGGCAGAGGTCAGAGCAATGGCAGGGGTCAGAGCAATGGCAGAGGTCAGAGCAATGGCAGAGGTCAGAGCAATGGCAGAGGTCAGAGCAATGGCAGGGGTCAGAGCAATGGCAGAGGTCAGAGCAATGGCAGAGGTCAGAGCAATGGCAGAGGTCAGAGCAATGGCAGAGGTCAGAGCAATGGTGACTTCACTGTCATCTCTCTTAGACCACACTAGGTTTTACCAAAACTGCAAACTTGTGTGTATACTTGTTTCATCTGCCAAATTTGCCTATTTAACCAATTTAATTACTAAAAGTTCTGCATCACCAAACATTTTGTGGATGGCTTTGAATAAGTAATTCGTAGAGAGATGTTAAATAATTATGTCCTCTGCAGTGTACTCAGATACCCACGAACTGCCAGTAAATTCTTGATCTTATTTGCAGATAAAATTTCTGAAACAGTTGAACTCTGGCCACCGATATTATGTATGATCAGTCCTCATTCCCAGGTCATCTGACTGCTTTTCTGTGGTTGGACCAAAGACTAGAACTATTTTGGTGAACGTTTTTTTTGCTGAACCTAGATTTTGGAACTCAATTACTGTATCTGTTCATTCTCCTCAGTCGCTTACAGTGTCATTTTGTTCTCAGCCTAAGACATTTTTCAAATTATGTATCTACCATGGGCTGTCTCTCTGTCTTAATGAACTAAAATTTCCAGTTGATTAGTTGCTGGTTGACAGTTAAACTTAACAGTGCTGCCCAATACATGTGTGTTGAAACTGCACTGGGACAGACTGATGGAGTGAGAGTGATTATCGGTTGTCGTAACATACAAGGGATTCAATTGTCACTTCAAAGTTAAATTGTAGTTGGCAATGGTAATGTGTTAGGTGACATGTGTTGAAATAGAAGAGCTCAGGGAGACCAGTTTCAAACCGACTGATGTCAAGTGTCACGCCGCACATGGTGTGAATTGGTTCAAGAACAAAACAGAAGAACTTCATAAAATTAGAGATGGCAGAGGAAGAAATGGACTCAGATGCAGTAGAATGGTATTGTTGGAGATCTTAGAATGAGATTAACGCAGGGCAGTGACTAGTTATGATCGGTTCATCACAGTCAGTAAGCAACTTACGGTTGACTGATGAAGAACAGATGTGGGAACAAAAGCCTGTCTTTCATCTCACCCGGGATGGATAAGTGTCCAGTCTGGTTGCACTGTTGTCTAAATGCAGGTTGACACTGACAGATGTCGCGTTGCTAGGTGACTGATGGAGGAAGCAACGGAGGTGTGACCCGGACAAATAGGAGACAGGAGCAGAATATAAGAAGCCTCAGTTAAGTAATGATTGCTGTCTTTACACGCAAGCCACAACAGTTGCTGGAACTTAGATGCAAGAGGTGGAGCTTTCTGACCTTGCTTTACGGTTTAATAATTATTATAAAATTTTAAAGAAAACGAGAGCCGTCAGAGGTAGTTTGATGTATGTATTTAATCGAATCTAATGGCTTCTATGGTGCCGTTATCATATTAAGCAAGTTATCAATCGATTGTCATCTAAAGTGCAGTTGTAGTTGGAGATGTTCAGTTGAAATCGAATACCGTAGTTAAAGGGCACCGGAATCCAGGCTACTATGGATCAAGCACTGCCAAGAAGCTCTGTGTTTTAGCATCAAGTCAACCGGGTCACTGAACTTTATGCCCCGCTGCCCGTGGAGACTTGCAGGTGCTATGCTTCAGCGCACTGACGCAGGCCCGTCTTGCCTTTTCCTGGTTTGGATCTTCCTCTGGGAACAGTTTTCCATTGCACATAATTGTAATTGTAATTAGAAATTTGTAAACTCAAGATAAACTCATCAGAGGTGCTCTCTGCGCTAACGATGTTAAATGTCATTAAGAACTTTCGTCCATTAGTAAACATTGGTCAGATGGCTAGAAGCAAGCACACACGAAAAGCTCAACCAACAGGTTCCCAACTAGAGTTGAATGATGACAGCATGTTCGGAGTTTCTGAAGCACGAAGTAACGAGGATGAGGATCGACCATGGGCGATGTGATCCGCCTATAACGGCTCACGGTTGTCCCATTGTCCAACAGTCTCTCGTAGATGGAAGATAATGCGGCGAGCGGAGATTAATCAAACCATCGACAGGTTTATGTGCTGCTTCATTTAATTCTGCTTAACAACAGTTTCAACCTACTTTAAAATGCACTTGTTTGGATCAGTAAGTCATGTATGTGGTGCATTTGAGAGGCACTTAAAAGTCGCTATATTTCAGTCTGTCATTCTGTCTTTGTGACTTTCCAGCTTTTACAAAACAATTTGTCGCTGATGACTCACGTTTGCTCCCGTCCAGCAGTAGATGAACTTCTTGTTCTTAATGACTTCATTTAAGCTAGCGAGTATCACCTTCAAAAGGTTCCTAGAATGTTATGCTATAGCACGGGTTCAGTTACATACGTTCTTGTAATTTGTAATAGGAAATCTTGAGTGAAACTAATCAGTCATTCCCTGCACTAGCCTTGACGATGTTAAATGTCGTTAAGAACAGAACATTCATCCCTTAGTAAACATTGCTGAGATAACTAGAAGAGTCACCAGTGGCAAGCTCGTGAAAACAGATTCCCAACTAGAGTTGAAAGATGACAGCATGTTCAGAGTACCAAAAGTACGTAACATCGAGGATGAGGAACGATGATGGGCGATGTGATCTGTCGCTGATGACTCACGTTTGCCTCGCCGTCCAGCAGTAGTACCTCATAGATGGAAGGCGATGTGGCGTCCAGATATTCCTGGAACAGGTGGACATATGCAGGACAGGCGTTCATCGCCTGCAAGCTGGTGGGTAGTTGAGCATTGCGTGGTTGACGGTCCAGTTGGAATCCTCTCCCCCCTCTGTATATGGCCCACTCCAGTCGGAGAAGGTCACGCGTTAACGTGAAACAGAAACCGTCCAAAGCCAGTAAATCTATGTTGAAAACGAAAAATAATTCCGACAAATAGACTCAGCAGCAGTAAAAGTCCAAACTACTAGAATTGTTCAAACATAAATACGTATGCAAAGAACTAATCAGACCAAACCAAGTTCATTTAAAATGCACTTACAGGTTAGTAGTTTGCCAGGGCGGATATTTCTAAAGCTGAATGGTGGTCACCATGTTGCCATTCCTTAACGCCTGCACAGGCAGATTGGTTAGTCGGTTAGTCCATCAGTCGATCAGTCGGTCTGTGTGTCCATCTGGCTGAACATCCGATCCTTCGTTCATCCATCTGTCTGAAGCAGATGCATAGTTATATGTTGAGTTTGGTGATACGGAATCCAGCTCCAGTGTTCCAGCGCATAGATTTCTATCGGTGGTCGTCCTTTCTTGTAATTGGACGTTTCTTCTGCAGGTGTTTATGAAGCAGAGGCTGGTACTGAGCTGCAGTAAACAGGTGTTTGGACAGATGCAAACCGGTTCTAACAGGGACTATGCTGACTGCACATTTAACTTGTCGTCGCCATCTTTATATGCTGAGAAGTGGTGGATGGTTAGGAAGATGTCTTCTTCATTTGCAGTGAGTGGTGAGCCCACTGCTCTCCTTCTGTCTGTCACTCTATCTGGCTGGACTTCTGTCTGATTTGGTCAACTTTAATCCGGTTATTAACTTCATTTAGATCTTCGGTTGAACACATCCGAATAAAATATTTGTGAAGGCTTCTGATATTAGTAAAACAGTGGCTATATGTTAATAGTCTGTATGTTTGATGAAAAGCAAGGTGATATGGTTTTAATTTAATCTGATGACTTCTATAGCGCCGTTATTATAATGCCCAAGGCATTAATTGTTGGTATCAGTTCAGTCAACAAAACAAGCAAGATCTAACATATTCATATGGGCTTTACCTGAACTTGCATGCAGTAACAAATGGCTGATTTGGGGGATTTCATGGCTGATATCTTCAACATTACTGTGATAGAAATGTGCAAAATCTTCAGTTTCCTCATAATTTAAGAAAGACGTATGCTTAGCTGTTAATATTTGTATTGCAATCATAACAGTAAGTGAATGGTCAGAAATGACCGGAGAGTAGATATATTACCTAAATGTGGTTTTCGTGCTCACTGCCTTTCTCTGGTGATACCTTAGACTTCTGGTAGAACTATTCTTGGTGAATGGGGTTTTTCAGTTGCTGGAACTCTCTCCCTGTATGTCTTTGTTCTGCTCAGTCTTTTGTGTCATTTTGTTCTCAACTTAAGACTTAAATTGTTTTTCAGATTTCTCATCCACCATAGGCTGCCTCTTAGTTTTCAGTGGACTGGTCTTCTGGACAACTGATCTGATGTTGTGACCTGGTTTCAGTTGGCCATCAGTCGATGCCTTGTGCATTAGATATGATAGAAGTAATTAATTAACAATAATAACTTTTGAACGATGCCCCACAGTTTCATCAATAGCGGAATTGGAAAACATTTTGTGGGGCCATCAGGACCAGGCACTCAGCTGGGTCAGTGGCCCCATCTGCCTCCCCTCCCGCCGATGTTTGCTAGTCGTTAGTAGATCAGAAGCTACTAGGTCCAGATATCCTGGACGGAATCAGGGGTTTGGGACAGAAGTACAGCCAAGGTAAGTAAGTGATGGATGGTAGATGTATTAATTCTGAGTGTTGTTTTGTTGGAGTTTTTTCTCTGACATTTTCTGTGCATTTTGTAGATGACACAGGAGGAGCCAATGCACATGTACATGTCTGTCAAAAGCTTAAAAATCCCTCTGGAAAATGGCAAAAACCAATAAGAAGCACTAGCAAATTGCAAGTTGAATGTGAAGTAAATGCTATATGCTGTAGGAAACATGTTGTTTTTCCTTGAACGACTTCCTTATTTGCAGGTTTTCTTCTTGCTTTGTAGTGTGTAAGTAGTGTCATGTGTAATTAATTATAGACCTGGAGCCAGATTTCATACTTGACAGTCAGTCATCAGATTTAACCAAATGCTATGTGATGTAATGTAAGTGAACATTTTTATAGCACCTCCTAAGTAACTCTTGCTCACTGGCCTAAGTGATGGTAAAGTTCAGAAGAGCAAGTTCATTAGCAAGCAAAATAATGCTCAGATACCTGGAAAAGTGACCAGTTGTGGGCTCACATTCATGCAGAACCCAGCCAAAGAAGTCCTCCATGGATTACAATTGACACCACAATCAGGGTTCCTGATCCGTGTTGCACTGAGAATGGAGAATGACAACAGCTGCATGAAGCATTACTATTATCATTATTAATTATTATTATTATTACAAAATATTTTAGTGCATACAAGGTCACACACAATGCAAATCTGAAGCACAGTCGCTAGATGAAAAACAGATATTCAGATGTTTGAAAGCCAATGAGAAATAGTGAGTTTTCAGGCATTTCTTGATGGAAGAAATAGTTTGAGCTTTGAAGAAACATTGGTAGTTAGTTCCATTCCTTTGGAGCAGCTGCATGGAACGGACCAGAGCCCAGGACATTTCTGCATCGTGGCTCAGTTAAGAGGCCCGTACCCAAAGATCTTAGGCTGAGAGGAGGAATGTAAGGAGAGACTAGTGACTGAAGGTAAGTAGGAGTGCTCAGGATTTTATAGGTCTGACAGGCTAGTTTAAATTCCACAGGAAGCCAGTGCAGCTGACTTAATATGGTTAAGGAATTTGTGTGAGGTGGTGTGCACAACATCACATGAGCCGGGGAATTTTGGATGCGTTGAAGCATTTTGAGTTCAAGATTGCAGAACATAGTTAAGCTGTCCAACTGGTACTCCCTGGCCTGATGGTGAAGACACGGCATCTGGATATCTCAAGTTTCCTGGTAGCAATGCTTGACGGTTGACACCACTCCAAAGACCGTGCCAATGCGTGTGTATGTTACTGCACGGTATCACTGGTTCAGTGTATCAGGTCTGGCCCTAAACTGGAGTCATATCTTACCTCCCCTCCACTCAATCTGTCTACATCACATTTCTACATCTGTCGATGGGGGGCCATGTTAATTCACTCTGCAGGACTTGCTACTATGAGCTCAGATAAGGGCTAAAGGTCGAAATCTGTCCTAAGCGCAACTGTCACGCTCGTCGATTCATTCCTTCATCATGACGCGTCTGGACTACTGCAACTCGGTCGTGGTCGGCCTGCCTAAATTCCGCTTCCGTCAGCTCCAGTCTGTCGTCAACTGTGTTGCCCTGCTCGTCGCTGGTATTTCCATATTCTCGCTTATTTCTACCTACATTCGAGACCCTAAATTGGCTTCCATTTGAGAAGTTCAAAATATTCCTCATGGTCAGATCCTCAGTCATTGGTTCAGCGCCGGATTACACCAATGAGCTCGTCACGCTGGTTGCTGATCAACCTGGCTGATCAACCTGATTGGCGACACATGGTCATCTCATCGTACCGTGTTCTCGCACATCGGCTTGGGCGGGCCATGCCTTCTCCACTGTGGGGTCGTCTCTCTGGAACTCTCTTCCACCAGACATCCGATCCCTTGACTGTTCATTAGTTCGATGTTCCTCTCAAGATGTTTCTCTTTAGAGTTCATTAGGTAGCCATGCTGCAGCGCCTTTGTGAGTTACTTGAAAGGCGCTTTACAAATTTAGTCATACATACATACATACATACATACGTACATCAGTGAAGCAATGTCGGACCATTGTCCGTCAAGGCTCTGTTCTCGGCCCCTTACGTTTTTCCATGTACACTACTCCACTAAGTGTTTAATTGAGTCATGGTAGTCTGAAGCACCATCTTTATGCTGATCATACTCAACTCTACATTTTCTTCGATAACTCCTCTTCTTCTCTGCGTCCATCTCTCTCACTCTATTCTCTAGCATCTTTAACTAAGTTCAGTCTTGGATGGCAGAAAATGAACTGCTCTTAAGCCCATCCACAACTGAGTTTCTGCATTTTGGAACTTCACAGCAACTGAACGAATTTAACTCTGAATTCGCTCCATCTAGGCATCTCTGTCGTACAACGCAGTTGTTCAGTCTGCAGTTTGTGTGTGTTGTGTTTGACTCCAACCTGTCATTCAGTAAACACATTAATTCTATATGTAGGTCTGCGCACTACCACATCCGTGATATCCATAGGATTAGGTACCACTTTTCCTTTTCTGGCCTGGTTTGTTTGGCTAATCCATGGTTTCCAGCCGTCTTGACTTCTGCAACTTGCTTCTCAATGGCATTTCAAAAGTTAATTTGATGAAGCTTCAAAGAGTCCAAAATACATTGGCAAGAGCTATCACTAAAACTCAAAAATATGAACATATATCACGGATCCTAAAATCACTGCATTGGCTCCCCATAGAAAAGCGCATAATGTTCAAGACTGGGCTGATTGTATACAAGACTCTACATTTCAGCCAACCTCACTATCTTCGCTCTGTACCAGCTCCACAGACTTGTCTCTAGTCGACCAGGTCTTCTGATTGTTTTAATCTGACTGTTCCATGAACAAGGACAGATCTCAGCGGGCAAGCCTTTTCTGTCGCTGGCTCTAAACTCTGGAACTCTCTTCCGGTAAATGTTTGCTCTGCAAAGTCTAGTTTGGCCATCAGATCAGGGACCAATCTACCAACAGGTGTAAGCTGTTTCCAATATCAGCAGCTGCTGATTGACCTATAGCAGTGTATATAATTCAAAATGGCAGTCTGGCTTTGGTGATATGTGTAAAAGTGCTGTCCAAAAACTCAAAAATCCAAAGCACTGAAGAGCACAGATGTGGTAGACGTCTTAACATCAGATAATTATTCAGTAAATTCATCATGTTACAGACTAATGTATCAAAATGAAGAAGATGTGTCAGCAGCAGTGGTGTACCTGGCTGGGGTCTGGACCATGAGGGCTAGACCATCCAGCTTGGAATTCTTGTAGATCCGATGAGATTTTTTAGGTGTATCCTTTTGATCGATGACCCTTGACTTTGCTGTGTTGATGGATACAAGTATCATACAGTAAATGGTGTTTTCCAGACCAATCACCTATTGGATTTCTGGCCAGATTTATTTTGGCAAAATGTGTTTACTTCGGAGGCTGTGCCCGGGCCCCACCCGAGAACTTATGACACTCCTTATAGCCCCTATTCATTACCCACTTCATGTCTTCAGCGGTCCCTGTCTCAGATGCTAGACTCATCCAGGTACTGGACCACCTGGCGAAAAAGCATGACACAAACATGTATCCCAAAGGTGCTCAATTTCATAGGAAATGCTTCAAATGTGCTGGCTTCCTGAGCTCCACGCCAGGCCCCCATCAGCTTATAATGCTCCCCAGGTCCCTTGATCATTGGGGGCTTGCTGACCTAGAGCCCTTCAGTTTTTATCCAGGTACCAGATCCCCTAGCGAAAAAGCCACATACACCAGTGCTAGCAGCCTGCGATCTTTGGGCATGGATCTTTGACTGAGCCTTGATGCAGAACCGTCGTGGGCTCTCGTGCATTTCATAAACCAATAATCGATGTTTGGTACTGAATGGATCATTATAGATCATCCTCAGGTCAAGGATTCCTTTGCTCAAGCACAGAAAGACAAAGTAAGAACAATCACACAACCAGACAATCCTTTTACTACAGCATTCTGTATTCGTAAGGTTTGTAAGTTTAACCATCTGATTTCGGCCGGTTTACGAGAGTGCATTTCCTTTCGTCTTATGTTGCTGATGATAATATTATCTCTTCTTTGAAGACTAGCCGAAGCGTGTTAGCTTGAAAATTCGCCAGATGGCAGAGTGAGAGTGCAATATTAGAACAGCAGTGGAATCTTGTGACTGATGTCGAAGTATTATTGTTTACATTGACGAACATAATTTTAGTTTTCATTTAATATTCTACTGCCAAAGGTTGGAGCTGCTAGAGTGCTCTTTTTCCACCGCTATGAATTAATCTGGCATGTAAAGGAACTAGAGGAAATACAACTTTATACGAATAAAACAGCTTCGTATAAGACAAGCCAATATGGCCATGTTCTGACGAGGCGAGGTGACACCATGTTAGTTTGGGTGAAGTTTGCTTACTAAAAAATTTGTAGTGAATAAATGATATGGTGAAGGTCATTAAAGCTGGAAAATTAAATGACCAGTCAAATAAAATCTGGGAAATTAGTGATACAAATTTCAGGTGAACTTGTGCAAATGTTGAAAAATTAAGAGTAAACTGAGGACAGTTATGAAACATTATACTAAGCCAATAAAATGTCGTTTAAAAAAGTATTCACAAATTTTGGTGACCTTTTATGATTTTACAAAAGGTCATGCACAATTTCGGTGGCAGAAAATTGTCATCAAGTTTGTAAGGCAAAAAGAGTGGATCTGAAGCAGATTTGCCCTGGCCTCTGTTTGGTTTTGGGAGCCATGCCTTTGAGTTGGTCTTGGTGAGGTATGTCCACAGATATTGTGAAATAATAAACTGCTATGATAATACTGCTAAAAGAAATGATACATGGAAACTGGGAAAACTAAAGTGAAGAAGTTGTGCAAAATGTGTGAAAGTGAACTAGGGATAGCAAAAGAGCCTCTCAAATAGGTGAAAGACTAAAAATAAAGAGTTCATCACAAAGTTTCGGTAACTTGGAACCGTGAAACTGGCTCCAGAAGCCTGTTGACTACAAAGTTGTCACAGATTTTAGCCAAATAATACCTTGATTTTAGTTTTAGAAATTTTACTCTCTTCTTTCTTCAACTCTTAGGTCTGCCAGTCACTGGTAAGTGTAAGAAGGTATTTTAAACTTTTCATCACTTAGATTCATTTCCTGTGAAGTCATTTCCTAAATTCAAGTCTTTGTCTGGTTTCTGTCCTTCGTTCTGTCTTTCTTTCTTCGGTGAAAGACGTAATAAACGAAGTCACTTTCTTTCGGAGTAAGTGGCTGATGGGAAATATTCGGATCAAGTAGATTCTGTCATTCGATGGTCGCCTGTGAGCAATGATGGACGCCTGGGGAAGAGACGTGGGCCTGGCTTCCTTTAATCGTCTTCCAATATCTCACGACTTGGGAGATGATGAGCGTGTCAATCGATGCCTGCAATTATTAATGAGGAAAGGCAGATATACGAAGATGCATTTGAAGAGACACAGGCGTTTGAAGAGAGAGGGATATAAGGAGACGAAAGTGTACGAAGAGAGAGAAATGTGAAGAGACAACGACGATTGGTTTCTGATGCCACGAATCTTCTTCACGGATTAATAATTGTAAGACTCGGGAAGAAGATTGAGTCTGTGTCCATGCACCGCAATCACAATGGCATTTTGGAAGGCCAGAAACGCTGCCACCGCCACTGCTGCTGCTGCTACTGCTGCTGATGATGATGATGATGACGACGATGATGATGACGATGACGATGCTTGGGTCTTGAAGCACCGTAGCGGAAAGCAGTGGTCTTTTGGCGCCAAAATGACAAACAAGTCGTGCCTTCGTTCGGCTGTTCATGCTTCCGGTAGGTCGTATTAATGAGCAGTGAGCTCTGATGCAATCGGACGCCAGAGGACAGTGGGCCAGCAGAGAAACTTGTTGTCTATTATGTTGTGGGGGCAATCAGATAAGATAGAATGCCAATGCCACGAGTGTCATTTGCCTGCACGACTGACTGACAGCAAGAGAGAGAGAGAAAGAGAGAGAGAGAGAGGAGGGACGGAGGGAGAGGGAGAGAGACAAAGACAGAGAGACAGAGAGCTTCCGGATGCAGCAGGACACTAGTGTGCTAATGCATTGCCAACTCGAGACACCAGCCTATTCGTCATCATCATCGTCGTCGTCGTCGTCGTCATTGGGGAAGAAGAAACAAGGAGGAAGAGGAGAGGGAGGAAGATGAGAAGGAGGAGGAGGGCACCATAAGACTATCATAATAACCAGAGCTACCCCTAGACACACCATCACTTGCCTGCCAGTGGCGGATCCAGGATTGCTTGTGTGGGGGCAAGGACATTTCCAGAGGGGCACCACATTCTGGCAGTCCACCATGCATGGTTCTGCCAGCATATAACCAACAAGGGCATGGGGCAAACCCCTCAACACATTTTGCTAAATCCGCCGCTGTTGCCTGTTACTCTTTTGCAGGGTAAAAAATATTAATATTGACCAACATAGAGTGAAAAATTACTCCAAATACCTCACAGTTAGAAGAATGAAGAACAGGAAGCATTAAAAACTCATTCTCAACACAGTTTTTGTCTGATATTTGCAGAACTTTGACATTTAAGTTTTTATTTAGGGTTGTTACGTTTTGTGGGAGAGAGTTGGAAGAGGGGAAGAATTTCCTTCAGTGGTTCAGTGAGATACAGTTTCCCTGTCCATTCCCATGCTGCTTCCAACCACAAAGTTGTACATAGGTTACCAGGACCCACCATGCAGTGGATGGATACAGAGACCTACTGAAGCTTCTCTTTCTCATTTCAGTGACTCCTTGTGGTCCGGAGTGGCATACATATATACTGAGAATCAGAGTTACACCTTTTGTGTGCATTTGCAGCTTACGGTGCTTTTGCTAAAACAAATGTTCAGTCAAACCTGAGGAAAGAGGAAGCATTTATGCATGAAAGGGACTGTGAAGCATCTTGAGAAAATAACAATGCTTTATTGGCACAGGTCCAGTCGCACAGACTGTTTGCCTGCGCAGGATCATAATTTATACAAATAAAACAGAATTTAGACAAAACTGTGTAGGCAGCTGTTTGGTAAACAACTTAATTCCTTATCAGCAATGAATTTGCTCAGCTGTTGACTGTAAATAACATGTTTATTGGTTGAATTATAACCTGCCATTGAAAGCTGTCATTGTCAGGTAGGATTAGTTGCTTTACTTTGGGCAGAATTGCTTTATGTACTGCTGTAGGAAGCAGCTTGTTTGGGTCTTCAGACCATGTATTAAATATCATACCTAGACGCACACAGATGTTTAGACGTACCCAGATTGAAACCAGTTTCTATTGAAACAGTTTTGTATCCTAGAGAATCAAAGACTGTGAACACTTTCTCAGACTGTTTCACATTCACACCATTTGATTTAAAGCGATTCAAAGCTAATCTTAGCAATTCAGTATGATTCTGAAGCCATGTCCAGCAGATTAAAACTAGTGGAACTGATTGAGATTCTGCATCATTTGATTTATTTGCTTGCTTCTAGTTAGCTATTATTTTAGGAGTCGAATAATTATATTTGGTTGGAAAGCAGCTGCAAGGAAAGAATGGAATGAATTTAACTGAATGGAGCAGAGCGCAGCAGGACTAACTATTGTTGAGTCTGCACTGCCTAATGGCAGCAGATCCCCAGTGGATGATCAAAACAGGTCTTCATGGCTCCCTTTCGCATACAGAACGAGGCCTCCAATTTCTAGGAGGTATATTGCCTCCAAGAGCTGAATATATTCGAATATAGTAGCCCTAAAACCCTCTGGTCCGACAGCCCCCTCCCAAATACGGAACATTAGGGCATGAACATTGTCCCGATTCTGACCTGAGATAATAAGTACTTATCTGACATGGATGACTGCTGCCTGTGTTTTGCTAAGTGGCTGCTGTGGCAGTGGCTTATGGCTTCTGGCTGAGACGACGACGACGTCCATGTTGCCAGTTGAAGGGCCCCCCGATGGACCTGTTAGCCTTCAAGTGTTTACAGTCGTCGCCATCATGACGTTTTGCTGTTGAGACGGACTGACAGCGACCTAGAACTGCTATTTTATGCCCTTAAACGGTCGAACACTTGATACGGCAGGACATTTGATGTGTTATGACATAATTTGTCATGGTATAAACACTTTGATGCGAAACTTGAATGGGTTCTGAGAGGGTACGTTGTGACTGGTGGGCTGACGACGCAGGGGTGTTGTGGTAACTGTCACTGGGACAGGAGCAGACGGCGGCTACGTAGCCTGTGCCTGGATTTGAGGTCGGTTCAAAGGATAAGTAAATATTGATGAAATAAAATATGGCAGGTTGTTCCGCAAGTGTGCTATGGGAAAGAATCCGAGCCATTCCAAACGAATCGGATCTTTATGAAACAATTCTGTTTCATTTGGGGTTGATTGACTGTGTATTCTGAACGTCTGTCGTCTTACTTCTCTCGTCTGACTCTCTTGCAAGTACCTTCCAATGCTCCATTTCAAATCACGTTCCAAAGTAATGCCTGTAGTTTTAAATCCTATCCTTAGAGACAGGATATCAATATATCTTATGAAGGCAGTTGAAGCTGGTTGTGTGGTTGCACATGAGACTTTTGGACATCCCTTTGACAGGGGTTTGAACCGTGGTATGTGATTTGAGACTGGTGATTTTCATTTGCAAACTACTGAGGTGAAAAATCTGAGTTGGGGACATAAGAAGGTCGTACAATCGCAGATAATGGCGGCACATGAAGAGTTTGGCTTCAGTAGGTTTGTCATTTTGGACATCAGCCGATCTTCCTTTCTTCCGCTGCCGTCCCAGAAAGTGCAGACTTATCCTCTCGAGTCCGCTGGAATTTGTCTGTTGGAACAACAAAGGCAAATAAGCAATCCGAAAATAATGGATTTCACCTCCAACCTGAATGACATCAGAACCCCTTTTACACGTTGCACCTGCCTTTGCCCCTCATTCGCCTCCTACTCCTCGTCCTCCTCAAACCAGTTGCATAATTTGGTAACCGCACTAACTATCATCATCATCATCAGCAGCAGCAGCAGCAGCGCGTGATGTCTGATTGCATTGGTGGCCTGCCTTCATGAGTCGGTCCCTTCACCTGAAACTTATTCATGACTAGCCTAACTCCCGTGGCTAATTGATTCCCTTGGTTTCTGCCTGCCTGCCTGCCTGCCTG
The DNA here is from genome assembly GCA_964023275.1 of Norana najaformis. Classification (NCBI taxonomy): domain Eukaryota; kingdom Metazoa; phylum Annelida; class Clitellata; order Crassiclitellata; family Hormogastridae; genus Norana; species Norana najaformis. The sequence continues at coordinate 6,263,224 of OZ029924.1, read as the reverse complement.
CCTGGCTGGCTAGTTGGTTGGTTTGCTGAATGGATGGCTGGAACATTGAGAGGCGTTTGTGATTTTGATGAATTGATTTGATATTGAATTTAAAGAAGCACGTGCAGCAGCCGAGGCAGCGACGGCGACCATCCCCTCGGCCACCAGCTGCTCCGCTGCACCCATATTCTAATAGGATTCGAAGCAGAAGAAGAAGAGGAGGAAGAAGAGACACGGGTGGCAACGGCTGGTGCACCTGCGCTTCTCTGCGCCTCCCACCCATCGTCTGCTTCGATTCATGTCTTTTAATAAAACGGGATTTCTCGAGCACTCGACGGTAGCTTACTCGAATCAATTATTACTGGCGGAGCCTCACACAGTCAGAGCAAATATTTAGACGAAGACGAGGATTGGGTGCAGAAGACTCTTCTCGCCATTGATGCCTTCTCACATCCGCCGCATTCTCTTTTACAGCCATTCATAGTACGTACTATGTAATGTATGCATGTATGTATTGTATGTATGTATTGTATGTATGTATTGTATGTATGTATTGTATGTATTGTATGTATTGTATGTATTGTTTGTATGAATGTATTGTATGTATGTACTGTATGTATGTAATGTATGTATTGTATGTACGTATTGTATGTATGTATGTATGTACTATATGTATGTATGTATGTAATGTATGTATGTATGTATTGTATGTATGTACTATATTTATGTATGTATGTAATGTATGTATGTATTGTATGTATGTATTGTATGTATGTATTGTATGTATGTATGTAATGTATGTATTGTATGTACATATTGTATGTATGTATTGTATGTATGTACTATATGTATGTATGTATGTAATGTATGTATGTATGTATTGTATGTATGTATGTATTGTATGTATGAATGTATTGTATGTATGTACTGTATGTATGTACTGTATGTATATATGTATGTAATGTATGTATTGTATGTATGTATGTATTGTATGTATGTAATATATTGTATGTGTGTATTGTATATATGTATTGTATGTATGTATGTATCTGGCTATTTATATAGCGCCTCTTAGGACCCTGTCAGAGGTGCATTGTGGTCAGCCACTCTGATGGTGGCACACATTTAATAACTGACTCTGGTGTGACAAGAATGTGCTGGAGCATACATAATGTTGTCTGATATATATTAGAACATACTGACTGTGCCATGTAGCCTAATAGTATGGTGTATTGAGACAATTTCTCTCTCTCTCTCTCGTTTAGCCTGGAATTAATCCCACCAGAGTCTTGATAATCATATGAATCAACCAGAAACCTAATCTCACATTCATTTATTCACTTTTATTCCATACTGAGACAATTTGCGTCTAAAAGAATTCTGGCAGCTACTTTCCTTTTGTGAGACATTTGAAACTGCATGGGGTGAATAAGTGAATGTGAGAGTAGCTTTCTGGTTGATTCACATGATTATCAAGACTCTGGCGGAATATTAATGACATCAGATATTAAGGATGAGGTTAATAAATAATATTAGACCAGGTTCTTTGCCAGAGTCTTTGTCAAGTAATGTCTTATGATACAGAAGAATTGAGAGAGAGATGCAGACGGACAGATCAAAAGATGGATTTGCACTGTCTGTCTGTCTGTCTGTCTGTCTGTCTGTCTGTCTGTCTGTCTGTCTGTCTGTCTGTCTGTCTGTCTGTCTGTCTGTCTGTCTGTCTGTCTGTCTGTCTCGAGTCAAACTTCATCATGGGTTTTTGTTAAGAATTTTGGACTGGAAAAATGAAGGCTGCACTGTTGTTAAGCCTATATTAACCACGGGCTGCTCAGTATCTGTCTGTGTCTGCCTCTGTGTCTGCCTGTGTATCTGTGACTCAGTTTCTGCCTTTGGTTGATATAGTTGTTTGTTTGCATTGGAAGTAGACCGTGCTCAGGCAACAGGAAGGAAGCTGACAACTGAATATAGGAAGTGTTCTCCATTTAGTCATTGTATCTGTCTGTCTGTCTGTCTGTCTGTCTGTCAGTTTGCCTGCCGTCTGTTCCTGTATCTTTCTGTCTTACTTAGACAAGTCAGAATGTGTACGAGGCTGCTTATATGACAGACTCTTTTGAAGTTTGTTTCCTGTTGATCTGTTTCTTTGTGTGTGTTTGCTTGTTTCTCGTTAGGAACTTTATCTTAAAAAGAGGAGGAGGAAATAATTAAGTATAAAATTCTTCTAATGACTATAGTGTCTAAGTTTCTGGCTGGCTGTCCAGACTTATTTTTAAACTCTCTTCTCAAGCTGTGCACATATGTATGTAATTATGTATATATGTATGTATGTATATGTAGCCTATGTATGTATGTAGGCCTATGTATGTATGTAGGCCTATGTATGTATGTAGGCCTATGTATGTATGTATATGTAGCCTATATATGTAGTAGGCCTATGTATGTATGTAGGCCTATGTATGTATATATGTATGTATGTGTGTATGTATGTATGTATGTATATGTAGCCTATATATGTATGCATGTATCTATGTATCTAGACACTTCTCTAGCACTTTTTAAAGTACCTCACAAAAGTGCTGCCTGTGCTAGCGCAAATGGTGTTAAAGTCATTAAGAACAAAAAGTTATAAATAAGTGAACAGAGCTCAGATAACAAGAAGAGTTACCACTGGTGGGCGTTCGCAGACACGTGGAGCCCTTGCAACCAACGGATTCCCTTCCAGAGTTGACAGTGGACACCAAGTTCAGAGTTCTATGTAGCCTCAAAAAAGAGGAGTGACAATTGGCAAGGAGGCTAGCAGCAAATGAATACCAAAACGAAGCAATCGCTCTCATATGGTGGAAGACGCTGCATCCGGACATCCATAGGCTACCAGGTTTACGGAGGACAACATTCTTTGGTCATGGACAAACTGGCCATAAAGTAGAACAGTAGATTAGTAGAATCAGTGCAAGAACTTTCTTGGCCTACCTTGACACTGACCAACTAATTACCCAAAACCCCTCCAGGGTGGACGAGTCTACTGAAGGCAGACGAGACTTCAATAATAAACATCCAAACAGCGTCCAAATCTGTCAAAAACGACGGCGAAAGAGTGAAATAACTCAAAGAATGCAGACCAGGTCGATCAGAAGTCCGAGCAAATTAAAATTATAAATCGTAATCGTAATCTCGAGGTTTCTACAGCGCTCAACGAAAGCTAAGTCGCGGGAACCAGCTACAGGCGCTCAGTCAAAAGCAAAGTCCGCATGTGACCAATTAATTGATCAAAAGCGACACTAATACAAACATACGGCCATCTTGGCCATATCAAAGTACCTCGCGGAGGTGGCCGGAAATTCATTAAGAATGACCAGTTCATCAGTAAGTAAACGATGGTTGAATAGCTAGAATGTGTCCTACAGCAGACTTTTGTACACATGTAGAACTCGGGCAACCAACGAATGCGAGTCCCATCAGCAGCTGAGACATGCTCAGAGTTCCTGGTCTATAAGCGCTGACTGAGGATCTTAAAGGAAACGATAGAGGAATGAAGTTATAGATTATAAAGTTGAAACTACAAATGAGTGTCATTGTCGTCGTCGTTGTTAAGGTAATCATTTCGCACTAATTTGTGAATTCTCATAAAAAGTGGAGTAGCAGAAGAAGGAAAGTGTTCAGTTGTTTGTGCGTTGAAATAAGGTTTCCCAAAGGTAGTGAATTCCATAGACGTGGACCCAGTGCACGAAAAAGCATGGAGACCAGAAGTTTGAGTCCAATCGGAGGACAGTCTTGCCTTGACCACAGCGCATGTCCCAAACGTTAATGCCCAAACGGTAGGCCAATGCGCGGGGAACAAATCAGAGGGAACATTGTTTGGATTGTTTGTTTAGTTGAAACTGGATGAGGGAATGGGTGAAGTAGGAGGAGGCGGAGGAGGACGCAGAGGAGGACGTGAAGGAGGAGGAGGAGGTAATATGTCTAAGGTGGGTTTAATTTCCAAGAAATTACGCGGGGTGGCTGAGGAAGGAAGAGGAGAGAAATGGTCGAGGGATGGAGAAGCGGAATAGGTGGTGGTGAGCGGCGGGTGGGGTGGGGGTAGAAGTCATTACCTGGTTCTCTGCCTACCTTAGGTACACATGCCGCATGTTGACACGTTAAGTGCCATAATTGGTGTTTCATGGCGGCCGTTATTGATGCTCTGATTGACTGATTACCCGCCTGAGCCCTTCCCGCAAGCCACCACCCACCCATCCTTCGTAAGGCAGAGACAGAGACATAGACAGACAGATAGACAGACACACACACGCACACAGACAGACAGAGATGCTGTCTGTCTCCATATATTACGACTGACGAATGAGCCTTGGAATGGAATGGCTCGCCTTCCTTGATATTTCGGCTCATCTTTTGTTGCATGGGGATCCTTCCTTCCAGAGACCAGGCGCCGCTTCTGCCCCCATTAACCTCTGACCCGGGTCAATGGGGGAAATGGGTAGAGGAACGACGGATTTGTCGATTGGCCGGAGAGTTCTGTGTGGTTTTCGGTGGCAGAGTTTGTGATGAGTTCTTGGACCGTCGTCGTTGACGTGACATTAACGAAGCAAGTGTAAACTACGCACTGGTCTAGGTCCGCTAAGAGTCCTGAGTGAGTGGAAGACAGGCAGACACAGTGACACACAGGCAGACAGAGAAACAGATGTACAGAAAGAGAAGGATGATAGATGGGACTTGATGGTAGAGCCGACCAGATCCCATCTGATGCGTCTTTTTCATCATCTTCTTCTTTGCTGATTAATCTTTATTATTTGCCCATTGCCCTAACACTCTGCTGCTGAGTCTGCTCTGACCAATGGTCCTCCTCCTACTCCTCCGCTTCCAACTAGTCTCCTCCTCCTCCTCTTTCTCCTCCTCCTCCTCCTGATGTTCTAACTCTTCTGTCTTTGAGGAGTGCTTCCAAAACACTTTTTGGTGTGGTATCTGTTTGCCGAGAAGCAGCGAAGCCAGACAGACAGACACACAGACAGGCACACAGACAGGCACGCAGACAGACGAGCCGACACAGGCGGCTGCCATAATTCTGTTTTTGCCTTTGAGGTCGTGAAACGATTTCCATTCATTTGACTATAGCTGTACTTTATGACGACCACTCTGTAATCTGATCGCATCAAGGGAAATGGAAATGGCCGGCGCCGCTGCAGCCGCCGCTCCCTCTGCACTTTGCTGACTGATTGAGTGCTCCTCCCACGAAGTGCAGGGTGGTGAGGTTGAAGCACCAACTAAGTCTGTTGCCTTCCTAGTGGCACTTCGTTAACCGCTAATTGCTTAGCATCTTAGGTGGGTCTTTTCATTGGATGGAGGAGCTACATAAATGCAGGAATCTATATAAGCAGATAATGAGCGTCATTGATTTTAAGTTCTTTTCATCTTGATGTTTTACCTCTTAATCTTCCTTCTCCTCCTGAAATGATTGCCATTCATCATTCATTCATTCATCCATTCCTCCTCCTCCTCCTCCTTCTCCTCCTCCTAAACCTCCTCCTCCTCCTCGACTGGCTCGACCGTCTGTGTCCTTGTGCGTCTGAGAAGTGCTGAGTGCCAGTGCTTCTGGGTCATCAGACCTGAAGATATGAAAGAAGTCGTTGAGAAAAGCTGACTGTCTATAAATCACTGAGTTACATCAGTTGGAAGAGACCTTCATGTCTTTCTCTTTTTCTGACTGGTTACTCGGTCTGCGTCCTGAGAAGCACCGAATGTCACGTGTTTTCCTTCCCCTCCATCTGGTAGCCGTGGAGCATCGCAACTTGGTGATTTCTTCAGCGGAACCACCCGAAATTCGGCACTAGAGGATTAATTTCAAGGACAAAAGCTAAACAGGAGAGCCAGAGAACGAGAGGGGCAGGCAGGCAGGCAGGCAGGCAGGCAGGCAGGCAGGCAGGCAGGCAGGCAGGCAGGCAGGCAGGCAGGCAGGCAGGCAGGCAGGCAGGCAGGCAGGCAGGCAGGCAGGCAGGCAGGCAGGCAGGCAGGCAGGCAGGCAGGCAGGCAGGCAGGCAGGCAGGCAGGCAGGCAGGCAGGCAGGCAGGCAGGCAGGCAGGGATCGGTGAACGTAGTATATGAGAGATAAGTCATCATCATCTTCATCGTCATCATCATCGTCGTCGTTATCATCATCATCGTCGTCGTCGTCATCATCATCATCTTCATCATTGGACCTCTTGGCTGTGTTTTGTTTATGGGCCAATGGGAGAGAAGTGCCTGATTCTCAGTCATGGAATGCCGGCGTTAAGGGAAGGTGGTTAAGGGGAGGGGGCTGAAGGAGTGTGAAAGCTGTAGAAAGAGAATGGGGCATGCAGACCGAGGGAGGCAGGGAGGGAGGCAGGGAGGCAGGGCGGCAGGGAGGGATTAATTAGAGGCCACTTCAGCAATGGTTGGAAATATGTATGGCACCGGATGACAGGGCAAATAAACAAAATCATCTTCATATCAGATCCAAGATTCTTAGTCATCATTCTTAGCCTCCACCCCACCTCTTTTATTGAACCTTGGCCTTCCTTACTTTGCCTCTGCTTGCGTAGCTTCAGTGCTTTTGTCTAACTTCAACTATCTTCGTGAGGTCTCTGTCCCTTTTCTGTGCAGCTTCTAGAACAATCTTGACTAGAAGTTTTATGTGAATATATGTTGCACAGTGAAATGTTGTTACAATCGCCATCACAATCAGGAGTTCTGGTGTTTAATGGTCGACCCAAACGACTACACTTACAATTGCAATTGATGAATTTACTCTGATTAGTCGACTTTACTATAGCTTCATTAATTTCATTGATTATAATTATATGCTAATAATGTTTGGATCCTACATGAAGTTAAATGGTTAGCTGTTTTCTTTGAAGCTCGGTTGCTACGAGTTGCTTTTCCGTCTTGTCTGTGTCTTCTTTCGTCTGTCTGCGTCTCTGACTCTGTGTTTCTCTGTATCTGTTCCAGATTAGTTATAACGGAGGAGGAGGAGGAGGAGGAGGAGGAGGAGGAGGAGGAGGAGGAGGAGGAGGAGGAGGAGGAGGAGGAAGACTGGGTTCTTATCTCCGCTTTTGCAGTTTGAATGTTGCATATGTTAAAAAAATAAACAGAGTTGTGTCAATGTCTCTTGCTAGACAACATCTTCATCTTGGCACTGGGCTGTCTGTCTGCTGAGCAGCACCCAGGTGCAGAACGACCTCGTTCATGACCTCTGCTCTCCAGCTCTTCCCATTCCTTGTCCTTCTCTTATTCCTCCTCCTCTCTTCTCTCCAGCTGTCTGCACTGAACCCTTCCGATGGGTTTTCTGTTGGTGGCCTTCAGTCACAAAAGGTCATGTTTTGTGTATTATTGCAGATTGTCTATCTGTAAAACAAACAGCTGAGGCTCCAGTCTTTCTAACTTGCCTGAACTCACAATCCTCCTCCTCCTCCTTCTCCTCCTCTTCCTCCCTTCTTCAACTTCTCCATTCTTCTGCTTCTCCTCATTCTTCTTCTCCTCCTCCTTCATTCTTCTACTTCTCCTCCTCCTTCATTCTTCTACTTCTCCTCCTCCTTCTCCTCCTCCTCCTCCTCGTCGTTCTCCTCGTCCTTCTGCTTATCAAGATCTGCTCGTCGTCGGCTTGGTTCTGATGCTGCTGCTGGTTTGGCTGATGCTCCTTTGTAAATGGCATCCAGTCAGCCAATGGATTCATTATGATGTTCTCTCGTTAGACGGGCCGTAGCATTGTCCTTTCCATTGATGGCCAGTGATGATCAGTTCATTGCAATGAAAACTGTTTCATTCCGGAAGGCAGAGTGGAAGAGAGAGAGAGAGAGAGAAAGAGAGAGAAAGAGAGAGAGAGAGAGGGAGTGAAGGCATTAGAGAAGGTGCTTTTGGTACAGTTCTTTCGATTGGGGTCATTACGATTTCTTGGGAGATTATCTTAATAAACTACAACTGTCTCTTCAGTTGCCAGTGTAGCCAGTGTTGGATCAGACTGTTGAGCAGAAGTCATTGAACTGAGTCCATCAAAGCCTGCCACAACAGAGACTGTTGTGCACTTTGGGACCAGAAGAGTCGGTCATGCATCAGTGGTCAGTAGTATTTGTATTTAAAGGCGCTACTTGGCTGCTGCTGCTGCTGCTGCTGTGCCTGTATGTCAGCTTGCTGGTGATGTCATAGCAACAAAACGCTGGTCCAGCCCAGTTGACCGTGTGATGGTCAGCTGCTCCCGTGGCTTGTACAGTCCTCTGCATGTGCTTCAGTAGTATCGTATTTCTTCCTGCTCTTTCACCATTAAAACTTCAGAAGCCTCTTCTCAATCATGCCCTCTCACTTGTGGAGTTCCGTGAGGCTCTGTTCTTGCACTTCTTCTGTTTATTCAATACACTGTCCTTCTCAGTTCACTCGTTAAAGCCTCCTCAGTTGACTCTCATCTCTACACTCACGACAACCAGTCATTCATCTCTTTTTCTCCAAATTGTTCTGTCACCCTAAGCAAATCATCTTCATCATGTTCAAGATAATTAGCATCCATCAGAATAAATATAGTGAAGTAATTTCATGTAATAATTGCATGGAATAAAGAGAATGTGGGTATTTCTTGCTATTACTTTTTCAAACTAAACTTGTTATTGTTAACAGTTATAAGAATTGATGGTTGTTTTGTTGGCAATACTCTTCTTTGCTATCACTCTTCCAGGAAAGGTGTTTGAGGCCTCCGTTCATTCACGTAAACATTAGCACTGATTCTGGCCTTTGCTCAGAAATTATGATATTAGTGCAAATCAGATAATACAGATGAAGATTAGGATGCAGAAGAAATGAAGCAACATTGTAAATCTGTGATATCCAACAATTGACCCCAAGTCTGTAGAGTATCTGCTTCAGTAGAGAATGTGTTTGACTCATTCAGAGTCTTTGGTCAAAGAGTATGTCATGAAGACACTGCACTTGTTTTGGTGGTCACTCTGTTGTTGGCTGAGGCAGTCAGAGCTTTCGTCGGCAACAATACAGACACAAACAGATGGATGAAACAACTGTCTGTGGCTTTCAGATGTATTGCAGATTGTGACAGATCATTTATGCAGTAAGAACATGAAAACGAAAAACGTAAAATGCCTGATTTATAAATTCCATTCCTCTACTGAAATATGTCTGCATTACCAAGGTAGTTTGGTTTGTGTGAAAAGCTATCACAGAATTTTTCTCTTCCAGCCAAAATATGTATGCTTTAGTTTGGTTTATGTAAAATTGGTTTACCAGAACGTTTCTCTTGCAACTGAAAAGCATCTGCATTATTTTGGTTTGTGTAAAAGGCGTATATCCAAATAAGAAAATATGAATACAATACAACTCTGATTCTTTAATCTTGTTGTCATTTATAATAAACAGCCATTAAATTTTGTTCTGCGTTCTTTCAGAGTGAAACAAATCCAGGTGGATTAAAATATGAAGTTAAAATCAACAGTTTAGAGTTTAATTTCAATGCTATTATGTTCCTTGTTTGCAGTGTGACAACTCTGACACCTTAGTCATTTATTCAGTTACTGTTACATTCATGACTAGAAAATACAAATGTGTAATTTTTATTTAAAAAAATCGAAGGAGAAGGTCTGAAATTTGTGAGGCTCAGCAGCTGATTGATTAAACTGTTGGACCAAGTTATTGCTACTGAAGGCTCTTGAAAGACATCCTCATCTTCCTGCACTGAAATAGACAGGTTTGCTCCTCTCCAGAAACGGGCAACAAAAACTAAATAATGTTTATCACAGCAGGACAGAAACTGCATTTTATGCACTATGAACTCAGTCAAAAGGTTTTTAGCCTCTGTGAACTGAGATTAATAACATCTTCAAGCAGCCTTACAATTCTCTAAGACAACCTGCACTATCAGCCCTAATGAAACTTACTTAAGTATGGAGTGTTAAAATATTATTTCTACTCTATACGAAAGTGGATGTAGTAACACAGGTGTGCAGTTACATTAACTAAATATTATATTACAGCAATTAACATTTATTATAATAATAAGAAATCTGATAGTGATTGTGAAAACAGTGATGATAAAAAAGATGATAACAGAACAAGAAAAATAATAATAATCATCATTTTAGGTCTTTAACCGCAATTGGACAGAAAGGTTTTTAAATAATTAAATGCATAGGTGATGCAGCTGAGGCTGCACCTTACTAGGCAACCTATCTTTTTTGTCTGTTGTTGGTTTTATTATTTTGTTTTTATTATATATATGTTTGTGTGTATGTATATACATAAATACGAAAAGCTAAGACACGTGTAGCTGTGGTCCATGGTTCATTTAGCTGTTAGGCAGGACAGTGCAGAGCAGGTGGTCCTTTTATGAATGAATGAAAAAATTACAGCAGGAATGGAAAATTGATCTCTGGCTTATCACTTATATTTCTGATAATAATACAACTATGAAGGGCTGGCGTTTGTCAGAGTTGGGAGGCAGAAAAACAGATGCAACCAATCATCCACTAGAGACCTGCTATAATTTCGGCTGCAGTCCACTGAGGAAATACTTGCTTTGCCAGGACAATACCATCGTGCCTTGAGCCCCCTTCAGATGCTGCTGCAGACAGTGCTTTTATCACGTGTTAATGCGCTGCTTTAAACCCACCCTACGACTCAATCTTTCTTTTAAGTCCATGGACTCATCACCCATTGGTGTCAGTCGATGTCAATGTCTCACTGTATTTTGTCAGACATGATGCTTTATGCAACTGATTTCTGTCGTCTGTTTGTTTCACGGCTGGCACCCTCCCAACCAACCTTCCACCTTTATGTGGACTTGGTATTAACACAGGCGAACCTGCGGAGTTACTAGTAGGGTATAAATGCAAATAATAGTAATAGTAACAATAATAATAGTAGTAATAATAATATTTATTATTATTATTAACAAGGGCTGATTTTTCTGATACCCATTCACAGATCATAGTGTAATCTTTTGTTTTTTTTCTGAGGGATTACTCTTAACTTGATAAAAAATAATGATAAATGATAAATGTTATCCCCTTATGTGATGTAGAAATTACCCATAAGACCAAAACTGAGATTAGTAGTTGAAGGCTGAATTTTGAAAAATTAACTTTGAGTTTTCAGGGAAAGGGTGCCTGTGAAAACAATTGCCTTGAGAGGCTGGATACAGGTGGTGGGGAAATGTTGAAAAGAGAATCAGATTTGAGTGAATCTTATGAAACAACTGGAAGGTGACGGCTGAACTGTTAGACAAATTCCAGTTGAGTTACAAAGTAACTGACGTGAAAATCAAAAGATCAGCAAAGAATGAGTGATGGACCCACTAAAGGACAAGTTCTGGGTTTCCAGGAATATTTTAAGACTCAAATAACTGCATTTTGGACAATTTATGAATTGTATTTCTAACCAAGCAAGAAACCTCAGGAATAAACAAATTAGGTTAGAAGTATGTAGAAAGCTGATGATGACGATGATGACGATGACGATGATATACTATGTTGTTATTACATGTATTTATTATTAGCAGTGATTACAACGGACGATGATGTGAACAAGATAAAATTTAGTAAGGTTATGTTTCAGATAACTGAAGGATTCCATGGCTAGCACAGACACCCGGTAGATCAATTGGCAGTTGAGCGTTTCAGTGCCATTTCTGGGTCCAGAAATAATGAACATCAGCGTAGCTACCAGTGGGGGGTATTCAGTGCATCTGATGTCCTATGTGTGAGAGCAATTCGAGGTCAATAACGCACGATTTTAGCGTTTATGCAGTTTAAAGGCTCACATTAGAAACTACTGTGACATGCTTTCACAGATCCAAATTCTGTAAGCACTCTTTCACAGACTTTAGCGGAACAAAAAGGCGCATAGTTCCTCATGATCTGTGGCCTCTAATCCTCCCCTTGTGCGTGCACATGAGTGGTTCAGTTTTAACAACACCTGCCATTTGGCCGAGTTTGGGCTAGCCCATATGGGCCCACTGTCACTTGCCGCATATTTCTTTATGCCCTTACTAAGGCAGTGAGAAACAACACTGGGTAAATAGGTATTGTGAATATGTCCACAGCTACCAAGCCTAATGAGTTGGTTCAGTCCTGGGTTCAGTCAGGTGGTTCAGTCAACTCCGAGCCACTGGATGTGACTGTCTGGAATAACATGTTGAGCTGTAAAAGCATTCTGCTTAGTAGAGAAGATGCTTGAGACATCCAAGGCTCGTGCAGTTGGATGTTGTCCAAGTCTAACACCATCTGACTGAACCCTTGGCAACTGCGGACATATTCTCAAGACCGATTTGCCCACCCGAAATTTTGCTTCTTTTGGGTGAATTGGGTCCCTTTTACCATTTTTGTGCTTGACTTGGTGTGACCCTGGACTAGAATTTGCCCTCAGCATGTATGTACAGGTGCCAAACATGCTACTACCATGATCTGCATCTGGTCCGCACGATATGGCCGCTCGCTTACTCCCACAACTACATCAGTCCTGATTCTTGCGCTATATAAATGTGCAATTATAGTTTTGAATAAAATTAGTTCTAAATTGTCATGGCTTTATGAAAAGGAAATTTTTAATCTATTGTGTGGCTTATGTTGTCCTGCATTGTACTGTTGTCTGTGTCATTATTCAGATATGTAAAAAGTTCTCATGTTAAAGTTGAGAAGCATTTTTGTTCACAGCATTCCATGATGAGATATAACAGGTGATGAAGAGATGATGATGATGATGATGATGATGATTATGATGATGATGACGTTGCCTAGTGCAGAGGTGTCAGCGGCGTTGTGTGACCATCAACTGCCATCACAGACAGCCGTTTCTATTATCGGCTTCTTTTCTTCATTGTGGGTAGTGTTCTAAGATTGCCCTGTTTGAGGCTATGGAGGGAAAATGCCATACAATATTATATTGGTCCTCAGCCTGAAGTATATCTTCCGTTATTTGCCTCTGTTTGCCGCTAGCGCTTGACTTGCCCTGTGAACCTTGTCAACTGACAAGACTTGATGAATACTTTCCGTTTGGCTTTAGTTACAGTCATGTGTCACATCAATGGCAGTTATTGATGGCCATTTATTGAAGCTTCATTTTTAATTTATGGCCATAAAAATAAAGAGGAGCTGTGTCTAAAACGAACCGCAAAGGCGTCGTCTGCTTCTGCACCTAACTTACACAATGACAAATGATTGCGAAAGAGATTGTTATGGGATTCTGTCCTAATTCATTTCCCAAGTGCGGTGAATAAGTCCATGAATAAACACTCAGAGGAAACAAGTTCATTACAAAACTATTACATGCCACTCACACATGCAACCTTTGGAGGTTCTTTTAGGGGCACTATAGAAGCCATTGTTACGTGTTTAAATTGCACCTCTGTGTAATCATAGTCTAGTTACATTACTTTATTTGAGTTACCTTTGGCTTCTTAATTAGCCTTAGTATGTGTTGTTTTGGACTTAGTTCATTACTGCCCTAAATTAATATTTGATTGATGATAGCAGTTGATGGACATAGTAATAGAATAGATTAATATATTTTTTTGCAACAATTTTTGTAAAAAATTGAGATGGAGAGCTTAACTGCATTGGATCTGCTTCGCATAGAATAAGAATTGGTTGGATACTGGTTGATATTTACATCTGAGCTCATTTAAGTATTACTAGGCGAAGTTTCTGTCACCTAATATCATCATTTAATGTTGTTCAGAGAAACTAGACCTGCATAACACTTAGTGCCTGTTGGGAGGATCACACTGGGTGATGAGAATCCTGCTCCCCAACGAATACTGTGTAAGTAAGTTATAGTAAATTACTATATTTAGAACTTACATTACTTGTGATTTGGACAATAATTGAGCGAATCGTTGTGTGGGTTTGTGTTAGTGTATGTCTCCTTCTTCCCTTCTAAAATTCTGTTATGTAGAATGGTGTAACAACTCGGAAGAACACACATTCCCATATTATGACAGCTTCAACTTTGATTCAGACTTGGCATTGCATCCTAAGATCAAGTCAGATTTTGACAAAAGTTCCAGATTCACTCTGAACTGAAACTGTATTTTAAAGTGTTTTCTTACAGTGTTTTTCAAGTGTAGATCAATCATACTGCCATAACCTCAGTAACGTTTTGTTTTGTGAAAACGTGAATTTCTCTGACCTGTAGTCAGTCACAGTTAAAATGGACTAAAAGAGGTCTAAAACGGGTCTGGCTGCTGGTCTGTCTGTTGAGATTTTGGGACTGTGTTCATGTGGTTTAAGCTTTTCTGAAGATTATCTAGACTTCTGTTTAGCATGAAGCGCTGGTGTTTGCATTTAGTTACATTTAATAGGAAAGCTTATCTGTTGGGTGTCAGTTATTTCTAGGGTTTTGCTGAGAATGATATTTTTTCCAGGTCAAACGTTTTCGCTGTAATGAAGTTAATGATACGAACGGATTAAATTCCTATGAGAATCAGAATCTTCTCAAAGGCTCTGAACGAAACTGGTGAGTAGGATATTAATTACTGCGTCTCTCTGTCCATCGTCCGTTGTTTGTGTACTTGCTGTCTTCTGTTTGGTCCCCGTGGTCGCTCCTTCGCTCCTTCGGTCAGTCTTCCATGTGGCAACTCGGTTGCTAATGGTTTTCACTTTCTGATTGCATTTTTTATGACTCCAGGTCGACGTCGGCGACTGATGCGTCCGAGTTCTTGTGCTCACCTGATAAAGTATTGTTCCCAAGTCTTTCTAGAATGGCCCGGAATCATGTATCTGCTTGGCTGCCTTTCTTTGTCTGTCTGCATCTCTGTCTCTGTTGATCCAAATACTAAGTAAGGCTATAATCAGCCCTCCATTTCCTCTTCCTCTCGTTCTTCCTTGCCGTTCTCCTTTCCCCCCATCCTCTCTATTTGTCCTCTTCTTTCTTCTCCCCTTTTCCCTCAATTAAGTAGTAAGTAAGTAGCCTTTAGTTGCACCTGACAAGTGCATTAGATTATTAAAATAGATTACAACATGAGCAAATATAATCAGTGGACATGTTTTAGTAAATTTAGCTAAAACCATGAAACTACTCTGAACATTTTTTTGGTAACAGTTGGGTGCTTGTATTTTTTTCTTCCACCTATGTTCTCTTTAGCCTTTTCCTGTTATTGCTTTTCCCTTTCTACACCTTATCATTCATTTCTGCCTTTCTACACCTTTTCACCTTCTCTTCTCTGCATCATCTTTCTCTTTGTTCCTTGTCTCTGTTGCACCTTTCCAGTTCTTCCACCTCTGTCTGCCCAGTTCTTCCACCTCTGTCTGCCCAGTTCTTCCACCTCTGTCTGCCCAGTTCTTCCACCTCTGTCTGCCCAGTTCTTCCACCTCTGTCTGCCCAGTTCTTCCACCTCTGTCTGCCCAGTTCTTCCACCTCTGTCTGCCCAGTTCTTCCACCTCTGTCTGCCCAGTTCTTCCACCTCTGTCTGCCCAGTTCTTCCACCTCTGTCTGCCCAGTTCTTCCACCTCTGTCTGCCCAGTTCTTCCACCTCTGTTTGCCCAGTTCTTCCACCTCTGTCTGCCCAGTTCTTCCACCTCTGTCTGCCCAGTTCTTCCACCTTTGTTCATCTACCCATTTCTTGCACCTTCACTGTTTGCACCTTCTTCTGTTCTGCCTTTGATTGTCTTCGCTTCTTCTTATTAGCTTCATTATCCCGCCATTCAGTTTCGCATTGGCCAGTTTCTTTCTTAATTTAGACATGTATCTTCAAACTTATTGCAGTGTTTACCATTAGTTCAGACTTCTTAGTATTCCATCTTCTACTTAAAATGTATATATATATATATATGTGTGTGTGTGTGTGTGTGTGTGTGTGTGTGTGTGTGTGTGATTTTCTGAAAATTACTTGCCAATAAATCATATTCTGTACAGGAATCTGGAGAGCTATAGTGTTTGTGCCACTTGGACTAAGCCCAACTGCTGCCTGATGGTCCCACCCTGTGACCTTTGCCCCTCTTTCTTCCACCTAGTGCAGTCTCTGGTGCTGTGTGTTGTCCAGTCCCCTAGGATGTGATGGGGTGTGCGGAATTTGCCTCAAGCTAATTGCTGCCAAATAAGGCCACGGGGATTGGCAAGGGAGGGGCTGTTTGCAGCCGCTGGTCATTACATGGTCCATTTGTGACCAACAATGCTAAATGTGACTCTGACAGATGTGAACTTGTTCCAGGGACGGACCAACGACTGGTACTGCAAGTCCTAATTCTATGGCTTATTCAGAAGGTCAGTTAGGTTATGGGAAGCTCCCTAAGCAACGACGACTTCTGTCACAAATTATGCCAGTGGGGGTCAGCAGTCTGTTGGCTTCCAGGGTGTCTACGCCCCATTCTCACTGACCTATAGACCGGGAGGGTAGAACTCTGTGGGTGTCTCAGATAGGGGTCAAAAGCAGCTCAGACTACACCTTGAACCCCATGTGTTGTGCCGCCCACAGAAAGTCTGGGCTTAGGTCTGACTTGACAATTGTCATTCTCACTTGTAAGAGGTCACTTGCCATTCTCACTTGTAAGAGGTCACTTGCCATTCTCACTTGTAAGAGGTCACTTGCCATTCTCACTTGTGAGAGGTCACTTGCCATTCTCACTTGTAAGAGGTCACTTGCCATTCTCACTTGTAAGAGGTCACTTGTCATTCTCACTTGTAAGAGGTCACTTGCCATTCTCACTTGTAAGAGGTCACTTGCCATTCTCACTTGTAAGAGGTCACTTGCCATTCTCACTTGTAAGAGGTCACTTGTCATTCTCACTTGTAAGAGGTCACTTGCCATTCTCACTTGTAAGAGGTCACTTGCCATTCTCACTTGTGAGAGGTCACTTGCCATTCTCACTTGTAAGAGGTCACTTGCCATTCTCACTTGTAAGAGGTCACTTGTCATTCTCACTTGTAAGAGGTCACTTGCCATTCTCACTTGTGAGAGGTCACTTGCCATTCTCACTTGTAAGAGGTCACTTGCCATTCTCACTTGTAAGAGGTCACTTGTCATTCTCACTTGTAAGAGGTCACTTGCCATTCTCACTTGTAAGAGGTCACTTGTCATTCTCACTTGTAAGAGGTCACTTGCCATTCTCACTTGTAAGAGGTCACTTGTCATTCTCACTTGTAAGAGGTCACTTGTCACTTGTTAACGCAGACCTGTACTGTAAGTAAGTGGACTGGACAGTCTAGTTTTTTTCACTTTAAGAACTGGAGAATGTGACCTTTCACTTTCACTTTCATTTTCTCGCTCATCTGTCAGTCATATTCAGACAATCTCTTCTCTTACAGATTATATAATAATAGCATTAGGTAATGCCAGCTCTGTGCCATGCCCATGACCATGTGGGCATTCTGACTCCACACGTGTCTTTTGTTAATGTGAAATTATTATTATTATTATCATTATTATTATGCACAAAGCATCAGCCGATGGCATACCAAAACCAAACCAAAGTCAGGTCAATATCCAGACGATCAGTCCATTCTGACATAGAGGCAGTCTTAAGTAGAGAATGAAATGATGCAAGCGACTGAGCAGAATGAACAGATGTAGGAAGAGAGTTCCAAAATCTAAGTCCAGCAACCGAAAAAGCCCATTCACCAAGAACAGTTCTAGTCTTAGTTATCACCAGAGAAAGGCAATCAGAAGATGTGGTTGATTAATGAAAAGTCTGGGAAATGAGGACTGATTTTAAGTATTGTGGTTGGCCAGAGTTCAATGTCTGGAATTAAACAGTTTGGAATCGTTGCTAACAGCTGATGCAACATGGTTGCAATCACATGAATCATGTAAAGACACTTCTTTAGGACGTACGCACACGAAGACAAGAATCGGTCTTGCCCATTTATTTTGTATGAGGTGTAAAAGTCATAACTTTTGTTAAATTAAAGTTTGAGCGACTGTGGCCTATCACTGGTAAATAGATGGCCGCCTCAGATTGTGTGAAAACAGATTGCTGAGAAATCTCGACTGTGGTTCTCCAGTAAGTAAGTAATCAATAAGTAACGAACATGATGTTTACCAAACAAAATTTTATTCCTTGAAAGAAGTTATTCAGTCACATAATTTGATGCTATTGGATGTGTAAATTAACAAAAAAGTTGGTACAGATAACAGGGAGCAACAGCTGATTTTCTACACAAGGAAGATTTTGCAGAAATACAGTGAGATGTTCTGTGTGGAATAGGTTAGTTTTAAGTATAAATCATTTTGAAGTTGTAATGAACATGCTAATGGGAACAAAACATGACCTTGCTTCTGTGGTTAGGGTTATTAGGCAGGCACCCTTGTCCTTGGATAAAATGGTTAGGGCTAAGATCATCTGTAGGCAGCAGGCCTATTCTTTTGAATATTGATGCTTTCGGTCACATGGACAAGATTTCTTGGAGGCCAAACAGGCACAGTCATGAATATTCATGAGCAGGTAGATCGCTTATATTAGAATTCACTTTCATAATTGATGCAGACTGTGTACACTGGTTTGTGAATATTTTCTGAAAGATGACATAAAAATTTATTTTTGAGGGATGCATTGAGGAACTGGGGCATTGATTGAAATACTGTTGAAGCAGTAGATTCTATTGAGTTATTTCATTATCTGGAACTGAGCTAGCAGTCAGTAGCCCTGTTGAAGAGGATGAGTCGGAGGTGGAGGAGTTCCAGAGACCCTTTGGATGGAGTGGCCAGTGGGGTGTGCGTGCGTGTGCGTGTGTGTATGGATATATGTCCAGAGAGCAGCTGAGAAGAATAAGCCAGCACAGACCAGGAAGAAACCCAAGTGACAGCTGTTCACAAAGAGACAGATTCTTGAAGGAAGCATCAAGCATTACTGAGCATTCATCAACTTCATAGACTTCAAACAAGGATTTGACACCATATGGCATGACAGAATGTGTAGAATGATGCAAAATGCAGGAATACCAAAAAATACTTATCAAACGTTTGAGAAGCAAAAAACCCCAACTACACTGGCTAGAAAATATAAAATGAGGACAGAAAAAGACTTGGACTGAACATGAGAGAACACGAGGACAGCACTGAACTTGACCAATGATCAAAAAACATGGAGATTGTTCATTTGAACCATCGCCACCAAACAGAGTGATGAACTGATGATGATGATGGTGATGATGATGATGACAACGACAATGGTGATATGTACTGGAATCCATCCTTTACCATTTTGGCCCTGTCTGTTTTTCAGAAGTTGAAGCCCATCAGAATATTTAATGCCTGCTCAGTAAGCTCTGAATCCTCCCTCTGTCTTCATTCTCCTGTTGAAGCCCATCTAGCAGTTTTACCCGACTGAATTCATCCTGCTCAAACCATCCTTACACCAGAAGTTTCCAGACATTTTATTCTTTCCACAGTCCATGATCTTGGAGTTATCCTGGACTGGGAACTCTCCTTGACCGATCATGTTAACAATGTCTGCTGCTGATGCTTCTACCACCTTCGTCACCTTGATACCATCCACCGCTCCCTCTCCTTTCATGCTGTTGCTACTCTAATTCATGCCCTTATCTGCACCAGGGTGGACTTTGGTAACGCTATCTTTGCTGGACTCTCACTAGCTAATATTTCCAAACTTCAATCTGTTCTCAGTGCTGCTGCCCGTCTTATTGGAGGCATCCCATAACTTCCTTTAGGTGGAACACTTTGCACTGGCTTCCTCTTCAGCAGCATATTCAGTTTAAGATCCTAACCCTTACGTGTAATTGTGTCATTGGCTACTCTCCATCATACCTTAGGGACTTCTGCATTTCGGTCTCCTTGATTCCAGGCCGTAGCACTCTCCGGTCAGCCGCCCTTGGACTTCTGACTGTCCCTCGTATGCGCACTGCTACAGCTCAATCCAGAAGCTTTGCCTATGTTGGGCCTACTCGCTGGAATTGCCTTTCCCAAGAGGTACGGCTCGAGCCCCTCAGTTTGTCCCTTCCGCAGTTACGCAAGCGCCTGAAGTCTGTATTATTTGCCAGTGGTCTCACTGGTTCAGGTCGGGAGCACCTCTGATGAGTCTATTCTTGAAGTGGCGCTTTATAAATGTTAGCTTACAATTACAATTAAAATTACATCCCACTCAAATCATCTGACTCAAATGAGCCCGCTCAATTCATGCAACTTAATTCATCCTATTCAAATATCTGATTCGATTCATCTTACTGGATACATCCGACTCAATTCATCCAACTTATTTCATCCATCTGCCTCAGTTGATCCTGAAAGCGACTGAGTAATGCAGTTAGTGAATCCTACAGTCTTTTATGATAACGCACTACAGATGTCGCCAGATTAGATATATATTTCTTACAAGTTATGACTGTCTAACCTATTTAGCAAGGTTCTGGTTGGCTTGAAATGCTGACCTAAAATACGCTGACAATATTTTCTTCAACAGTCTGCTATCAAGAGCTGTAAATAAGTCAAATACCAGTATGCCAACCGTTTCAACATCCTCCTACTCTTCCACGGAATCCTCCTCCTCCTCTTCGTCATCTGAATCTGTTGACCAGCAAGACAGTCATCATCTTGAAAACGGTTTGTTTTTTTTTCTTCTTCAGTTGTGGAAAGTAAATTGATTATAGCCTGATAAAGCCAAGATACGACATCCTGCACATCATTGATTTCACTGAGACAATAGCTAATGTGGTTTCAAAGTCTGTTCTGTAGTTTTGAAATTAAACCGCCGACTTGGTGGTGGTCAGTGATGTAATTTAGTTCTGATTTGTAATGTAATTAGATGTTTACGTTGACTGTGTGTTGCTGTGAATGGTGTGTGTTCACTTGCACTCTTCAGCCAGACAGACGAGCAACTCATCTCACATTCCGTTGTCAGATCTTTCTTTCAACCTGAGCAACACATTTATGAACTGATTCTCTTTTTCTTTGGATGCTTCTAGATCATTTTCAGCCCAAATTGCACCATTTTGAATCTAACATTATATAAATTTACATTTAGTCTAAATCTGACTGAATTGCCTTTTGACTTGTGAATATTTATGGATACCAGCGACCTACCAGTAAAAGCAGTTTATTTTACACTTGATTGTGTTTTCAGTTGATGAAAATACCTGTTACATGCAATGTTGTTGAGCAACTGTCAAGAATATATTTAGAGATTAAAGAGTAGCTCCAAGATGTATTTGCACTTCGTTCCCATTTGACCCCTGGTTTGGAATAGTTCCCTACTGATGAGCATTCTTGTTTTCAGAAACTTTCACTTTCATCTAGCATCCAGTTAGGCGCCTTTCATGAATGAAATCGGAGTTCTTATCCGCGACGGAGCCGTAGCGTGCCTTGCTCTGTAGCGCGTCCTCCTCTCAGTATCAGTGCGCCGGGGATCGATGGTGATGCGCTGGTCCAGCTCTCATTAGCACCGCAAAACTATGCGTGTACGAGCGCTCATCATCTTTTGTGCTCAGTGCTAATTAGTTTAGTTTGACATTTATCACAGTTTTCGATGTTCAGCAAGCAACATTTCCTCCATTTCAGCCAGCGAGTAAAATGATACTTTTCCTTTATTTGATTTTGAGTGATGACTTCACTGGATGAAGAAGCAACTTTCTGGATTCATGCATTTTGGCAGAGATTATATTTGTTTGGTATATCCTCCATAATCTGAAGCTGCCTGTTTTTTACAGGGAAAGACAAAAATACTAATATCTTTAAGATGTCATTGAATGAAAGAGCTGACTGTTTCTGAAATGCATGTTTATTGGCATGAGAACAACAAGAGTAGAACTCTAATTTCACCCCAATGCATGTGTGATGATCAAGAGCAATGTTGAAACTCCTACTGCTCCACTGATCGATGAGCAGTCCTTTGAAGAAACTATTGTTGCTATTTAATGTTTTCCTATCCAAGTTATTTACAGTTAAAACTACTGTAATTATCAATTTCAGGTTTGAATAAAAACAGATTATGTTCAGTTTTTGAGTAAATTATCAAACAGTTACTTCAGCAAAACTTTAAACTTGGTAATTACTGTCAGAACTTAAATCCAAGCAATTTGAATGGGACTTTACAATGAACTGTGAAATGAACTTTGACTCTGATTTCCAAAGTCAAATAAAGCAGTGGATGGTGTTACCAAATTAATGAACAGACTGAAAAGGAACATCTCAGTGACCACAGACAGACAGACACACACGTGCATGCTCACACACATGCACACTGAAGGATACAATGTCGCACTGTGACCGCCAAGGATAGGCTACCATTACTGAGAGTGGCAGAAACGGAAGGATGGAGGAAATGGGAGAGGAGGAGCAGAGATAGAGGTAAAGGTTCACTGCAGTTTACAGCATCTCACTGAAATTGATTTGAGTCTAACCCCTGAAGCTTTCTAGCAAATTGGGCAACCAGTTGTGCTCTGATTTGGCAATTTTTTGGTCCACCATTCCTTAATCATAAGACACTGTATTATCTATAACTGTTACTTTCATGGGCTGAGACAGGCATATGCAGTTTAATGTAACCACTTGAAATCATAGATTTATAAAGCACCACATCAGGGAAACACTGACCCCAAATAAACGATTATGGTATATGTAAACTATACTTTAACATTTCAGTTATTATCTTATTTATCTTTTGTTTGATGCTACTGTCACCCTGGTCCATTTTTTCTTGTGACAGACTTGAACTGCTGTAACACCATCACGAACTGCAGGACTGCCAGACTTTCAGCCACAGCCACCCAAATTCTGACCAACCTACCAAAATGCCTGCACTACATGCAAGAGATGCTGCACTGGCATCACAGTCAAGCACTCAGTTTTATTCTGTGCTCCTGTCTCAAGCCATTCTGCACCTTGTTAGGATCTGTCTGTCAGATCTACCCTCCCACACAGCGACAAGACATCTTGTAGTTCTCATGCATTGGAACAGACTTCCACTCTAACTCTTCCTGTACACACAGACTAAGCAACGTTTTCAGCTTCTCTTAAGATCTGTCTGCTATTAGATCTGTCACAAGGTCATATCCCAGCAAATCTGAGAGATTCATAAAAGGTAATGTGCAAATGTCAAGGCGTATACATTCACAATCTGATTTGAGTTTTGACTGGTCTTGCCCTGGAATTTGGCATGCACACCAACTTTGCTTTGCAGGGACCACTGACTGATGCCTTGACCATTTTACAGTGGCACTATAGAAGGTCTCAAATTATTATTATTATTATTAATCCTACATACATATTAGTCATTGCTTTATTTTAAAACTATTTTTAACCATTCCTCTGAAACTGCATACTTACCATTCACAAGCACAGAATCAGCCCCATGGATAAAGGAAAGTAACTGGTGTCATTCTCCTTGACCTATCTTCGGTGTTTGATACCACTGATTTACTCCTTCATCAATCAATTCACTTCTGGACCCACTGTTTCGAATTGCAGGGTTCCCCAAGGTTCTTTCTGCGCCTCTCTGCATTATATGCCACTCCACTCGGTTCACTACTTACTGATAGCTCTCTTGACTACCATTAGTAGGCTGATGATATCCAACTCTTCCTTTCGTTTGATAGTCACACGTCTAATCCTACTGTCCACCTACTTGCTTCTGTTTTTGATGATGTTCAGTCTTGAATGGCTAGTAATAAACTCCTTCTGAATCCTTCTAAAAACAAATCTCGTCTCCTAGGTACAAGCCAACAACTGGGTAAATTTGATTCCCTTACGTATGTTCATTTGGGTGGCTTACCTATTAACCGCACTGAATGCGCATGCAGTTTGGATGTGGAGTTTGACTCCCCCATTTCATTTTCCAATGAAAGTCAGCTCAATTTTACGTATGGGATATTCGTTGAATCAGATCTCTCTTGCCTCGAACTGTCTTAATTAATTCAAGTAGCCAATGCATTGGTTTCAGGAGACTTGACTACTGTAACTCACTACTTATTGGCATCATTCAAAACTCTTTTGCCAGAGCCATAACAAAGGCCCCCAAATATCAGCATATTAAGCTCATATTACATTCATTGCACATTGTACATTCATGGCTTCCCATTCAGCAGAGAATTCATTTAAAGATCTGTCTTATAGTTCACAAAGTGCTGCATTTAAATCAGCCGACCTATCTACGTTCCATGCTCACCCCTCACGCTAACAGATATTGCACTCGATCAGTGGCTGTGCACCATACCTGAACAGTGCTAATAGGCTCTCGGGCCTTCTCAGTAGCTGGTCCTAAGCTTTGGAATTCTCTGCCCGGTTCAGTTCGTTCCGTAAATTCATTGATGTCATTCAAGTCTAAACTAAAGATGCATCTCTTTCAACTTGTTTACCCACCGTAGCCTGCCTTCTGGTATCTCCGATCTGTAGGGATTCAACCTAGTTTCTCCAACGGATTATGATTGAGTTTTGATTGCAATTTTGACTTGAAATGACCATCGACTGATGGGTTTATGATAACGGCGCTATAGAAATCTTTAGTATTAGATTAGATCTTCTAGACTGGATTTCTAGATTTCTAGACTGGGTGTCTAGAAAACAGCTTTTGTTAGGTGAAGAAAAGATGAATGTGCCAACCTTGGCAAGATTTGTTGGCTGAACGTACCAGGCAGTCTAAGACAGGAGCTGAAGAATTAGGATAATGAAATTTATCACATACAGAGTAAGCAACAAATTTCAGCCTTATGCCAGAAATTTTATCTGTAATGAAGGTCACAGTTTTCCTGGCAAGGTTGTGGGTAATCAAGAACACAACAGGCAATAAATTTAACTTCTCTTTATATAGTAACTTCAGTATTTAAATTTGTTGAATATGCAGATTTGGCAGATTAAACAAGTTTATGCACTAGTTTGCACTGTTGCGTAAACCTAGTGTATTCCTAGGGAAGACGAGTGTGGTGCCACCAATGCTGTAACTGACATCTACAACACCTAGCTTCAGAAATGGCAAAGTTAGACTAAAGCTGCATTATGAACTCTGTTACTTTCATAGCTCTAAAGGGAATTTGCCTGGCAAGGAGCTTAGTTAAAGTAGACTGGAACTGCATAGCCAGCTCATTCTTTAGCTGTTTGTGCAGGAGATAACCATAATTTAATTGCTAAGACATCATGCTTCAGTTTATTTAAATAAATTTTAAGCCAAGGGCAAAATTTGATGGTTTTGTAATTTGGAAGGAGCATATTTGGCAAGTCAGATTTTGAGGTGAAGACAACTTGATCTGAAAGATATGATTCAACAGAAGTAACAGATTGAAGTGAATATGAATCATAAAGAGCTGTCAAGAAAGCCAAGGTTTGGACTTTTTATGTGTAGGAAAGGTAAGCTATTTCATGTCACTCCCTTCCAATATATCAAGAAATGCCGAAAGGCAATGATTAGCTACATCAAGAAGAATATTAAAGTCACCAATAATAACTATTTTGGAAGGGATGGAAATCAGCTATTCTAGCAGTGTCTGAAATTCACTCAAGAATCAGTTAAGGCAGGGATGACTGTCGACAGATATTTGCAAGCAGTACCTGTTATTGCCAGAAATGAGAGTAGCAGGCAGGACCTCAAACGACGGGTGTGGAGTAGGTAAAGTGAATCTGTGCAGTGGAAGATATGACTTGAAAAAGATAGCAAGTCCCCATATTACCACTGCTTTTCTGCACTAAGGTTCATTTAGGATGGAGAAGATTGGTGGAGTGAGATCAGAAATGAAGACCCGTGTAACATTTAGTTGAAGCCAACTATGTGTATTACAAGGAATGCTTACAAGGAAAGTTACGTAGGGATGCAGGTTTATTTTGATCAGTAGCCGGACTCTGAAATCTAACTGGACCAGAATTTATTTCGGTTTTCATCAGCCAAAACGAACAACAGAAGCAGATACATAGAAAAACCATGACAGGCAGTTGAAGATGTTCTGCGTGAATTTGCACTCAATCCAGGACGGAAAATGTTATTGGTATCACACAGCAGCAGCAGCACAAATGAATGAAAAAGCTGCACCAGGAACGGGGTAAAATTACTGAACTTGAGCCAAGTGCAAAAACAGCGAAATCCATGTGGAAATCCAGTAACAGACCTGTTTCCACAAGATTTGGCAAGGAGCAGGAACAGAAACAATATACAGTATAAAAGCAATCAATATAGTGGAGCAGTCATAATCACAATGACAGAAATTAAATCAGCAGTTGCAATAACAGAAATTAAAACACAGGAAAAAGGCACAGAAAGTAAAAAAGGTGTGACCTAAGGAGAAAAAAATAACAGTTCTTCAGTTCACAGGCGACTCATGAACACAGGCAAAAAGAGTGCCAGCCATGTTAGTGTGGACCTAGAAATCGAAGAATTAAGAGATTGTAGCTTGCTGTGCCCATCCAGGTCACGTGGCACAGAAAACGAAAGTCAGTCATGCAAGAACACTATGCAAATCGATATGAAGAAGATATAAATAATTAATTAAAACTCAGCAGTTGAAGAAAAGGACAAACTAGCCAGAAATTATACACCTGAACACCAAAATCAATAATTTAACTGTAGAAGTGACATAACAAATTTTAAATCAACAGTTTCT
Source organism: Norana najaformis (assembly GCA_964023275.1). Taxonomy (NCBI): domain Eukaryota; kingdom Metazoa; phylum Annelida; class Clitellata; order Crassiclitellata; family Hormogastridae; genus Norana; species Norana najaformis. The sequence continues at coordinate 6,236,776 of OZ029924.1, read as the reverse complement.
GTAGGCATGCAAAACATTGCATTGCATTATTTAAGTCACAATCTTGTTCTAGCCATACCTAAACGTACCTAACTTTTTCCTAACTTACTTCTAGCCGATTTCAAGGCCTACCTTTTCACTGCTGTACTCTGTGTTAGGTGCATTAATGAACCTCACCACCTTCTTCTGGTAGTTCTGTGTAGCATCCCTTAGTTTTCCTAATGTTGTTGTGATGTCATCTCAATGGATTTCGTTGTACTTAGACCAGAATGGTGTGGTCCATCATCAGTCAGCGGCTCCCAGCTGCTTCAGTCTTCTGTCAGGCCCGTCAGCTCCAGAAATTGCTTTGCTCCGTCCGTCCGTCCGTCCGTCCGTCCGTCCGTCCGTCCGTCCGTCCGTCCGTCCGTCCGTCCGTCCGTCCGTCCGTCCGTGTAATTCAGGAGTTGCGAGATTCATTGCCTTCTGCCTGATGCCTAGTTCAGCAAAACTTTCCGCCTAAAAGGAATCAATTGGTTGATAGATTTACTGTTAACACCGACCTAGCGCCACTTAGGCAGATGTAGAATTGACTGTTCTGTAACCTGATGTTTACAAGTGTCTGACTTCCTTTATGCCTCCCCCATTCCAACTACCTTCCTGTTGTTTACAGGACTGCTCTCTTGAGGATGATTGCAATCAATGTTCCTTCTGAGCGGTGCACACGCATGCACACGCATGCACGACTTGAGGATACTAATACAATAATCATCTGAGAACTTAATATGGCACTACTGTAGTAAGTAAGTCCAGGCATCAGTCAAAGGTCGCTGCTAACCAGCACTGTTGTGCAAACACAACTATTTTTCTTCCAGTGCACAAGTTTTGTAAGCATCCGTTTTTACGTTGTTTCAGAGTTAAATTTGGCTGATTGTTGCAGCTGGTGGCATATTTAGCCTACTTTGTTCAGAAAGGCAAAGTTTTCATGCCCGGTGTTATGAAACCATACAGCATGTCACCTAATCTGGTGGTTGTGAAGTGTGGTCCAAGACAATCAAATTCATCTGGTCCTCGTAATACATTTGGTCACAGCTGGTGCCAAATTCATCTGGTCCACATAATACATATGACTATACTGTAGAACGGTGCCCACTGTCTGTACTCTGAACTCTGCCCTGTATATGATGGATGCTCTCCGATACAGAGATCTATGCAGTTTGCAGCATCGCAAACTGGTCACAAGTACTTCGTCATTATATCGTCTGCAGTGTAACAGTCTTCATTTTCATAACAATCACTCGGCAAAAAGTCAGTAGGCATGTTTTAGTCTTATGGTCACTGGTGTACTTGACTGGACTACAATTTTTCACTATCATTGTTCAACAGTTTGCGATTATTTGAAATGTCAAAACAAATGTTATGCAACATCACCATTTTGGCTAGGAGAAGAGCTTGTATTTAAAAGACATATGTGGATGAACGAATACATCGAGATTGAACTGTCGTAATTGAGTACACAGCAAACCGTTATGTTAAAGAAAGTTTTTACATTTCATGAGAAAGGGTCGGCCATTAAGGACTCCGCAGAGGGGCAAAGGAAGGTCATCCATATGCGGACTATGGAGGGGACAATGACACAAATGCAGACGTCCACATCTAAATTTGGCACATACAGTTATTTCAGTAGGTCTACAACTTGTGCCTTAAACACTAACTTCAAACAAAAACAGTAGACAGTCTGTATTTCGTTGGATCTAATCTTTGCTGAATGAGGAGATATCAAATAACCCCTCCCCTTTAGCACAGTTAGCTGCGCAAGATCAACATCGTAGCCTAATCTAGGTCTTAATATGCAGTCGGAGTGCGGACATCGGCATAGGGGGATGAGGAGGATAATGGCTGGTTAGCTACATCGGGTAGAGTGTGCGTCAGGGTGCCTTTGTTCGAGAGGATGAACTTCGGGCTAGCAGGGTCATTGTACGGGGACCCTAACGAGGCCTGGCACCCATTCAAACGGGCAGCGGAATTCACCCGATCAGTTCATTGAAAAATGAGCAAGGTAGAAAAACGTCTACATTTAGATTAACATTTAATGCCAAATGCGGACAAAGGGAATGGAGGGATCCTAAGTAGGCTATTTTTCGCAGACGTCCTTTGTGGTCAACCCAAAGGCAAACGAGAAACAATCTAACTATCTGGGCCAAAGCTTAACTTGTCCTTAGTCTTTAACCTCTTATACAAAGAGATTTCCTAGGCTGTTAGTTTAGGCCTAACAGGTGACCAGCCTTGCACGGACTAGAAGAGCACAGGACCCAACTGATCCGGCCACGCGGCAGACCAATAATGCGCCCACGGCGAAAGAAATTAGACGGAACATTGATTGCAATGACCTTTACCTGCGACAGGATTTGGAGTGTGGATGAAGACATGATTCAAACTCTTCTCACCATTTGCCTCACTAACATCCGTGTTTATTTATAGTTTGCAACGTGTAGAAGTATATATAGGCCTGCACTGTATGACGATTTTGCGTCATACAGCTGGCATGTCTAATTACGCTGTCGTCCTTGGGCTTAAGATGTAGTAGGACAGCACACAAACGGACGGACGGACGGACGGACGGACGGACGGACGGACGGACGGACGGACGGACGGACGGACGGACGAAGGCAGGTAATCAAGTGAGTATGTAATTTTTCAGAGGAATGAGTTGTGGACTTTGTTTTATTGGCCGTAAGCGCAAGTATTGGTTGTTTGGTCCATTGAGTGATCCGTCGGCGCCTTGCAACAGGTGTCCCTTGTGATTGGCTCTTGTGCAGCCGCGGCCCTACATCAGTCAACAGATTCCAAGTGAACGCATTCAGAGAGGTCGTTTTGTGCTGACCTTTGTTGACCTCGAGACGCTCAGAATTTAGGAAAATCTTTTAATCATTAATGCACAGGCCTGCTGCTTTCACCACCCACCTCCCCACACACCCCACAGTTTTCTTTCCAGCTTCATTTGGTGAAGTATGGAGAAGAATTTGCTAAACCGAAGCCAATTGGATTATTTAAGGACTTATTACTTTCAGTGGACCATAACGGAGTCTCACTTTGAAACAACAACATCTATAAACCACATCAACAGCACAGATGGGCACACGCACACAGACACACACACGCACACAGACACGCACACAGACACACACGCACACAGACACACACGCGCGCACACAGACACACACACATGCACACACACACACACACACACAAACGTACTCAGTAGCTGGGCCAAGTTTCTAGAATGGACGTCTTCAGTCCGCTTGCTGGTGAGTCTTGGCTGTCTATGGGATCTGACCTTAAGTCTTATTTTGTCTGCCCTTCTTATGCCTCCTTGTGACTGACCAGACTGATCTGCATTTGGCTGGATAGGCATTTCAATTGATGCCTTATGCTTTATTATAACGGCGCTATAGAAGTCACATGTCTAGATCAGATTATTAGGTGAACAAATGCAGACTAGAAATATATAAAAGTCAAGCGACCTTCCTTTGGATTTGTCAGAGCTTCTAACCAGCAAACAGACAGACAGACAATCAGACAGACACACACACAATCAAACAGACTGACACGGAAATAGACATGCCAGCAGACAGACAGGCAAAGTGACTGGCAGATGGATACTGAAGCTTTATTATTTTTAGTATTATTATGTACTGTACATGTAGGGCCTACTATAAATTTGTCTTTCTCTGGTTCTGCCAAAAACTGAGACTATTCTTGGTGAACAAGTGTTTCAGTGGCTGGACCTAAATTTTGGAACTCGCTTCCTGCATCTTTTCCTTCTGCTTAGTCTCTCGTGTAATTTCAGTCTCAAGTGAAAACTTACCTTTTTCCGTTTGCTTGTCCATCACTGGCTGCTGCTGCTGCTGTTTCTGTGGACCAACTTTCTGGGTACTAACCTGACTGCATCATGTTTTGGATGTGCCGTTGTTGTTGCTGTTGTTGTTGTTGTTGTTGGTGGTGGTGGTGGTTGATGATGATGATGATGATGATGATCGTGATGATGATTGTGATGATGATCATGATGATGATCGTGATGATGATCGTGATGATGATCGTGATGATGATGATGATGATGATTTTCTCAGTGTCTTCCTGGATAAGTGTTAAAAATTTATGACAATTTCCAGATTCCACAGTCTGTCATATTGTGTAATCATCGTCATCATCATTAATCACTGCTGTCTTCATTATTGTTGTCATGTTGATGATGATGATCATCATTAGTCACCATCGTCATTATCATCGTCATCGTCGTCGTCATCATCATCATCACTGTAGCTCTTGTCAGTCATTCGTTTGCTGTATGATGTTACCTGATACTTCGTCATCCTTTTTATCAGTTTTCATTAAATTTGTATGCCATGAAAACGAACTGCACTGGAAGAGAGGAAGCAGCTGGAGGAGGAGGAGGAGGAGGAGGACAAAGAGGAGGAGGTGGAGTAGAACAACGACGACTGCTGCTGCTGTGTCACAGGCATCGGCGTCTGATTTGGCAGCAGCAGCAACAGCAGCAGCAGCCAAACGGGTGGAGGTGAATCTGAGGATGAGGATGAGGCTGCATGGTAGGCGTTTGATGCAGACCGTGTCTTAGACCGTGCTCAGCCATCGCACAGGTGAATGGCTTTGGCACCTGGGCTCTGGCACTCAGGTAGCCAATGCACGTGTCATTGTGTGCGTCTATCTGTCTCTGTCTGTCTCTCTCTCTCCTCTCTCTCTCTCTGCCTCTCTCTTTCTCTCTCGCGCTCTGCCACGGTGTGTCTGTGCTGGCGCTTTATATCTGCCAGGCTGACCCATGAACCTGGGCTTTCTGTAGCAAATCGCCCTCATCATTCATCTCTTCTTTACCAGTCAAATATTCCTTGCTGACTGAAGGAGAGAGGGAGGAAGAGATAGTAGTAGAGGGTGAGGAGAGGATGACAAGTGAGAAAGAGTCAGGAGTGAGACAGAGGATGATGAATGAGGAAGAGAGTGAAAGAAGAAGTGAAGAGTGTAGACTCAGAGTGAAAGAGGATGATGAGTGAGGGAGGTAGTCAGGAATGAGAAAGTGAAAGAGGAAGTGATCAGTGTGAGAGAATGAGGAGTGATGGAGAGAATGAGGAGAGAGAGGATGAGGAGTGAGTAAGAGTGAGAGAGGAAGTGAAGAGTGAGGGTGAGAGTGAGACAGGATAACGAGTTAGAGAGTGATTGAGGAGTGAGAGAGATGAACAATGGGTTCAGCCTTTTTTCTAACCGCGGCTTTTGCTTAGTGTAGTTGCAGTGTCATCAGTAGACATGTCCTGTACAGATAGCACATGTGTCTACATCCACACACGTAGGCCTCCACCCATCCATGTACACACAGACCCATCTCACGGTTTTCATCGGTCATCCACAGTAGACCAGCTGTTACTCTGAACTTCATTGGCTGACCAGTCTTGGTGAAGGAAGCTCTTTGTCCACTGCCTATGTCTTTCTGTCTGTATGTGTGTCTGTGTGTGTGTCTGTGTGTATGTCTGTCTCACTCTTTCTTCCACTCTCGCAACCGTTCAATTGGCCCCTTTTTTCACTGCCTGTAGGTGCTGACTAGGACTTGCCCGAAATGCTTTCCTTTGGGGTGACCACTGACAAGACTCGGCCATTGTGCTGTCAGTCATAAGCAGTCAGTTCTTTGGGCCGGAACACCGCAGTCGACTGTCTCCCCTTTTTGTCGGTGGGCCATTCACCCCTAATGCCCGAGTAATTTTATCTAAATGCTCCCGCTAATTGGGGATTTGCCGACAATATGGTTCCACGGATCTTGCCATGGACTAAAGACTGGCTGCTCGTAGTTTTGCTTTATGCCTGAGAGGATTGTCCCCCTCCCCCCCCCCCCCACTCAGCATCTGTCCCTTCCTCCATCCTTCTCTGCCATCGGTCCTATTTCTGTTCCATCCGCCTTCACTCTGTCCCTTCCATCCTCCTCTTTCCCAACCGTCCTCCATCTATCCCATCTGTCCTCCCTCTCTCCCAACCGTCCTCCATCTATCCCATCTGTCCTCCCTCTCTCCTCCATCTATCCCATCTGCCCTCCCTCTATCCCATCCGTCCTCCATCTATCCCATCTTTCCTTCCCCTCTCCCATCCGTCATCCATCTATCCCATCTGCCCTTCCTCTGTTTCATGGGTCCTCCGTCTATTCCACCCGTCCGTCTGTCATCTCTCTCTCTCTTTCTCTCTCTCTGTCTCTCTCTCTCTCTGTCTCTGTCTCTCTCTCCCTCCCATCCGTCTCTCTCTTTCCGTCTTCTGTCGTTTCCATCCGCCCTTCCGCTGTCCCATCCACTCTCCCTCTGTCCTGCCATCCTGTCTGTGTTCCACCATGGTACTGATAACGCTGCTCCAGATACCTGTTTACCTGTTGAAAGCCTTTGCAGACAGAAATTACAGGTTGAGAAATGTTGTGCCGATTATGCCTTCTAGACTAGAGCACAATGAAATCTCGAGAAATAGGAAGTTACCTTCGGTCACATACAGAAAATCCTCCAGTGATCCTCAGTGCTGTACGTTGCCACCTAGCAACTTTATTGCACAAACTGCTATCGATGGACACTCACAAACAGAACCCAATCCACATTTGATTCATACTTTGAGTGTGTTGTACTAAAAGTGGAGAGTGCAATGAGCCGGTCAACACCCTCTAACCGTAGCTTGTAATGTAACGCTAATAGGTCTGTGCTGCCTGGAGATCGATGTATAGATCGTGACCAGTGTCCAATGGGCTTGTCAGTCGAGAACTAAATTCATGATTTTCCGGTTGTAAACGGCATGTAATTCCAGTGCCAGCACTGTCGGAATGCATACGAGAGCCATTTATATCGATATGTCTTTTCTGGATCTTCTTGCGTTCACACTAAAGGAACCAGGGCTGAGAAAACAGGCAAGAAACGACCATTTAGGAGTTTTGTGTCAAAATGAATTAGACGGTGTAAACTTTAAGAGGAGCAGTTGGAGACATCTTTCTAGGCGACCAGAAGAAACGTATTAACCAAAGCAACCTGTTCCTCTGCAGCATTCTAGCGTAGGCTGACAAAAGGAATGCTTAATTACGGAGGCCAGATAATGAGGCGATATGGAGCGAGCGCCCAGGGACCCCCCACCCATTAGACGACTTCCTAGTGGTCGTTATTAAATTGTTGCGTGTAGTCAGTGATGATGATAAGAGCCCGAGGAAAAGAAGTCAGTAGAGGAAACTACATGTAAGCCAGGCTGTTGAAAATGGCTGCCTGTGCATTCGGCGGCGACAGCTGATTGCTGAGGTTTTTAACATGTGATACAATTCCGACTGTTGTGTCAGACTGATACGGATTAACAAGCTATAAATGATTTAGACGACGAAACATGTGCTACTGCTGCTGCTGCTGGCCTCAGCGTCCGTACGTGGGGTGCGTTGGGGGGGGATGGGTTGGGGCAGGTGACGAAGAGGGGCGAGATATGGTTAGTTGGGGCTGCTGCAGCTGCATGTGACATCCTGTGTCATGTGCTTTCTAATCATGGCCAGAAAACAAAGACCCTGATGCTGACCTCCTTCCTATAATGGCTGATCCGAGCGATCGATCGATAGGGTCGGGGTCGGGGGTCGGGGGTCGGGGGGTCATGTAAACATTTTTTTGTTTCTTTTCATAATTGGAAACTGCCAGTGTGTGCGTGCGTGCGTATGTGTATGTGTTTCACACTCCTGCTTGGCTTATGCCAATAATAAGTTCATGGGTCTAAAAAGGCCTAACAGCCGTCATCACCGTCGTCGTCATCATCATCACAATCATCATCATTCATCATCATCATCATCATCATGATCCATCGTCATCATTATCATCGTCATCACCAACACTCGTCGTCATTGTCATCAACAGCAACTTTGTCATCATCAGTCATCATCGTGAGTCGTCAACATCATCATTAGCAGCAATGTTTTGGAACTGGCACCAAGGAAACCAGTGCAGATGATCGGAAGTTGAGTCTGAGGTAGTAGGTACATCAGGGTCTGGTCTGCTGTCTAGCGTTCCTCGCTATGATTCTTTACACAGGAACTTTTTCTCGGGCTTCTGCATCGCCTCCTCCTCCTTCTCCTCTGCCTCCTTCTTCTTCCTCATCTTCCTCTTCCTCCTAATGCTACTACTACTGCGCCCTGCGTATCATCTTCCTTCCGTTCAATCCCTGTTACTCACAGAGTTCCATAGCTTCCGACATCCCCGTAGCTATTACGACGGCTCCGAACGAGACAACAGCCAATGCGCCGAAACGATGGCCGTGGGGCTTGTCAATCAGACGGGTGGCCCGCCTCCTGGGCTCCGAACCAGCCAATCAGTTTGGTCGTTGTTGGCCGCTAGTCTTCGGCGCCCGACGCAGTGCATAATCTATCTAATTGGATGACACTTAGCTAAGAGCTGTGCTGAAGAGTGATGTCAGCTTAGTACTCGATGGACTCTAGCAGGGTCTAGGAGCTGCTGTTCTGTCTCTTCGGCTTCGTCTAGTGAAGGACACGGGGATTCAGCCGACGATGTTCTAAGCATCATCGCCTGGATTATCTTCTTCCGGGAAAGTTGACGGAGTCATTTCTTACTGAGACGTGATTTTGTGGTTAAGGCTGCAACTGCTATGTACAGACGGCACTTGAATTTATTCCGATAGCACTAGCTCAGTTTAGTTGAATTCCGTTCCAAACAGGTACCTGGAACTGTGCAGAAACCGACAGGTAAAGTACTTTCAGCCAATCTCACTGTGAAACTTGTTTATGACTGACTCGAGGTTAGCAGAAATTGCTCAGGAATTCAGTGTCGGATTGGACTGAAATCCGCTTGGGTGGGCTGGGTTGAGATGAGTTGAGAGAACCAATTATTATTGCTTTCTGCCCTTCTCACTACATGACCGGATTCTCAGTTGAGTCGTTATTATCTCATAACCACTTCTCCCTCACAGGTCACCAGTAACGCAAGGAATTACTTCACGTATAACTGCCTGTAACAAATGCACGAGTAACTCAAGTGACATTAATTTAATTAAAATTAACTCTGTCACAATTCACTAATGATTCTATTACCACTAAGTCTTGTCGCTAGATCTGTGGGCAATCTCTATTAACCTCATCAGTTGACTAGGGTGACAAAATGGACAGCGCAGGACAATGAAAGGTAAACGGTTTTCTATGGCAGTCATATGGCCTTGATCCTGCTCATTTTTCTATGAATTTATCACCACCGCTGCCCAGGCCATTTAAGGTCCCCTTGTCGGACCTAGAGATATTCATGAAGCCTTAATACCTTATTATTATGTGCATGTATGCGTGTGATGATAGATGTCGTTCTTGGGCTGTTTTGTTCATTTACTGTGATGCAGTTCATTCATTTCTCTTTGCTTGATTTATTTCACTTAGTTTGGTTCACTTGATGCTCTTCTCAATCAGTTCTTCCTTAGAGCCATCAAGTTTTCTTTTAGACCGGTTTCACATGAGTTCTCTTAGATCAGATATCTGTAGGATAGGATTTCTCGTAAATGAGTTCGGTTTTAGACTGGCTTTTAGATCAGTTCTTTTAGATCAGTTCTCTTTTAAATCAGTTCTCTTTTAAATCAGTTGTTTTGCAGAATTAGTTCTCTTGTATGTTCAAGCGTTTTTAGATTAAGCTCTGCTCTGGATAAGTTCTCTTTTAGATAAGTTCTCTCTTAGATTAAGGTCTCCTTTAGACCAGTTCTTTGTTAGATTAAGTTCTCATTTAGATCAGTTCTTCCTGAGAATTAGTTCTCTTTTATATTCAATTCTCAAATTCAGTTTTCATTTAGATAGGTTTGCTCTTTAGATCTGTTCTTTTTGGTGTTCGTTCTTTCTCTTGTATCTTTGATGAGTTCTGTTCTGTTGGATCAACGTCTTCTGTTGGTTTGTAAATCAATCAGCATTCCATGACATCAGTTTCTCTCTGTCATCCTTTCACATTTGGATCATACGTGGATTTACTCATTTCCTTCCATTTTCTTTTAGATCAGATGCGTTCTCTTGGTTTGATTCTTGTAACTTAGTTTAGCTTGTTTTTGGTATTTTGGTGGTTTTTACTGAGAAAGTCAGAACTCATGTATACCGTTCAAATAATATGTTCTCTTGATGACTGAGTATCTTTGAGAGACTGTTTGAATGCTCTGTGGAACTGTCCAGCCACATACGTACACTGATCATGTGCTGTTGTTTGGCAACTGTTCAGTCGATTGGATCGGATTTTATCCACGTAAGGTGAAGTCTGGGTAGCAGATAAATATGCTGGACTTTATGACTATATGGTATGGTAAGGTAAGTTAAGGTAAGGTAACGTCTCTTTTATTATATGCGTTTATCAACATTAGTCCCCAAGTATGGTCCTGGGGATGAAGGCTGATTTTTTTGCCATGTCTGCACTGGCCTGCCGTGTTGGCAGTAACAGTTGGGCTCGGTGATGTTGTCCGTGTAAGACTGCACATCTGTTAGGCCTAAACTGAGAGGCTACAATATCCAATTGAATAAAAAGCACATGACTAAGGACAAGTTAAACTTCTGCTAAACTGTCTCTCTTTTGTCTTTGTGCGATTGCCAGTGAGGGAGGATACCCATGATCTATGTTGATTGCGTGACCTGATTTTAAAAAGTCTAAATTCTTATCAGGCAGTCCAGGTTATGAACCTGAAGTTAATGACACAATTTTGCTTTTTTTATATTCATAAGGCTGAAGCTGTGCTCATACCCTGCGCTAGATTCTTGCATGGTAGGCTGCACGTACATATACAAGCTATGCAAATTCAGTCAGTTCTTCCTTCTTCAGGATGTTGGACACTACACTGTCAAATGGCTTGATCATCCTGGCCTTAAATTTGTCGATTGCAATGAATATAAAATCATGACACTGTTTGCAAGCCTGCTTCTTACATTCATTGCCAGTTTTATTAAGTAGTTAGAAGACTTTACTGTTAATGTAGTAGTCTTTTATAGTAACCATAATTATAGCTGTTTGTATCTGCCGAAGTGAGTATATACCCTAGATACTCGCGTTTTACGTGATGTGTTTTTTGGACATAAATCTGGACTTTAGCACCAAGCAATGGCACCAAGGAACAAAGAAAAAATGGCACCAAGTAGCCAAGCAGTGGCACCAAGTTAGACCCTAAGATGGGAACACGTGTTGCACGAACATTCGCTTTGCCCAAAATAGAGTGTAGTACGATAAATTATCTACCTGTAATGAAAGAGTATCTAATCATATTACCTTTAAAATTACCAGTTTATGTAAATTTTAAGTTAAGGTTAACAGGTTACAATAAAACAAATTTTCACAACATACCTGTGTAATTGCCAACTTTGCGTTTTCACTTTGAAATTCATAGCAGAAGTTACTGTTGTCAAGCCGAGGAATCTGGAATATGGAGGAAGGCAAAATATTATAGTGGTGATACATTTTTAAATAAACAGCTATGGGAACCATTTGACATTTGGAATGTGTCCTTTTATTTACAAACCAACAAATTTGATCAGAACTTTCAAATTTAGGGTCATTAATAAATTAAGATCATCATCATCAAGGGGTAAATAATGTCTTCCTCAGTTAATTCTTGGTCAACCATGTAAATTTCAGTTTCATCACAGATTTCTGAATCCTCTGTGTAGTTGAAGTTTTGTAGATAGGATCTATCGTCTTGCAAACAGTCCATGGCATTACTAACGCAGCATTTTTAGAGACAACCACTCCTCCATTCCCATGCAAGCCTCACACATTCACAAACCAAAAGCTAATCAGGTGTCTTCATGTTCCCACCTTTCTTTAACATTGCAGTGCCTGATAGCATCCACTCCATCCAAATTTATGGACACAGTATTTAAACGTTCCATCTTCGTTGATCCAACCTCTGGGAAGAGCTTTTACAATGACGCCTCTTGGAAACGTCATTCCTTTAAGCAGTCTTTTGCTTAGTAGTTCCATTGTTTAACAACATGTTATGGCATCATAGGCCGTTGACATCGCCCTCCTCCTTTATCCAGGCTTGGGACTGGCACTACCCGACTAAAGGTGGCGGCGGAGTTTTGCTTTTGCTTAAAAATAACCATTGGTTTAAGTTTTGTCCCATCTGTATAAAGCAGCTAAGGACCACGGTGAAATGCATTCGTTCATGGTCTGTAATTCTGACAAAATCAGTGCTTTCTGCTGCAGAGTTTATTGTTCGATTCCCAGGTAAGCAATAAAGCTAGCCTTGCATAGAAAGCACCAGTCAAACAAGAATAACAAATGAGAACTGATGTTTGACAACAGATGGCAACATAGGCTTAATGTAGGGCAATCTTATTTTATTCTGCCATATATTTTGTTAGTATTTAAAGCAAATATTTATTTGGATTTCTTAAAACTTAATTCTTTATAGCATCATCTGCTTTATAACATTGCATATGACCTTCTTCACCAATGATGCAATATCCCTTGGATGCATCATGCAATCTCCAGTAGGTGTGTCGACATCCTTCCATGCATGTGTTGTGCTATCTCCAAAGGATGTATCTTTCGATCTTGACTCTTGACCCCATGTGTAAGAATACCACCCAAATTTGGACTTTCAAAATTGTTCTAAGTTTTCCGACTTATAATCAAACACCTTCCATTCTGGCAGCTCATGTTCTGGAAATCTGCAGTCCAAGTGGCTGCAGACTCACACACTGAACCGGTTTACAGCGGCTGTGTCAGCATCTTCATATTTGTGCAATAACTGATTAAAATACAGTATACAAGGTACCAGGTGTATACTTTCTTCAAGATGCCATGAGCGCAATTTGATAACTTTTGCTTTCACTGTCTGATGTGCTTTGACTGATGTGCTTTGTTAAACGGCTCTTCTGGAAAATTTTACAGAGGTTGGCTAACTCCTCTAGAGGAGCATTGAGGACAGCTTTTGCAACTTGATAATTAGGATTTGTTAAACGCTACAAACAGTACTTGTACACAACACTTTTATTGGAAAGAGCAGTCAGGCTTAGACCTCTGTATAATGGAGTATCCGGCGTATAGAGGCTAGAGGCCTGAATTCAGAAAGCTGTGTCTGTAAGGCTCACAGCTCGCAAGCACCATGTTCATAAGGCTCATGATGAACCGGTAGAGTGGGGTGATTGGATGGTAAAGAGTTTGTGAAGATAAGTAGGTTGGGAGTATTGCAGTATTGTATACAGTTGTAGGTTAGAGAAAGAACTTTGAAATGAACACTTTTAGGGAATGGAGTGATTTAGTGATAGGAGTGATATGATGACAGCATGGGCAAATGAATTTTGGATGAGTTCAAGACACTTAGTTGAGTGGATTCAAGGTTAGGGAAAAGGGAATTAAAGTATTCAAAGTTGGAAAGGACAACAGAGAGGCAGTTTTAAAATCGAGCACAGACAAAAAAACAGTGGAGGTCATGAATGTGAATGAAGCAGGTGCGCAAGAGGTTGGAGATGTGATGTGAAAAAGAAGGATGTGGGTCGAAGATGATGTCAAGATTGCATACAGGCAAATGAGAGGTGAAAATGAGAATGGAGGAATTACGTGTAGTTGATAGGTGGTTGAAAGATTCAGGGATTTTCTTAATCTGATCAGGGAATTTCTTAATCAGATCAGAGAATTTCTTAATCTGATCAGGGAATTTCTTAATCTGATCAGGGAATTTCTTAAACTGATCTGGTACAATTAGAAGAGGTTCTACGGCTCTTGTGAAAGACTGCTTTGATGCCTTGGCCCCAGTTTTTACATCTATTGTCAACCTCTCCTCGCTGAATGCGCCTTCCCGGCTGGTTTTGCACACACCACAGCATACCTTGTTCTTAAAAAACCATCTCTTCTGAGAATTCGTCAAACTAGTGTCCCATTTCTAATATCAGTTTTCATCTCCAAATTCCTGAAGAAAGTAGTTGCAAACTGCCTGATTTATCATCTTTTGTCACGTAATCTGTACCGATCTATTCAGTCTGCCGGCCAGAAATACCACTCGGTGGAAACTGCACTACTTACCGTTCGCAATCACATAAATAGCGAGCGCCATGGATAAAGGAAAAGTAAATGCTTGTAATTTCTTTCTGTAAAATCTTTCTGTCACTTTTGATGCTGTGCATGATGATATACTCTTTCATTGCTTTCAACACTTGTTTGGCATTTGGCATATCTGGTCCTGCCCTGAGCTGGTATGCATCTTACCTGCACACTCATACTGAATTAGCCCGTATCAATCAGTTCACTATGATGCCAGCTGCCTGAACTGTGGTGTTCCACAGGATTCTGTGTTCTGTGGGCTGCTGTTCACACTTTGTGTCGCTTCACTCGGTTCACTGCTCACTGAAAGCTCTCTAGACTGACACCTGTATGTCGATGATGGCCAGCTGTTTCTTTCACCTGATTTGGCCCTTCTTCTCATCTAATTCTGCTTTCCAGTTACTTGCTGATGTTTTCAGTGATGCTCAGTCATGGATGGCCAGTAATAAGCTTCTCCTGAATCTTTCTAAGGCTGAATTCCTCCTCCTAGGCACAAGTCAACAACTTCACAAATTTGATTGGCCGACGTCTGTTCAGTTTGGTGAATTGACTGTTGACCATTCTGAACATGCATGCAGTTTGGGCACAACTTTTAACTCCACTATGTCTTTTTCTGACCGTGTCAAAACCATTTGCAAATCAGTTCACTTTCATAGACAGGATATTTGCAGAATCAGATCTTACATGCCTCAAACTGTCTCGATTTCAGTAGCAACTGCTCTGCTTTGTTGCAACTCACTCTTCATTGCTATTGTTAAAAGAGATTTGCACAAACCATACATGGTTCAAACTTCTTAGGCAAGAGCCATAATGAAAATCCTTAAGTACGAGAATAGTACATTCGTATATATGTACGTGCAGTAACTATGCTTGTTGTCCTCAAGCAAAGAATTCAGTTTAAAATCTGTTTTATTGTTCACAAGGCACTGCTTTTAAATCAGCCAAAATTACGGCAGTAGATGGTATCTTGATATCTCCGCTCTTCGCTTACCCCTCATACTAGGAAATATGGCAATGGATGCTTGAACGCTTGTTGTGCCACACGCTGGCGCAGTGTTGGGCTCTTGGGCGTTCTCGGTGGCTTGTCCAAGGCCTTGGAATCTGCTGCCAAGTTCTGTGCATTCTGTTGGTTCTCTCTTATCGTTCAGATCTAAGTTTAAAACTCATCTGTTTCAGCTTGTCTGCTCACCATAACTTGATTTCTGGTTACTCTGACTTATTGGATTTCGTCTTGCCTTCTCCAATGGAGTATGATTTTGACTGCGAGGTCACTTGAAGTGACCATCAACTGATGCTTATGTATTATGATAACAGTGTTATAGAATTCGATTAGATTAGATCAGAACAATAAAATTTAGTTTTCACAGGGTTGAGGCAAAGGAGATTTGAGGACTTCCATTGTGATATTTGATTGACAACATCAACCAACAGAATGATGGATTAGGAAAAGGAACTTGGAGAGAAGATATGACGAGTTGCAAATTACAAACTTATCCACCAAAATGAATGAAACATGAAAAGAGGCAACACGGTCACACCAATACCTAGCATTGTGTATACTGGTTCCCTTACGACAGTAGATGGTATCTTGTGAAGTTGATGTCTTCTTCAGCTTGCGGTCCACACTTCTTGTTTGCGAGTTGGATGTGTCTGGATTGATTTTCTGTCCAACCTTGGTGTCTTTGTTGTTTGAGGAAGAAAGTTGGGAGCCGTCTTCTGGTTAACTGTGATCTGCTTTTGATGAATTCCTTGTTGCAGAAGGTTAACTTCACTGCTTTATGTTGTCTGTGCTAATCCACTAACTGTTCTGCTACACCTGAGCGGGGCCTTGCAACTACAAAGTCGAAGTTGGAACAGAGAGCGGGTCATTTACGTTAGCACAGCTTGTTCTTTATATCTGACAAAGATTTAAAATACTTGCAGACGTTGGTTACACATAATCTCATAGCATAACAGAAGAAGAAGAGCCGTCTTGAGCTAACTTAGAGTGGCAGCCATGCATATGAAGTGTTGGCAACTTCGGTTTTCTTAGCCTTGGGATATGATGTGGATGGCCAGTCCGCTCCCTTGCCGCCTGATCTTCCTAATGACAGCGTACGATCATTGTACTCACTTAACCCTTTGCATGTCGCAGGTGCAAAATTGCGACATTGGGGAACTTTCCACTCTCGCCAGAGGTGCAAAATTGCCGCAACGTTGATGCGCTTACTTAAAGTGGTTGGAAATTATGGAACCAGCGTTCAACCTACGTAATTAAGGTCACCATTGATTAGGGCAATAAATTGGCTGTAGTTTTCCCGTTGGTTATTTGTACACATGTGGAACAATTGTGGAGATATTGCAATCACGTTTTACTACCATGATGGTGAACAATGACAAAATTAGATGTATGACTTTCGGTATTTGGGCGTCATATGGGCTAGGGTTTTCACCAGCCTCTGATAAAGGCTGGTCAAAAAATTTACGAAAAGGTTTTGTCCAATCACTTAAAAACAAGAATTGTTTTCCGAGAGCATCTCTGAAGCTAACTGAGACCCTAATATTTGTCTAGCAACTGATCGCTCGACCTGCAAACCTGGTGATGCCCGGATGTAAACAAACCACACAATGCCACGTGAATTTATCCTTTTTCTTTTGATCTAAGGCTTTGTAAAAATGCTTCTGCCATAGTTACTGGGCGACATAACTTTATGTGGAGGTGCCTGGCTTGTGATCCATCATGTCATGCAAAAAGTTAGAGATGATTTTTAAATTTTTTTCACCTAATTGGCAATAACACTTCTTTGCAATACCACTTCTTTCCTTCCAAGCCGTAACCAAAAGAGAAGTTCAACCACGCTTACCTAATATCAGTGACAGTTGCAGATTTGCATAAATTCAGATTGTGAAGTGAATGTTGAAGTTGCATTCAGAAACGGTGGTTTTATTTAGCAAACCAAACATGACAAAGACAGTTGCCTAAACTCTAGTGTAAACTGTGACCCAGTAATAACCGATGAAACACCTTATATTAGTAACGTATATTTATTTAAAACATTGGCAGAATATAAATAGACGGCATGATGAAACGCATGTGTTGCACCATCACATTTAAATTTGTCATATCTGCAAAATACAAGCACATGCATACCATTGAATGACATAGGCTTCTTCAAAATTAAGTTCTAAACATATTTCGTGCTTAAACTTTAAGTCTATCTTCAGTGGTTAATGAGACGTAACATTTTTACCCTTAAGGGGCGAAATGGATCAAAACCTCAGAAATTATCTGGCCGGGGCCAGAAGAAGGGCAAAAACTATCTGGCTTGCAAAGGGTCACTTACCGGCTGAGTTCACTAGGGGTGCACATGAGACAGAAATTTTGAAACAACATTCTGCCTTGGTGGGGATTTGAACCTCAGCCTTTTGACTAATCTAATTTAATGACTTCCACAGCATCATCATAATGCTCAAGGCTTCAGTCAGTGGTTGCTTCAAGTGAAATTGTAATCAAAATCATAATCCATTGAAGGAGCCAGGTCGAATTCCGATGAGTCAGAGGAACCAGAAGTTAGGCTACGGTGGGTAAGTAAGTTGAAACAGACGACTCTTAAGTTTAAATGTGAATGACTTCACAGAACTGACAGAATGAACAGAACTTGGCAGTGAATTACAGAGCCAAGGACCAGCAACTAAGGATGCTGTATAACCCAACACTGTTCTGGTACGAAGGACAACAAGAGTTGTAGTGTCAATTGATCGAGTGCAATATTTGTTGGTTGATGGTTGAGCATGGAACGTAAATAGGTCAGCTGATTTAAATGTAGTTCTTTGTGAACTATAAGACAGATTTCAAACTGGATTCTTTACTCAATGGGCAACCATTGTAATGACAGCCCAGTATGCTGTGTGCCCCAATCTCATACCATAGGCACAAGTTTAATTAAGTCGTTTCATCGGAAAATCCGCAATTCATTGGGAACCTTTTAACCCCTCAAAAAAGGTAGGAGTTGTTGGGCTGCTGCTGTCCTCTGCAAACTGTGTTTGACGGACGACACTTGCCTGACGGACCCTTCAGTCCTGTTACAGGGACCGGTGCTGGTAGCATGACATTGTATTTGCGGCTGTCAGGAGAACCAGTTCACCCCCTGCAGTGGTCACCCATGCAGGTGATCAGTTGATATTGGGTACCTGTAGTTTAAATGACAAGTTGTCCGTCTGAGTTGGTCAGTTGTCCTTAGTTGCACTGTGTATATGTGATTTGTTGCTTGTGGGGAGGGTAAACCTTTCTAACAAGACAGTTGTGTTCTGGCAGAGTGGACGTCAATTGTTAACTGACTGAACATTGATTTGGTGATTTCTTTGTCTTGCCTTTTTAGCTGGTGACCTTCCGACAGCTGCCGTTGTCACTGGCAACAGCACATGCCCCAGTCATTCCTCGAGTTTCCTGCAACAGTTGGGCGCCTTCCGGACCTCAGGTAAGACAACTAGAATCACCAGTAGCACATTAAGTACTGTTGAAATTTATCTGCTGACACTTCTTCCTCTGACAGGTGGCTGATTTTTGCATTCACCTTTCACTGCACCTCAGAGGATTCAGATGGGTTTTCAAATGATCAATGCATCATGTAAATTGCACATTTTTTATGAAGCCTGCAAATGTGGAAACATTTTTAGGTGCTGAATTGTGCAGTCTGTTATTTTTACATGGGGAATTTCGGTGAAAAAGATCCATGCATCCTAAGACACTGAAGTTGTGTCTTAGATGACAGCTGTTTTTACGGAAGTTGCAAGAGGCACATGCTAAATTAAATGAAGGCCACTGAGCTTGACTGAGGTTGGCTACATGCATCCGTCCATTAATTCTCTTATTCATTCATTCATTCATCTCTCCATCAGTGCAGCCATCCACTCTGCATCACTGCAAGGTCTTTAAAAGGAAGTGCCAACATATCCAGGTGAAAACCTTATCTTACAATCCAAGCTTTGAGCTAATTTTTGTATTTGTAATTGTGATCAGAAGTTTATATGGTGCCTCTTCAAGACAAACTAAATGGTCGTCAAATGTCTAAGGAAAGGAGGCAAAGAAAGATGAAGGAGCTCATGTCGCAGGTTGCTAGGAAACTTACTCCAGAAACATGGACTGACTTTGGAAAAGCTTCTGTTCTGCACAGTGGAAGTTCAGACCACTGGAACAACCAGGTCACCATGTGCAGTAGAACAAAAGGATATAGGGCGAGGAATGGATGAGACTGAGATACTGAGGCTGAGAGACTGAGACTGAGAGACTGAGATAGATGGAGCACAGCTTGCAAGGCACATACATTTAAGCATTAAGATCTTGAATTCAACACATTTTTGCGTTGATAACCAGTTCAGTGCCTGTTTTCATTGTCAAAGTACAAAGATGCACTATAGTATGATTCATCGTTTTTCATGCCTTTCCTCTGCCTTCATCTTACGATGATTTTATTAAAACACTCCGGCATTTGATCGTGCCATTCCATCACTCTTCTGTCTCTGTCTTACTGCTTTTTTCCAGTTGAGTGATTCTATCAACACTCTGCTCAGTTGTTCAGCTCCAGTACTCCATTCTATAAGCAGTTCTGCAGCTCAGAATAACTGTGCTCCACAATGCATTATCACCACCATGAACATCCCATTCCCTCAGTACTTTCTAATGCTGTTATTAGATTAGATTAGTAATGCAGTTGACTTTAACCTGTTTGGGACCTGTGGTTTGAATCCTATGCTACATCACCAGTAATTTGTTGCCAAGGCACGAGATGAGGTGAAGTTGCTGAATTATGCTGGTGGTGCTCAACCCCAAGGACCTTGGCTTTGAGGTCTAATGATGCTCCTGTTATATACACATATGTCATATATTTGATAGATTACCTAAGCTTACTGGTCTGAGTCAGTTCCATCATCCATTGCGCCACTCCACGCCTCATTCCACTTCACAACTCAGTTCCACCAGTTTTTTACACTCTCCGTCTCATTACATTAGTTGGAGTTTGTTGTCCATGTGGATTCTTTTATCTGATGTCTGTACATTTGGTTGCACTGCGTTACATCCGTGTTTATCTCTGATCTGTCATTGAGGTCATTCACCTCTTAAGTTTCCTACTGACCTTACTTCTGCTGCAGGAGGTGGCCATACTTCCTGCTTCCTGTGATGCTAGGTGCAGGCCATCAGTTAGCATCATGGAAGAATCAGTCTGTCATTTAGTCCGTTTTTATTCATTCAGCCACCCACTCATCCCGCCTGTCCATCCTTATGTATTTATCAGTTCATCCATCTATCCATTCATCCATCCATCCATTCTTCTTTCCTTCCTTCTTTGTTTTCTTTTTGCCTTCCTTCTTCCTCCTTTTGTTCCTTGCTTCCTTCCTTCCCTGCTTCCTTACTTGCTTCCTTACTTGCTTCCTTCCTTGCTTGTTTCCTTTCTTTTGTCCTTCCTTCCTTCTAGCCATCAGTCTGTTAATGAACCCTTCCTTACAATTATCCATCAGTGGATCATCTGAGCATCTATGTCCAACTTTTCATCCTTCCATCCATCCATCCATCTGTCTATCCATCCATCCAACCATCCTTCCATCCATGCACGTATCATTGTATTAGAATTTTGCGATTATTGTTTCTGTGTTGGTTGTTGCAGCAGATGACTTGTTGTCTGCTGGAGCTGACGTCGTCAAGATCGCAGACTCTTCAGGTATTCACCTCTCAGACGTCTTCTCCTTGAATTCTTCATCCCTTCGAAGTTGCTTAGTACCTCCAGGCAACAGGTCAGTTCTTCTCAGTTCAGTCGCATCTTCATCTCTCAAACCACTTGGCCTGTAAAAAGCAAAGTTCTTACTAGAATTGCAAAAAAATCTTATTTCCTTTTGCACACTTGTTTGCTTTTATCGTTCTGTTTCACTTTGTTTCTGGTTGTATGAATGTGAAAATGCCTGCTCACGTATGCCTGTATATATACGCCTGAATGATGTATATATACATATGAACATATGTATGTATATATATGAATATGTGTATATATATGTGTGAATATTGTATCTATGTATTCCATTTAAAGCAGTTTCATACCTAGAAGATTAAACGTTCTTACCATCCTCATTCTCATTTTCATTCTCATCATCCCGTTGTAAAGAGTGTTCAGCTTGTAATGTGGAGTGTAGGGGTTTGAAACTCCCTTGAGAATGTTACTGTGTAGGGACCTTGAGCAAGTCCTTCGCTCATAATTGCTCGGCGCCATTGATTGATGTTAAGTCATTAGATAGTGGCGCCTAATTAATGCAGAAGTAATAATCCTGTAAGCGACCTTTAAAATGTTTTTTAAAATGCTGATTTGAAGCTGTTTTGCCTAATCTTATCCCGTGACTCATTTAGTCCTGGTGGCAAAATGAGACACTGCCGGACATCTTCTGGTTTGGGTTACTTTGGCTGGGCTAGTAAAATTCTTCTAGTTTTGGCAAACATGGCTCATATAAAAAAGTCTTGTGGTTTTGCTGATTATGGTTTGGCTAGAAAAGTCTTTTCACTTGGCGAATATGACTCAGGTAAAAAGTCTTCCGATTTTGGCAAATATGGCTGAGATGAAATAATGCTCAGGTTACATCCGGAGTTGTTGTTGTTGTTGTTTCGTGTTGTTGCCAGTTGATGGTTGGTTGATGTGTGTTGTTTCAAGATCCGTGACTTCCAGTCATCTGACTTTTGCTTGAAGCCACTTCCTGTTCTGTTTCGTTCATCGTAACAATGGCGCCCACATGCTGCATGTAAAACAGTGGCGCAAAACACAGTGGCCATTGTATGTAAAGACGTCATTGTTTGCAGTTATTATGCGCATCCGTGTGCCTGTCTCAGCACATGTGACTTTGTTAGTGCCCTGGTTAGTTGAATATCAGCCCCTTCCCCTATTACTCCCTCCTCCTTCTGCGATCTTTCAGGGGGAGGGGGAGAAAGGGGGCAGGGGAGGCTTTGCTTTTCAATCACTAGGTTTAAGGTGTTGGAGCAAAGGGAAGTCAATCAGCTGTAACTGAGGACATGGGGCCTGCCGCCTCATACGGTTGCTGTTGATTCTTCATGGATGATCTTTAGCCAACCGAGTGTTGTGCACTGACCATGACTTCTGTGCCTTATGATGATAAGACTGTGACTGAGTGGATCTTCACGGCAACTGACTGATCTGTTGAATTGGCATCTGTTGCAGCAGCAATGATTTGAAATGAAGACTCTTACTAACAGCGCTTCAGAATTTCTTTTCTTCATAACAGTCTTATTTGTTATCTTCATAAAAATCTTCCTCACTTAGGGTTGAATGGCTTACAGATTGAAAACTGGGTTAGACATTTGAGTTGATTTGGTTGATGCTGCTTATAACTTAGGTTTTGTTTTTGATTCTGTTATGTCTCTCAATGACTATGTAAATGGCATTTGTAAGTTGTCATTCATGTGTATTCGTGACACAAGCAGAATTAGGCGTTATGTCTCTATGTCTTCTAAGATGTCTCTGGCAAACACATTGGTCTATAGTCGCCTTGATTCTGTAACTCACTTCTTGTTGGTATCACAAAGTCAAACATGCAGAAACTCAAAGCGTTCAGACTTCTTTGACTGGAGATATAACTACTATGTCAACATATGAGCACATGACCTCTGTACTTAAATCTTTACACTGGCTTCCTGTTCAGAAGAGGATTTGTTTTAAAATTGGAGCTTCTTATGTTTATAAAACATAACTCTATACTTAAAATCAGTCCTCATTACTCAGACTAATCATTATTCAATGAGGTCATCTGATTGTCTTCCTGTGGTGATGCCTAATGCTACAACTGTTCTTAACTGTTCTTGGTGAACAGGCGTTTCCGGTTGTTAGAGGTAGATTTTGGAACATTCTGCTCAGTCGCTTGTGTCAATGCATTCTCAGCTTAAGATTTACTTTTTTCAATTTGCTTATCCACCACAGGCTGCCACTGTGCTTTACTGAACTGACCTTCTGGATATTGACCTTATTGTGGCTTGGTTCTGGTGTGCCATCGGTTGATGCCTTGTGCATTAGACCCTGGCGCAATAGAAGTAATTAATTAATAATAATGAATAATAATAAAGAGAGATGCAAGTAAGTCACAGCTTAGGTGATTTGTTATGGCTATGGCCTGAGAGTTTTGAACTATTTGTAGTTTATGCTAGTGATGCCAATAAGAACTGAGTTACAGTAGTCAAGTATGCTGGAAACCACTGCATTAGATGATGGAATTAGGACAGTATGAGGCAAAAGAGATCTAATTCTACAAATATCTCATGTGAAATTGAGCTGATTTGCACCTGGCACAAACATGAGTAGATAATGACATAATGGGCTCAAATATTATGCCTAGACTGTGTGTACAAAATATTACAATTGGCAGGCAAGCAATCCAACTGAATAGAAATAACGCAGTCAAATTTACGGAGGTGTTGGCTTATGCTTAAAAAAGGATTTCAGGTCTTGAAGGATTCAGAAGAAGTTTATTACTAGCCATCAAAGACTGAACATCACCAAAAACCGAAGCAAGTAGATGGAAAGCAGGATTAGACATGCAACTGTCAAATGAGAGGAGTAGCCGAATATTGTCAGCATACAAGTGGTAGTCAAGAGAGCTATAAGTAAGTAGGGAACCGAGTGGAGTCCTGTATGCCGATAATGTGAACAGTAAAGAGCCTACAGTAGTAGAACGCCACAATTATGAATATTATTTATGAATATTACTGAGTTCCATGGTTGGGACATAACAGTCTTTAGAAATATTTTCTAAGAGGTTGAGTGAGTAAGTAAGCAAAAGGCCTTATAGAACTTCTCAGATAAAGCCAAATTTTATTCATCTAAATATGTGTATTAAATATGTTATGGCATCTTTTAGTAGTACCTTCCACTGGGGCTATTTTTACGCATGTTTTACGCATGTACAGACATCAGATAAAAGAATCCACATGGACAACAAACTAAATATCCTATCTAAATGTCAGGTTCTTTTGTAATCCAGCTACTCTTCACAATGACCAAATATCAAGACCACGCAGCATTCAAAGTAAAACATAGTGATACATAGAGTGAAACCAGCCAGCTTGCTCAATCTGAAGTAATCACAGACTTCTATAGAGCAAATATATCATGGCCAAAGCATCTTCAGTCGTCGATTCAAAGCGCAATAGTATTTATTTGACGAGTTCGATTTTAAGTCGATATTGAAACACCTGGGAATAACAATGGGGAGCATGAGATATGGCATCAGTTGACTGAATCAGCATCCACTGACTTGAGATAGGTTACAGAATCTGTAGATATGAGTGGAGGATAATAAGTGTAATGTAAACGGAGTTGCTAACATGTGCGCTTGTGTTCTTATTAAGCTAGAGGCCTGCCTGATGCAAACAGTACAATATGGTCACTGCTGGAAACAACAAAACTTGATTTTTCTGCACTTGGGATTTGAACTCACGATTTCTGGGAAAGAATTGCTAAACCAAATGGGCTACTCAGCACTGAGGAAAAGATAATGGATTGATTTGCCAGAGTCAGTGAGAAATAGTCAGTCTTATCCGGTTGCTCATCAAGCAAAGAATCCAGTTTAAAGCCTGTCTTATAGTTCACAAAGTATGACATTTAAATCAGCCTACCTATCTCTGTTCGATGGTCAACCGTTATACCAACAAATATTGCACTGAGTCAGTGGACTCTCGTGGTGCCTCGTACCAGAACAGCATTGATTTCTAGACCATTCTCGGTTGTATACTGGTTCAAGGTTTTGGAATTCACTGCCAAGTAATATTTGTTCTGTAAGTTCTTTGATGTCATTCACGTATAAACTTAAGACTCGTCTGTTTCAACTTGCTTATCCACTGTAGCCTAACTTCTGTTTTCTGTCACCTACAGGAATTTTACCTGGCTTCTTAAATGGATTATGATTTTGACTATGATTTCACTTGAAGCAACCATCAATTGATGCCTTGGGCATTATTATAACAGCACTATAGAAAAGTCATTAGGTTAGGTTATATTATATTAGCCAGCTGTTGTGGTGTGCCAAATATATTAGCTGCATGTTTGCTGATTCTTAAATGATTTTGATGACGACCATTCCTGAATAGAATGCAGCCCTACATCACGAGACATTTCATAGATAACTGAAACACGGATTAATATGGGGCTGATGCCATTGGTTTGGTCTTAGTTGATTAGAATCCCTAATGATTTCGTTTTGCTGTGGTCTCTTTTCTAACTTGTTTTGTAATTGAACACAATAGGAGAACAAAAATGAGCATTAGGTTCGTACCATTTCAAACGAATCTTTCTATACGTAGGAGCAAGTTTCTAGAGATGTCCAGCTAACTGATTTCTGGTTTTGAAAGGAAAAAAGAAAATGCATCATCGTCTTCAGAGTCTATTCTTGAGCTGGTCATTTTTGCAAATCGACTAATGGTTCCGGGGCCGATGGGCCGAAACGGAATCAGATATCACAAGGCACACGGATGTTCGCATCCTGAATTTTCCGCTTAATTTTCGCTTGCTCTGTCGGTGATTTCCGGAGTCTGTCGTCTCCAGTAATTTGCCTTCAATGTCTCGACCGGCATCGGTTTCATCATGCGATGTGCAGTCCAGCCAATCACATGTCGTCCTCCTCTTCCTTCTGCTCCTCCTTCTCCTCCTTCTCGTCATCGGCCGATGGGCAATTATTTGCACAGCTTTTCATGCGGTAAATAAGTGCTGTCGTTGGAAGGCGCCTTTTGGTGCAAAATACTCAGTCACTGCACTTGCACGCATCTGCGCCATTCACCTTTTCTTGCTGTTGCCACCTCCACCACGGCTCCGTCACGTTGTCACTGATTCAAGAGTCATCAGGCACTCTTTAACCCTTACGCTCACCACCATCACTCTCTTCCACTGGCCAAGATTATCCGGCTGCCAAAGTGCACTGCAGTTTTTAGGTTATTTTGCAGCAGCAGCAGCAGCAAAGTGTTGTGGGGTTATGAACAGAGTGTGTGGATGGCCTTCGAATGAAACCCCATTCTGAGCTTCAGACATCAAAACGTGTCACTGGTGCATTGCTCTGGAAGTCCTGGCCTTTCTAATACAAAGATTCTGCCGTCTGTGTGGACACAAGACCCAAATTTGTCCCCCCTGCTAAGGTTTCTTTAGACATTGGCCACTAGATCCTACTATCATTAAGTACTAAACTGTGCCTTTAGAAATCATTTGCGGGCATTGGCCAGTAGCGTGAATTTTAATGGCTTTGAAAGTGGAATGTTAACAAAAGTGTTGCCATTCCACTTTAGATGGGGAAAAGTATACTTTGCATAACTCTTCACAGTTGTAGTTCACTGTATCATAAATAAATTCAACTGATATAGGCTGACTTGTAGAAGTATCAGTATAATTTTGACACATGGTTTCTGTCATGTCACATGGATATAACTGGGCAACTAGTTACACGTTATTGTTACCCAATCTTTACACTTTACTCCAAGGTGTCAAAGTTTTTCCTTATGTGAAAACTAGCAGTCGTATGTGCTGCCTAGAACTTTAACAATTTGAATGTTTTGCATACGTGCACTGGATGACATGTTGGCCGCATGGATATGTTGTTCCCGAATTGGGATCCCTGATAAAATCCTATGAAGATGCAGAGGATTTCTGCAGATGGAGTGGGACTGTCAAGTTGCTGGTTTGCAGCTGTCATGGTTCTGTCCAGGGATTCTTCAGGTGCAGAGGTGCTCTTCACTGACTGCTATTATTTGCTGAGGCATTTCAAAAGTACCTCGCTTTGCAGCATTCATAAATTACATTATTGAAAAAATGAATCATGTGATATGACTGTGTCTCCTTGGGTACATGTTGCACTGGTGGGTAACAGTGTGCTTTGTGTTTGTGTGGTTGCAGTGGTGATTGCTTTTTCAGCTTGGACCCGTCGTCGTCTTATTCTCGACTTGTGTCGCATGGTTTAGCAGCCGTAAGGGTTGCTGAAAGCGATTCCTCGGCCGCTGTCCTCAAGACGGACACAGGTGCTTGCACGAGTGGCGCCACCATGCAGGCATATCAGACATTAGGATGCCAGAGCAGTGGCTCATTCGGAATGCAAAACTCGGGATTCTACGGGAGCCAATCGCAGGGCAGTCCTTACTCTGTCCAGTCCTACTCAGGGCTCGCTTCATCCTCCGACGCCGGTCAGTGCCATTTCTGTGTTCAGAGAAAATCTCACAAGGACTGTGTTAGGTGGTACGTGGTATCAGTCGATGTTTATGGCTGAAATGTTTTGTTGTAACTGATTAAATTAGTGCACATCTGTTGTTTAAATTTTTTTTATCCTACAGTTTTTTGTGCTATTAAATCAAGAAGAAAGAGAATGTTTAAAAATAAAGTGTGACTTGTAGGCAGCTGGAATTTCATTTGTCAACCTTTACTGTCAGCTGCTTTGACATTTTGTTTCATAATTGATGATGAGCCTCAGGGTTAAAAAGCTTTCAGACCCAAAGGGGTGGTGGTGCCAGTAGCCAGGGCCAGTTGGTGCTTCTCAGATTACAGAGAAAGTGCAGACAGAAGAGGGAGAGAAGCTGGTTCAGTTCATTACAGAATTTGAGGTGCTAATCCACTCTTCTGTGTTTGCATCCAAGTGACACTTGTTAAGTTAGCTGACGACTTTCTCCATCGCAGGCTAATTAGTTGCTTTTGCGCTTTTTGGCTTAACAGAAAAGTTGCTCTAGGAACAAGGGACAGTCAGTTAATGGGGTCACGGGGATCTGCAAGATAGAGAGAGAGATGGGGGAACCAACAGAGTGACTATGAAATACTTTCATCGCCTGGCGCGTACTTTGCATTTTGCCTTGATGCCTTAGATTACGTCCAGATGTTTTTGTCTGCCTTGGGTAAACTGTATTTGTGGGTCGTCGTTTTGCTTGTCTGGCGTTCTGTATGTGTCAGTATGAGCCAGAGAATTTCTGATTTGTTTAATAAACATTAGATAAATGTCAATAAATGATTGTGTAGGTATTAACCAAAGATAAATATTGTCGGAACTCAGAAACGGTAAATTCTGAGTTGTGGGTCCGTCTCTTGCAGTTCTTTTCCTAATGTCAGTCTTTCTTTGTCTGTCTCAGGCTTGCTCTCTTTCTCGTAAAAGAGGAGGGAGGAGCGCGGTCATTGAGCGCAGTGGCCGTAGTAGTCGCTCCTTCTCCTCCTCCGAGGAAGAGGAGGAGGAGGAGGAGGAGGACGACGACGACTTGGTCAGTTGGTTGAAAGTGGGAAATATCACCCCTTATGATGAAGAGAAAGAGAGACAGACACAGAGACAAAGAGACAGAGAGAGATAGAGAAAGAGACGCTCGGATTACCGAGATAACAGTTTGTTGTTCCTACTTGGTTACAGTGAAAATAAAGGCCCAGCAGAGCAATGGACAGACGGCGGCGGCGGCAGTCGGCGGAGGCGGCGGCGGTGGCGGCGGCGCAGGCTACCTGAGCGCCGCCGCCGCCTATGGAAGCAGCTTCAACAGCGCAGCGGCGGCGGCTGCCGCAGCGGCGGCGGCGGCGGCACAGGGCGCCCAGTATGCGGCTGCCTTCGGAACATCTGGCTTTACACCTGTCAATTCCGTTCCAGCGGCTGCCACAGGCTTCATCTCAGCCCAACAGGTCACTCGAATTATTCAACTCGATCATGTTCATCTCGGCCCAACAGGTCACTCGAATTATTCAACTCGATCATGTTCATCTCGGCCCAACAGGTCACTCGAATTATTCAACTCGATCATGTTCGTCTCGGCCCAACAGGTCACTCGAATTATTCAACTCGATCATGTTCATCTCGGCCCAACAGGTCACTCGAATTATTCAACTCGATCATGTTCATCTCGGCCCAACAGGTCACTCGAATTATTCAACTCGATCATGTTCGTCTCGGCCCAACAGGTCACTCGAATTATTCAACTCGATCATGTTCATCTCGGCCCAACAGGTCACTCGAATTATTCAACTCGATCATGTTCATCTCGGCCCAACAGGTCACTCGAATTATTCAACTCGATCATGTTCATCTCGGCCCAACAGGTCACTCGAATTATTCAACTCGATCATGTTCATCTCGGCCCAACAGGTCACTCGAATTATTCAACTCGATCATGTTCATCTCGGCCCAACAGGTCACTCGAATTATTCAACTCGATCATGTTCATCTCGGCCCAACAGGTCACTCGAATTATTCAACTCGATCATGTTCATCTCGGCCCAACAGGTCACTCGAATTATTCAACTCGATCATGTTCCTCTCGGCCCAACAGGTCACTCGAATTATTCAACTCGATCATGTTCATCTCGGCCCAACTGGTCACTCGAATTATTCAACTCGTTCAGTTGCTTGTTATGCTTCTTTTTTTAATTGCTTTGACGAGACCAGGATCTTCTAAGGGCACTTTCATACAGGTCAGCTATTGCTATGCGCTGTCATCTTTACGCACGCGCACGTGCGTGCGTGTGTGCGTGTGTATGAATGCGTTGTGTTTGAATGTATGCTGTTACAATTTGTCCATAATTTTACGGGTAAATGAGATATCAACAGAGTTGCCAGAACTTTCTCCATTAAATTATGGGCATTCTGTTTTCTCATTAATATGCGGTCCATTATTTTATGGCTAATCCCAATTTTATTTAATAGGGGCTTCAGATAACCTTCAAATCTTTACAGTTATTCCCTGTCTATTAATGGTAGTTCAAGATATTTTTATGACAAATTCCTAATTATAAATAATGATTTATCCTCAGTTTTTCGGTGATTAGACTTACTTTATTGGTGACTGGCCTCATTTATATTTAAAGTTATTTGGCCTTATATTTACTGTAAATTTTTATTTATATATTACATATATTTACCTTAGGGCATAATAATTGTGCAGAATCAGAAAGAAACTAGTTTGCAGCTCAGCTTAACAAAACTCCATGACTAATAAATACCGACATTCTAGATTTAATTGTTTAGATACATATCACTAACACCATTAGTCAGAGTTAAATTTGAGACTGGATCAGACCACTTAGAAAATCTAAATGTACACAGTTTGAAAGCAACAGGTTCAGAAAATGCATGGCTAGTAAGGGGCCGATATCTGACTTGTATCACTAGTGATAACTTATTATTAATAGTATCAGTCCAAGTTTAAGCCAGTTTATAGATATACCATATTTTCATGCATATAACCTATGTTGATAAAACTCTCTCATACATATGACCTGTGGGAATTGGGAAAATGTGTAAAAAAGTTTGGTATAGCCCACACATGCGTATAGAGGAATAGTCTGCAAACACTAACCAACTTCTTAAAATGTCTAAACTGGTAGGTGGAATTTATTTTGCTACATTCTCATTAAGTTGAATGGAATTGTAGATTTGTCAACCTTTCTCTCAATAGCACAGCAGCATTTCAAATACTGTGGAAGTGTTGTTTTGTTTAAGTCTCTAGATTACTTGCTTCAGGTAATGAAAAGAGAGTGTCTGGAAATATTGAATTAGTCATGAATATTGCTATAGTTGCAGATATATTGTTTTTATAGCTCATACCTAATCACTCTGGTGCAGTTGATTTCTACTACATTCTTATTCAATTGGATACAAATGTGGCTTTTTCAACCTCTCAGTGACATAGCAAACTTTTAAATGCTGGCACATATCTAATTTGTAACAGTCATATATGCTTAGGATAACAGTATACAAGGTTCCTCTACATTCATACCCATTAATAGTAGGCTTATTTTTCCTAATTGTTTGCAAATGGATTCTAACAGCATATAGTATCTTTCATTGCTATATTTAGATTTTTGGCAGGTTTGTTATTCTAACACCATGAAATTAAATTTGATACAAATCCAATATGAAACAAAATTAATAAATCTTCAATTCAGAAAGTGCAAAAACTAATTAAGACAGAACAGATTTCATTGTTCACAGTTTCTTCTGATTTTGACATCTGTCACAAATTGTTCTATCGGCATTTCACTACTTAATGGTGCCGTCGTTGCGGTACAGTCGGGAAAATACGCTAAGCTCATGGTGACCACTTATGTAAAATAAAATGATATAACCGTCACACCAGCATAACCCATATAGAGGGTGTGCCGTTTTTGTTGATTCTGAAATAACCCGTGTGGGATATATGCATGAATATGGCAGTCCGGGCCGCTCAGGGCCTATGTTATTAATGGAATTGAAGTAATCAAGCCATGTGAGAACAACACTGAATCAAAATCATTATCAACCCATGCATGAGTAAAATACAGCAGTCCATACATTAAGCAACAACAGTGTATGTGTGTGTATATCAAAAACACAGCAGTTGAATTCAACATAAAAATTGTTGCATGCATTTTAAACAGCATAATAATGTTAATACTCATCTGTAATATTATTAGCTACCTGACTGATACCGCTTGGCAGAAAAATAAAGAAAATATGTCATAGCTGATGTTGAACAATTCACCTTATTGCTGTTAGTTCTGAAGTAATGACACGGAAAAGCAGGTGGGACATTCCAACTTGTAGATGTCAAACAGTTGGTTCCTCAGGCTGTTCAGGCAGTGCACTTCTGCTCAGTCAGTACACTTCTGCTCAGTCAGTACACTTCTGCTCAATCAGTGCACTTCTGCTCAGTCAGTGCACTTCTGCTCAATCAGTACACTTCTGCACAGTTGGTACACTTCTGCTCAGTCGGTACACTTCTGCTCAGTCGGTACACTTCTGCTCAGTCGGTGCACTTCTGCTCAGTCGGTACACTTCTGCTCAGTCAGTACACTTCTGCTCAGTCAGTACACTTCTGCTCAGTCGGTACACTTCTGCTCAGTCAGTGCACTTCTGCTCAATCAGTACACTTCTGCTCAGTCAGTACACTTCTGCTCAGTCAGTACACTTCTGCTCAGTCAGTACACTTCTGCTCAGTCGGTACACTTCTGCTCAGTCAGTGCACTTCTGCTGAGTCAGTGCACTTCTGCTCAGTCGGTACACTTCTGCTCAGTCAGTACACTTCTGCTCAGTCAGTACACTTCTGCTCAGTCGGTACACTTCTGCTCAGTCAGTGCACTTCTGCTCAATCAGTACACTTCTGCTCAGTCAGTACACTTCTGCTCAGTCAGTACACTTCTGCTCAGTCAGTACACTTCTGCTCAGTCGGTACACTTCTGCTCAGTCAGTGCACTTCTGCTGAGTCAGTACACTTCTGCTCAGTCAGTACACTTCTGCTCAGTCAGTACACTTCTGCTCAGTCAGTGCACTTCTGCTCAGTCGGTACACTTCTGCTCAGTCAGTGCACTTCTGCTCAATCAGTACACTTCTGCTCAGTCAGTACACTTCTGCTCAGTCAGTACACTTCTGCTCAGTCAGTACACTTCTGCTCAGTCGGTACACTTCTGCTCAGTCAGTGCACTTCTGCTGAGTCAGTACACTTCTGCTCAGTCAGTACACTTCTGCTCAGTCAGTACACTTCTGCTCAGTCAGTGCACTTCTGCTCAGTCGGTACACTTCTGCTCAGTCAGTGCACTTCTGCTCAATCAGTACACTTCTGCTCAGTCAGTACACTTCTGCTCAGTCGGTACACTTCTGCTCAGTCAGTGCACTTCTGCTCAATCAGTACACTTCTGCTCAGTCAGTACACTTCTGCTCAGTCAGTACACTTCTGCTCAGTCAGTACACTTCTGCTCAGTCAGTACACTTCTGCTCAGTCAGTACACTTCTGCTCAATCAGTACACTTCTGCTCAGTCAGTACACTTCTGCTCAGTCAGTACACTTCTGCTCAGTCAGTACACTTCTGCTCAGTCGGTACACTTCTGCTCAGTCAGTGCACTTCTGCTGAGTCAGTACACTTCTGCTCAGTCAGTACACTTCTGCTCAGTCAGTACACTTCTGCTCAGTCAGTGCACTTCTGCTCAGTCGGTACACTTCTGCTCAGTCAGTGCACTTCTGCTCAATCAGTACACTTCTGCTCAGTCAGTACACTTCTGCTCAGTCAGTACACTTCTGCTCAGTCAGTACACTTCTGCTCAGTCGGTACACTTCTGCTCAGTCAGTGCACTTCTGCTGAGTCAGTACACTTCTGCTGAGTCAGTGCACTTCTGCTCAGTCAGTACACTTCTGCTCAGTCAGTGCACTTCTGCTCAGTCGGTACACTTCTGCTCAGTCAGTGCACTTCTGCTCAGTCAGTACACTTCTGCTCAGTCAGTGCACTTCTGCTCAGCTGAGTCAGTGCACTTCTGCTCAGTCAGTACACTTCTGCTCAGTCAGTGCACTTCTGCTCAGTCGGTACACTTCTGCTCAGTCAGTGCACTTCTGCTCAGTCAGTACACTTCTGCTCAGTCAGTACACTTCTGCTCAGTCAGTACACTTCTGCTCAGTCGGTACACTTCTGCTCAGTCAGTGCACTTCTGCTGAGTCAGTACACTTCTGCTGAGTCAGTGCACTTCTGCTCAGTCGGTACACTTCTGCTCAGTCAGTACACTTCTGCTCAGTCAGTACACTTCTGCTCAGTCAGTGCACTTCTGCTGAGTCAGTACACTTCTGCTGAGTCAGTGCACTTCTGCTCAGTCAGTACACTTCTGCTCAGTCAGTGCACTTCTGCTCAGTCGGTACACTTCTGCTCAGTCAGTGCACTTCTGCTGAGTCAGTGCACTTCTGCTCAGTCAGTACACTTCTGCTCAGTCAGTACACTTCTGCTCAGTCGGTACACTTCTGCTGAGTCAGTGCACTTCTGCTGAGTCAGTGCACTTCTGCTCAGTCAGTACACTTCTGCTCAGTCAGTACACTTCTGCTCAGTCAGTGCAATGCAACAGAAGAAATTCACATTTAACTACAGCACATCATCACTAGAGCCCCATACCATTCTGCTTCATCAATTACTACCTTGTCTTGTCAATGTTGTCCTTGGTCTCATTAATCTACATGTGTTTAGTGACCTACAGATGTATATTAGTGCTACATGAATAATGAAAAAATAATATTCACCATAATAATAAGTATGTTCATACTTTGCAGCAATCCTTGCACATGACTTGTTCTGGGGCATCTAGAATCCTGCAACTGTGTGGCTGTTTTGAACCTATTTCCATGTAATACTGATCTTCCATAACACCATTGTAAATGGAACCTCAGTGACATTAAACTTCCTTCTCTAGGCTCCCTGGGCTGTTTGTGACAGAGGCAATCAATGTGTTGTTGTTACAGCTATCAAAGTGTTGCCGGATAAAACCAGAGCATAAGGTTATTATAATTTAAGAAATTGCAGGTAAAAGTTGGCACTCAACAATAAACTGGAAATTCCACTTACCACTTAAGGAATTCTATTGTGTTTATACTGATATCAGGATAAGCTGCAATGGCTATCACTTGGCTCAGTCAAGCGAAATTGGTGGGGCAGGTAAGGACATGTTTGGTTCCAAGTTGAGATCCAGGTCACACAGGCAGAGAGACGGAGAGAATGCCCAAAGTTACAGATACAGAATTTTGAACCTAATCTGTGAAGAAACTAACTTTGTAGACAAAGTATTTTACATTTTCTGAACTATCCAGCAAACACAAGCTATATGGAATGTTTAATGCTTGTATGTGGAACAGCTACTGAAATGCTGTGACCAGAAAGTATAATTAAATTTTAGCTGCAAGACCAAAACTAGTAGCAACTTCTGTAGTGCCAGTGTCTATTGCTCAAAATATCAACCAGTGGCACACCAAAACCAAGCCATAGTCAAATCAATACTAGAAAGTCACTCCATTGAGACAGAAAGGCAGCCCAAGATGGATAAACCAGCTGAAAATAGTTAGTCTTAAGTTGAGAATGAAATGATGCAAGCAACTGAACATAATGAACAAGAACTGGGAGGGGGAGGGAGAGAAAGAGTTCTAAAATATAAGTCCAGCAGTTGAAAAAGCTGATTCACTAAGAACAGTTCAAGCTTTTTTGAGTATAATCAGAGAAAGGCAAACAGATGATCTAGTTGAACAGCGTAAAGTCTGGGAATGATTATGATTTTAAGTACTGATGTTGGCCACAATTTAACATTTTAAGAAGTAAAAGCCCCAATTTGAAACAGATCCTTTGCAGAATAAGAAGCCAAAGATGTAAATGGATGGGTTATATGCTCGTATCTTGAAGTATCATTTATGACTTTAGCTAAAACTGACAGTGGGAAGATGGGGCACCGAGGGAGAGGCTGGCTAACGGCTTCATATGCCAAGGCTAATAAAAATTAAGTCACTAATACTTTATACCCATGGCTGCTGCCTCTTTGGGGCTAGCCTGAGAGCCTCTTGAAGAATTTGTTAAAAAAATATGAGCAGAGGACAGACAGTGAACAAGAGCAGTTTAAGAATTTGTAAGATATGAGTGGAGGACAGTAAGTGTAATGTAAATGGGGAGGCAAACACGTGCACATGTGTTCTTGTTATGCCACAAGCCAACCTGATACAAATGGTCCAGTACAACGCGGTCAGTGTTGAAAACCAGGATGCATTCAAATTTACCGGATAGTGTAATATATTATGTTAGAAAGCTTCTCTAGAAAGTATTATATCCGCTTAATGTCAATAAAGCTATTGACATTATTTTTAAAATGTTTATTTTACAATATAAAAATTCTTCTTCCCTCAGGATTTGAACCCAGGATTTCTGGCAGAAATAAAGTTATTAAACAGCTCAACCAGATGAGCTAATCAAAACATGCTGCTATTGGTAATTAAAACCTGTGTTTAATGTTAAACTTGTCTCAGAGTTGTGTGTAAATAGCTGTATGTGCCTTTGTGTCCGGCGGCCTAACACTGTACTTTTGTTTCTTATTTTCTGTCTCAATGCGTGTGAGCTAAGGCATTTGCATTTGTTGTGCATGGTGTGATAAAATATTCTTATAAAGGGTGACTGCCCCAGTATTGTTAAGAGCTCTTGCACGCCCAGTGTATTATTCCACAGTGTTCCTAGGTAATCCAGTTATTCAGAGAAGTTACAAGCTTGTTGTAGTTATTTTTCCACGTTTGTTTTCACCAATAAAAAACATTACATAATTTAAAAAAATGTTCAGTTGCATTTATAATTGCTTTGCCGTTTCTAACCACTAGTTTGCAGGTTTGTACAGGAACTGCATTTTCTGTACACAATGCCATTGTATGCAGAGCGTAAAAAGTACCATGACAGAGGATTTTTTTGTATAAGGCATCAGTAAATGGGGGAATACCCTGCAGACTTGGGTGTTAATGGCTATCTTAACTGTTACAAAATGTTGTTTTCGCTCATATAAAAACGGTATTTTTACAGTATATTTACATGTATATTAATAATGTGTATTTGGGAATTTTGTGTGGCACAGTGGTCTATCAGTAACGCATTTGGTCAATGATCATGCGGTTGCAGGATCAACCTGGACAGATTGTTTGCTCACACAGTGCCTCTGTCACCAAGCAGTTGAATTTGGTACCTGCATAAGCTGGGAGGTGAACGGCAAGTCCTGCGATACACTGGCCCCCGCGTCCAGGACCTTGGGATTCATCCATTGCCAGTTCAAGGGCCTGAAAAAAGGAAACGAGTGCTTCCCCTGCGTCTCACTTGTGGGATATGGGATACTTTACTTACTGTTTGGGAATTTAAATAGTTCCTTTTCAGTTTATGGCAGCCTTGCATGTGGTCGTTGCGAATGATTGTGAAAGTTATCAATTTCACGTTCATTAGAGTTTGAAGACATTAATTATCTAAAGAATCAATTCCTTTGCTGTAAATATGAGCATCCAAGATTAACTTGACTCCAGCTTCATTGGTGCTGGTCATAAAACTCCTGTTTGATGTTTATGGGACATAAACCACTTCCCTGCCATGCATGTGAGGTTTAAACCAACCTACCCTTCATTGCCATAACGCATAAACCTTTTTCTGATTTCTATTTAAGTGAGACTGTTGCAACATTTTATGAATTTTATGAACAAGTGCAGGTTGAAAGTTCGAAAATTTAGGTCCAGCAGCTGAAAAACTCGTTCACTAAGAACAGTTCTAGTCTTAGGTATCACCTGAAAAAGGCAATCAGATGATGTGGTGGAATAGTGATGAGTCTGGGGAATGAGGACTGATTTTAAGTATTGTGGTTGGCCAGAGTTCAGTGTTTCGTAAAATATAAGCTCCAATTTGAAACAAATCCTTTGCTAAACAGGAAGCCATTGCAGGGATTACACACTTGTATTTTGATGTTTTAATTACAGCTCTAGTGAGTTATAGTAATCAAAACAAATTGAGACCAATACATTTGCCAGAGATATCCCTGAAGACATGAGGACAATACCAGATTCTGCATATATCATGAATTTAGATGTATGACAATGTACAAATACCACTTACATAGTCGGTTTTAAAGTTTTTGGCACAACTAGAAAAAAAATTGGATTGAAGTCTGGGGATGAGGATTGATTTGAAGTACTGTGGTTGCCCAGACAGAGTTCAGTGTTTTATAAACAATAAGCCCCAGTTGGGAAGAAATTCTTTGCTGAATAGAAAGTTTGAAATTGCTTTTGCGCAATGTGCTGCAGTATTAGCAATGAGGAAAGAGTTTCAGATCATATGAGGGAAGGCATGGAGGAGACGCTGGAAATCAGACAAGGCATGCAGTGTGTATGTATCTGGAGAATGTATCTGTTGTACCTTTCAAGAGATTCTCAAAAGTAGTCTGATGTGGTAGTGTATTCAATTGGGCACTTGTTTTCTGATTCAACGATTAAAAATCTTTAAAGGTTTGAACCTGCTGAATAGACTCTATGTAGTGACCTTGGACAAGCAGTAGAATTTGGTCGAGAAGTAAATGGCAAGTGCTGTGGTCAACTGACCCTGTATGCTGGACCTTCTGATGGCCAGCGGAGGAGCCTAAGAAACTGAACTGAGCACATCTCTTATATACTTGGGATACTGGCAAGCAAGATACTGACCAACTGACTGATTGACGGACAGACCGACTGACTGATGGATTGATTCACCAACTGGATAGCTGGCCTGCCGGCTGGCTGGCTGACGGAGTGAGTGAGTGCAAGCAAGCGAGAGAGTCAGCAGCCGAGCATGAGCGAGTCTGACTGACTGACTGACTGACGACTGACCGACCGACCGACATCTGAATGGGAGGAAGGTCATTATGTTTTGATTTGTGTAAACTGATGTTTGGTTTTTGGTGCAGGGTGTCGTGCTATACTTGTCCATTAACTAAGTTTAACAATGGACTCTCCCTCACCCATCAGCAGCCTAGGTTTCAGCTGCTGATACTGGTGCTACTGCTGCTGTGGATGATGATTCTGTGACTGTTTTCTAAATAGCATTTGCTTTCAGTTCCTGCTGGGATGTTCTCTGTTCTGTGATGTTTACAAATCTAATGACAACCATGAGACATGTTATTGTTTCTCTTCTGGTTGACAAATGATCCGGGAAATTTTCCATCCCCTTCCCATCAACATCCTCCTCTTTCTCCTCCTCCTCCTCCTCATCCTTGTCCTGGTCATCATCCTATTTATCCTTTTCCTACTTTCTACTGTTCTTCCTCATTTGATCTGCAACTTCGTCCTTCTGCTTTTATGTCTGCTTCTC
The DNA here is from genome assembly GCA_964023275.1 of Norana najaformis. Taxonomy (NCBI): domain Eukaryota; kingdom Metazoa; phylum Annelida; class Clitellata; order Crassiclitellata; family Hormogastridae; genus Norana; species Norana najaformis. The sequence goes on along the minus strand of OZ029924.1, from coordinate 6,198,183 downwards.
CGTCTTCTTCATCTTTTCTTCCTGCCTCCCCTCTTCTTTGTCTTCCACATCCTGCTTTTTAAGCTCTTCTTCTTCTGTAACCCTAAACAAATCTTGCAAGTTTTACCAGCAACTAAATGCACCTCCTGACCCGAGATATAGTTAGTCTTGTTCCATGTTCGTAGATACGTGGCTTTTGTAGTAGTTCTGTTCCATGTTCTCCAGTTCTTTGCTTATTCTGTTTCATTGGGTTTTCATCAGGATTTGACTTGACTGGGTGTGTTCTTTTTGTCAGCTGACCATTCTGATGTCCAGTTCTTTCACTGTTTACAATTAAACTGGATAAAGTGCATACCTGCTAACTTGTTGTATTTGTCGAATGATTTAAGTACATTTAGTAAAGCTGCTTCCCATCTTTAATCAGGGCTTTTCCCAATGAACAGATTTTCTCCATAATTTCTGCCTCCCTATGGTCGTCTTTTGTCCTAATCTCGGAAGCAGCTTTCAATACCAGTCTATAACGGTCTGTTCACCAGCAGCCGACGTCGTTCGACCGTCCCCTCCGCTCCTTCTGGCCATCGGTCGGTCGGTCCGTCGGTTGGACGGCGAGCGTCCGTCGGTCGGTCGGTCGGTCGGTCGGTCGGTGAGAGTACACGGGATGGCCATTAAACGTGTCGTGTTTGCGCGTCGCTGGCGATTCGCGAGCACCAACTCCGTCTCCAAACATCCCGCCAAACACTCTTTCCATTTTCGTCGACATTATTGTCTTAGCCTTTTGACAAACATTTTACGGCCGTCGGATTTAATGCGGGCACAATAGGCACAGCTATTTAAACAGACCCCAGCCAGAGCGCCAGTGCTGCAGCTGCCCCCTCCCCTTCATTTAATGGTTGGTAAACAGCGACAGGGGGCAGTGAGAGTGTTTGCTTGTTTTGTGTGTTCGTATGAATCTGAACAAACTCCAGTCTGCTACTGCTCCTCCACCTCCCTCTTCTCTTGCAAGGTGTACCAGTGGGAGGGAGGCTTGGTGCTGGGTGGCTGCACTCCTTCTGACCTTGACAGAAAGCAAGCAAATCTCCCTTAGACGGGCTGTCCTCGCTTCGGTGATTTCGGTGTTGGGAGGTACAACTGTGTCCTTTTAAGTCAATATCTTAACACTATTAAGCCCCACCCTCTTCTGTTTTTGAAGGATTGTGTGTTAGCTCTACTGAGCAATGCACCTCCTCTGTTAAGAGGTGGGGGAGGGGTCACATAACCTGCCATGAAAGTCCCTTACTTTGGATTAGCAACACACAGTGTGCAGCAGGAATCCTAATTTTTGTTGGGCAGTTACTGATTGTTACATTACTTACAGGACTTTTGACAAGGCTGATTGACTTGTATAATGCATGTTACAGGCTGCCGATTACAGCTCTTATGCCGGATACGGCCAGTCACCTTATGCAAACCCCTATGCGTATTACCCATATATGTCGTCAATGGGTACGTCACCACTAGGGGGCAGCACTGCTTCAATGTCGGTCCCATCCACGCAAACATATCAGCTACTACCACCATCAACAACTGGTAGGTTTCATTTGCTAATCCTATCTAATCTGACCTAATCTGGTGATTTCTGTGGTGCTCTGTAATGTGCAGTAGACTGGTTCACTGGCGAAATGCTTGCCTCCTAATATGGGGGGGGGGGGCAAGAGATAGCAAGGACTAACTGATGCACATTTGCCAAGTGCCAGCTGTTGATACCTAGTCGTCTGATTATTAACACTTAGAAATAAAAACACCAAATCTGTCCCAGTAGTTACTCTGCTGTTGTTGTCACAGTTTCATGAAGTATTGTCAACAGTTTACTTACTCACTTACTTACTTCTTACACTAAATATAAGCTGGCCAGAAGCACAGTTGATAGTGACATCTAATGTTGTAAAGCTTCCAATTGAACAGATGCATGCAGTGACATGGTAAGAAATTCTGGGATTGGGGGTCATTTCTGCCATATGTGGGGCGGCATGGGGCGCTTTCCACCTAATAAATTCTGATATGAACATTAGATAACTCACAAAGTACCGGTTAGTTTGTAAGTGAAAGACTTGCCAAAATATGCACCAACATGGCAGAGAAGCTGAGAAAGGTACATTTTGTGGAAGAAGAAAACTGAAGTGTCTGAAGAGGGAGCCATGACAGACTGCCCTGCCCTCGACAATTGATGAAACGTGCCACTTTTGATCCTGGATCTGTTCTAAACTGGCTGATTTCCAGTTGATGCCTGCAGTAGCAGATCATCTTGTGAGCCAATTTCTTTTCAGTATTAACCTGCTGCATTGGTGCAACTAGCATCACATCTTCTTCACATCTTGTTATGGCATTTTTGGTCCACATTTTATAGCAAAGTTGTTACGGTACTTTCCTCAAAGTTCAGTCCCACCTGTTGGACACATCTCACCATTCCTAAGCACACTTTAAAATGGTCTTGGAATCCCAACCATCTGCCTATCGCTGACATTCTTTGAACTGAGCATCACTCAATTGATCTTTAGCAACAAAGCTTCAGTTCTGCTGGAGAAATTTTGCAGATTTCCTTTTGGATTGTGTTTCCATTGACCATTGACAAAGATTCTGTCTGACTTCTGCTCACTCTTGAGAAATTGAGAGAAATTCACAGAGTAATGTACTAGTAACGGTTACGTTTGTGCTTTCTGGTCCTTATGCAGAAAGCCAATTAATGAACATCAGCTGGTGTTATGAATGAGCAATGACCTAAGCTTACCTTTACACCCAGCTGCATCTGCAGTTCTATTACACTATTACTCTTTAGCAGCTTTGTGAGGTGCTTAAATGGTGCTATATAAATAGCCAGTTACGTATATACATACGAATATTTCCCTATGGCACAGCCTAGTCGTTTGCTTAGTAGATGTAGCCTATGCTTGAGATGTGTGCTATGTTTTGAAACTGCAGCTGATACACAGTTCTCTTCTGGACTTTCAACTCCATCGCCAACGGTTAAGACTGAAAACAATGATAGCGTGAAAACGTGGTCACCTTCAGCTGAAGAAAAAGGTGGGACAATTAGAAACTGTTTTCACATTGTTATTCTTCGGCATCTACGTGCACCACTTTGCGTAACTCGTATATGTGTTTCATTTTTGCTGCCTGGAAATGCTGTGGGACATAGGTTTTTGTTCACTTTTTATGCATCGTTTTTAGTATTTTGAATGCTTTCTTGTAATCTCTCTGCTGAATCTAATGCTGAATGTCATTCAATATTTGTTATGAATGATGATGAATGTGATGTATTGGTGCAAAGAAGACTCATCTCTAGATTACTTTAGTGTGAGTCCTTTGTAATGTATGCACTCTTTTCTCTTTCTGGTCTCTTTTGTCTGGTCAGGAAGTAATGTGTGTTCCTTAGCCTTTGTATATTTCAAACCACAAATAATGTTAATGTGAATCAGGTTTTTCTTTTTGACCACTTTCTGATCAATAAAGCTTTATTCTGTGGCTCTGAAATGAAGCCAATATATTTGATTTTCAACCTAGTATGCTTCTAATCAGCGTCTGGTATTAGCTATGCTTGGGCGGAGCAGTCTTCCACGCTGAATGTCAATGCTGCAGATATCACGCCATTTATGTTGACATTCTTAATAAGCATCTGTCCACCTCATTGTGACTTCCACCCGCCGTGATTAGTGGCCTGAAAATTGTCAGAGCCTTTACCACGGAAGGGTATAATTATTGTATAATTAGCGTAATTGTTTCCCGACCTTCAGCTGCTTGCATTCACCTGCAGCCTTTGCCTTCTTGTCTTGCCTGTCTTCTGCTTGGCCGAGGGCCTGACAGCAGATATCAGCTGGTAATGATTAGGAGAAATCGACTTATGACATTCATCCTGATGCTGGTTTCTTGAGTCTGATTAACGGCGGCGGTCTTCGTGCATTAGATGCCATCCACTAAGCTAATGTCCTTTCTAAAACCAGACTCAGAATGTATGGAGTCCATTAGTAAACAGAATATTTCCTAAGGGTTTCTTTTTTAATTAAGTCTATAGGCTTCAATTTTTGAGAGGCAGACCTTCTCGGTTTCTTCTTTGTTATAAATGGCCGCCTCATGAGTTCAGGAATGCTCTTCATCTGACTTCAGGTAATTTATGTTAATGAATATGGTATTGTTGCTATGTGAATGGCTCAGTACCTGGACTGCTTTTCATTAGGTACATAGCTGTCCCACTGTCTGCCTGCCTGACTTCTGGATCTTGACCTGGAACTGAACACTTTCTGCCTATCGATTTTCTTTTGACTGAGCGCCTGTGAATTAGCTGGTTCCCACAACTTAGCTTCTGTTGGGCACTGTAGAAATCTTGAGACTACGATTACGACAATTGACTGTCAGACAGTATTCACTGAATGCAGTTCAGTCCAGCACTTTATAATTCAACACAAAAACCATGTGATGCAACAGAAGGCAAAGATACGTGAAGTCAGATAACATAAATGAAAAGTTTCCTAATGCAAGCAATGTGATGCAGGGTGATGTTATTTCCTGTATGTATGAACTGATGATAGAAAGTGATGGACTGTCTTCATTTTGTCTGACATACCTGCGATGCACTGGGCTTCATTCTTACCCAGTCTGCATACTGTTATATAATGTGAGTAACAGCTGGAATAATGACTGACTGGTAACTGTGTGTGTGTGTGTGTGTGTCTGAGGTTCAGAATCTCACTTGATTAGATTAGATTAGCTCCAGTTTGTCCAGTCAGTCAACTAATACATCCATCTGCTTTTCAATAAACAACTTCATCATCTGCTCCCGCTTTTGCCTCATCCAACTTCATCCTTGGCCACTCCAGAACCTTTTGCACAAACTAGAACCAGATCCCAAAATCCTCTTGGCGTTTGGCTGTGTCTTTATCAAGGAGATTCAGACTCTAAGAGCTTCGTCACCTGCAAGCCATCTACTCGTTTGAACATCTCTCTCCTATTGCTAACTCCTCAAATCCTATAGATGAGTATTCTGATCATGTGTATGTCTACTGTTTTGAGACCTTATTTTGATGAGTAAGACTACATGTCATTCTCTTTATGACACTGTTATTAATTATCGACTTCTATGGTGCCGGTGTCTGATGCACAAGGCATCAACCATTGGTACTTCAGAACCAAGGTCAGTGATCAAGTCAGTCAGCTGAGACAGAGATACAGCCTGGGGTGGAGAATCCAGCTGAAAAAGTCAAGTCTTGAGCTGAGGCATCTTGTATATATAGTGGCTGGTGGCCACTATAGGTTCAGTGTTAAATATTGTAATCATCAGTTTCTTTGTCTTCTTATTCTTGTCATTTTCTTGTCTTTTATTTGTGGGTTAGTCAAGTGGTTAACATTCGAGACTGTCATCCCAGAGTACAGGGTTCAAATCCCTTCCAGGGCGGAAGTATATTTGGAGATTTCTGCTCTGCCTGCACCCCAGTGAAATTGCTTATAAAATGAGTATGTTGACCATCAGTGGGGCAATCAGGCGGTGAAGGAGAGGACTGGTCACCCACCCTCAGATGCCATATATGGAAGAAAGTGAAGTTGCTAAGTCTTCATACCCATGACTGGTTTTTGGGGCTAGCATAGGGGACTGTACTGCTTCTGCTTATATTTTCATCTTCTTATATTTCCATTTGTGCCATGTTAAAGGTGTGAAATTGTTCCATGTTGTCTCTTTGGATTCTAACTGCGTTGCCCTTGACAGTCGCTTGTCTGTTCTTGCAGCTTCTCGTGGAAGGGTGCGTGGTCGTCGCCAGAACAACCCGTCTCCTGGTCCAGACTCGGATCTTGAGCGAGTGTTTATCTGGGACTTGGATGAGACCATCATCATTTTCCATTCTTTGCTCACAGGAGCATACGCACAGCGATATGGAAAGGCGAGTTTTCTGCTCTTGTCTGTCTGTCTGTCTGTCTTTCTGTCTGTCTTTCACTTTATCTGTCTGTCTTTCTGTCTGTCTTTTGCTTTATCTGTCTGTCTTTCTGTCTGTCTTTCGCTTTATCTGTCTGTCTTTCTGTCTGTCTTTCGCTTTATCTGTGTGTGTATCTGTCTCTCTCTCTCTGTCTTGTTTCTCTGTCAGACTTTATCTTCTTGTCAGTAGCTGTTCTTGGTCCTAGTCAGTGCTATCGGCCGAATTGTGAGGACTGCTTCTGGATTATCCGGCTGTCCGGTCATGGATCCCCTTTGAATCCGAGATGACTGGAGGCAGAAAAGATGTTGGACATTTATCCGTCTGAATCTGTTCCTGTGTGGCCGATATCAGCCTCCAGCAGCAGCCTGTGCTGGTTTTTACCACTGAGTCTAAAAACCTTCGTTTTAAAGATACAAATCACATGATACAAATTCACACTCCATCGGCTTCTAAGACTAGTGTAGTTAACAAGAGAGGGTGCAAAATAAATTCCCGATTACTTTACCTTACTGTTCCTTTCTTTACCTGACCCGACCTGACCTGACCTTAATGCTGAGTGGTTTCAGTGGCATTCTCTGTTTTTCATTTGCAATTAAGCTGAGCTGAGTCAAGAAGTACCTGTGTTGCTGTGTTGGACATACTTCTTGATCGTTTATCTGGTAGGAAGGTCTGCTGCTGATGGTCCATTTGTGTAGAATGAGGAAGAGGATGAGGAGGATGGCTGCTCTTCTTGGGAATCTGTGTTGTGAAGGTCTTCATCTGACTTTTTTAAATTTCCACTAAAATGCCAATGAAGCAACAATCTCTTTGTGGCACAGAACCAGTTATTGTTGTGCTGCTTTGTTTTGTTCAATTGTCTGATTTTGTGTAGATGAATAATTGACAGAGGAGTTAAGCCTCAAGCTTAATGTTCATCTTAAGCTAATGGGTAATAATTATTGGAATCTCTTAATTAATCTGTCCCCTGAACTTCCCAGGCCGTCCGTCTAATGGGAAGCTAATCAGCAAGAATTTCTCCTCGTCCTCCTCCTCCTCCTCCTCCTCCTCCACCTTCTCCTCCTCCTCTTATGGGTGTCCATGGTGCTTATGGTCTTTCCACTGACCAGCAGTGTTCTTAGCAGGAGGGAGGTCTGAGGTGGGTTGCAGGAAGGGATGAGCTTTATGGGTGACTGCAAGGGTCAGCTGAGATTATCTGGTGCCATCAGGTGACATCCTCTTCCTGGTGCCTTATCTGCTGCTGCTGCTGCTCATGATGATGATCATGATGGTGATGGTAATGATGATAGGAGATGGACCAACTGGAGGGGCCTCATAACATGTGGTCAGCTAAACGCAACATTCACACTGGCCCATCATCCCTTCACTTGGCTTCTGCAACCGGTGTCATTAATTGCCTTTTATGGATGCTGGGGAGCCTCTCCTGCCTTGGAGACGGTGGCACTAATTTGTTTATGATCTTTACCTGGAGGCACCCTGGTGGGCCACAGTCCTCCACTCAGCAGTCCCCACAAAGAAGGAGGAGAGATAAGCAGAAAATGACCTCTCCTCCTCACACGCCATTAATCACAGTCTGTCTGTCTGTCTGTCTGCTGTCTGTCTGTCTGTCTGACTGTCTGTCTGTCTGTCTGGATCCCCAGTTGAGGAGATGGACATTTGTGCCTACTACCTACAAGTCCTTCCTGAGTGTTCTGAATTTCTGATCTTTTTGTCTGTGTAATTCTAATCTTCTGTGGAGTAAATCAAGTTGAAAGGAAGGAGGAGGAGTCTTCATCTATGTTTTGGATATAGTAGTTAGTCTTGATATCTCATTGATTAGGTTAAATTGTTTTATACTTTTATCCAATTTGCTTTCTTCCTTATCTGATAGAAAATGATTTGATGTCATCAAGTGCAAAGTTTTGTAAATGATAAACTGCAGAGAACCAGCATAACTGGTTCCCTAAAGTCCATCAAATGATCTAGCCTCACCACTTCTGTAGCACTGTGTTCTGGCAATTGATGGCTGACTATGTTAAGCCTTGCCGTTATTCGGCCAGATCGTCTACCTGCCCGCCTGCCTCGCTCGGACCGTCTGGGGGACAAGGACTGGTCCTGGGAGAAGGAAGGTTCTTTGTGTTGACTTGGCAACTCTCTTCCAGTTCATGTTTGTTCTGCCAAACCTGTAGATCAGCGCTAGAAGCAGTACTTTTCGAGATCACTTTTCGCCTGTCAGCTTCTTTCATGTCTTGTCTTCATAGTTTTCAGTCGGACTCTCACTGGATTTTGACATGCGTCTTGTTAAATATAAGTGGTCATCAGCTGATGTCTTGTGCATTTCTCCAGAGGCATTGATGATGTTGATTATTTTTATTTTTTTATGTATTTATTGCACTTATTACATGCTCAAGGTCAGCAAATCTGAATCTGAGGCTTGAGACAAGTGTAAGCAAACAGTTTGTCCGGGGTCATTACAAGAAGTTCACTCGGTAAGCCCGGACCCACAATCGTTGGATTTCAGACCATGGGTGCATCTGAATCGATCACCATAGGGATTAGATTAGACGAAATGCCCTGTTCAGAGATTCCATTGATTCTGTTGGATAAGTCTGATGAGACAGAGAGAGACAGTCTATGAAACATAATGCAACGGAGTGTATGTAAGTCTCAGGTCCAGACTTGAAGTGAACAGAGACTGATCAGAGTGGACAGTGTGATGAAGAACATTCCAGATGCTTGGTGCAGTCAGTAGAGAGGATGCCTGACCCTGGACAGCTGTCACTCAGGTCCTGATGATGCTGAGCAAAGTCGCCAGAAAACCCTGCTATTGTGAATCACTAGTTCTTCAGTCAAACTGATGCATTTAGGTAAGTAAGTATATATACGTATCTTTATCCTGGTATATGTATGTATGTGTGTATGCGCGTATTTTGGTGCTTCTGTAGCGCTGTGCTTAGAACCTGTTGATAGGGATGCATTGTTTCTCTGTTAGAGACATGTATGTAGTTAGATAGTTTCCTTCAACATGGACAAAATTGTTTACTGACAGGCTGTTGTGCCATCCACTTGACATTGACTGTGCAGCATGCCTCGCCCGTCCTTCTGTCTTTCTGTCTGTCTGAAGGTCTGTCCGTCCATCCGTCCGTCTGTCTGTCTGTTTGTGTCGTCCTGTAAGAAGAGCTTCTTTATTGGATTAATTGAGATACAGGCTGGTCATTCTTTGTAGAATCTCAACTGCTGTCGTTAGTCCTTTAGTCTTCCAACACACAACGCGATCTTCTGTTTCCCTTTCAGTGTCTCTTTGTTTGGCCGAAATTTAAGATTCCACTGACAAAGTTATTTATGCAAGTTGCATTTTATTCTTTTGTTTACAAGTGCCGTTGGGCATGGATTGATTTAACGCTTATCAGGATGCCTCCTCCTCCTCCTCCTCCGCCTTCTCCTCCTCCTCCTCCTTCTCCTTCTCCTTCTCCTCCTGTTCTGCCGCAGAGGCTACTCTGCTTCCTTCCATCAAGTATCAAACTGTTGGTTATGATTTAGAGAAGGCGAAATGTGAGAATGCGCCTAGCATTAGTGTTGAATTTAGCCTCAAGCCATCTAGATGATGCCATAAATACAGCATCAGCCTCAGCAGCCGAAGGGACTCTACCAAAGCACTTTGATGGCTACTTGTTGCTGCCTCCAGCAGCCCGCCTCACCCCACCCACTGGTATCTCTCTCTCGCTCTCTCTCTCTCTCTCTCTTCTGTCTCTTTCCTCTCTCTTTCCCTCTGTCTGTCTGTCTATCTCTCTCTCTCTCTTCTGTTTCTCTGTTTCTTCTCTTTTAGTGTCTCACTATATATGTGTTTCTAGTTCTCTCTCTCTCTCTCTCTCTCTCTTTCTCTCTCTCTCTCTCCCTTCCTCCATCTATCCCTCCTTCCCTCCCTCCCTCCCTCTCTTCCTCTTTCTCTCTATCTGTCTCTCTCTGTTTCCTTGTTTCTTTTTCTGTCTTTCTGTCTCTGTTTCTGTTTGTCAGTCTGTCTGTAACTGTTTGTAACTGAGTCAGATCCTGTGGTGTTGAGACAGTGTCATTAACAACCGTTCCGTGTGCCTCATATGCTGTACCGCATGATGGAGAAACAGCAAATATTAATACAAAAATACTTGGCATGTCATTGGCACACTTCATATTTCTACAGCCGAGTGTGTGACGGTCAGATCTCGACACTTCTCTAGCACTGTTATTGTAACATCAGTCGCCATCAGTCAATGCTTCCTTCCATGCAAAACCAAATTCTGTTATCAGTCAAGATCCAACTTTCCATCATTCGAGATGTTAAGAGTCATTTTGCGTGAATTGTGCACATTTCGTAACTCACAAATTAAGGTCTTGCGGTCAGTTTTGTCCAGCAGATCTGCTGAGATTATTTAACTGATGAAGTAGAAGGAAAAAAGAAACATTTTATGGAATTAAATTTTTCATATTCTGGCTCTGACTGACTCTGGCAAGGCTGCTAAATGCACAGATTTATAACAGTTTAAGACTAGCTGTGTACTTGTAATTGTAATTGGAAATTTGTAGAGCACCCACTTTGAGTGCAAACTAATCAGAGATGATCTTAATGCTAGTCTAAATGAGTGCATAATAGCAACATGAAAATGACCCAACTGTTGAACAGAACGAAATGGTGAAGGTGATGCAGAAGGATATGAAAAGGATGAAAAGATGTTGAATGAATGCGGCCAGTGAAGTCTCAGCTCGGAATGACCAAACAGACTGATTGACATCTAGGAAATTATGTGCTTCACAAGGCACGAAGTATGGTCTGGTCTTGTGGAGCACAGACTGACAATGTGTGCCAGCTGAGAAATTGCTGAGACTGATGAAGGATGCGTAAAGTCAGCAAAGGCGTCCTGTGTTGGTGCTGGTGTATTGCAGCCTTTTCACTCACTATGTTTCTGTGTAGTCTTGCATGCTATTCTTTGTGTGTCAGGGTCCGTGTGTCTGTCTGCTTCTGGGCACGTCTGCTTGTATCTGTGGTTATTGCCCTGTATCAGGCTGCCATTCTATCTGAGCGCGTAGTCCTACCAGCGCAAACAACTCATTGAATTAATGATTGGAGCAGTGTCTTCAAAGGGGTTCTGCCTGAAAGGTTGATCAGTCGCTGCTCCACTCCTCTGGGAAATTTTGCTGCAACAGTCTCTCTTCACGATGCTCTGGACTTCTGTGCAGAATGACTCCGTGGTTGTTCCTCTTACCTTCTGTCTGTCTGTCTGTCTGTCTGTCATTTTCCGTCTTTTGTTCTGTCTTACCTCTGCTTACTTGGCTTAGTTTTCCTACTTCTCTATGGTGTCTCCCTGTTTGCCACTCTCCGTCTTACCCGGTCTGCCACGTGTCACTGTCTGTCCTGCTCTACTCACTTCAGTCCAGTCTGTCGTCATGGCTGCTGTTTGTATTATTACTCAGTTCTAATAATAATGTTAAATATTATATTTCTAAATCCTGTCTGTACTGTTGTTATGATGTCCATTAGAGAGAGCCATTGTCCATACGTGGCATCCTTGAAGAAGCACTTAAGTAGTGTTACGCAGATGTTCTTTTGCAAACAGTAGGTCTCTTTCAAGGTCAGTTCCTTGTGGTGTCCAGTACACTGACCAACTGAACTGACCACTTCAATTACTTGCAACTCGTCTGGTTATTAGACTCTGGTAATTGCGGATGCAACACTTGCCACACATCCATTTGCTTGTAGTTGAATTGGAAAGATGAAATGTAGTGGATAAACAAGTCTGACGAGTGGATTCGTCTTAAGAAAGTGTTTGATTGTTCAGCACTTTCAAGCATTAAGAAGAAGCCCCCCAGATTTGTTAAATACGAGATAGTCTGTCGTGCTGGGCATGTATTATGCACTCAGGTGTTGCTGGTTGTTGGTCTCAGGTAGGATGAAGTTGGACTGAACTGCTTTAAAAGCAGTTCATGCATCTGCCTGTGCCACAGAAGCCAGTTAGGTGGGATTAGGTTGGTGCAAATTAAGGGACCAGTTTGTCAGGACGCGAACCTTGGTTCTTCTGTCTTCGGTTCTAATCGCTCTGCCAAGCCAATTGGCTGATAACCGTCTGGCAATTTCTATCATCGTCTTATTAGCGTGGAACTAATACTCGATATGTTAAAGGGATTGCATTGCTGTGTATCTTAACCAAACCGAAGCCGTAGCTGATAATTTCAGTGTGTAAAGTCCAAGAGTCCTGAAAAGCCACACTCTCATATTGGCAACACAGTCCTGCGCCGGTGCAGTACCCCGTATCAGCCGTCGTCTATGGCCGCCACAGCCAGACTACTGGTCCCATGGTTGCGGCGGCCTGGTCTGGCTGCGGGCGGACGGGCGGGCGGCCCTTCAGAGTGAGAACAGGGCCGAACCGGCAAATGGAAGTTGCTGGTAGGTCAGGCAAGTCCTGACGGCTGACAGATACAAATGGTTGTTGTCAGCACTCTACTGGCTGGCATCTGGTTCGATCGAGATAGCAGGGCAACAAGGGGTGGGCACTGGCACTGACTGCTGCTGCTGCTGCTGCGTTTATCCAGGACCTGCTCAGCTGCCTTCCTTCTCCAGATATAAACATCTCCACCGGCCTGTAGCCCGGGCAGCTGCTTTCAGGTGGGGGCACTCTGCAGTGGCCCCCTCCTGCTCCACATTTTCTGCTCATGTACCTCTTCGGCTACTTACTATTCATACTGCTTCTATTCATTCTGCATTACGAAACTTGAAAAGTAAGGTATGCAACGGCCATGGCAACAGTAAGATGTATTTGAACACTACTAGCCTAGTTAGCTACATCGGTAAATGCGTCCACCAAGGAGCCTCTGTGCGTGAGGATCCCAGGTTCGCGTCCTGGTCGTGGCTTATTTCAGAGATTTAAATCTCAGGCTAGTACGGTCCATACACGGGGGACCTTAAATGGCGTGGCGCCCATTCAAACGGGCAGCGGTGGTGAAGGATATCACCCGATAAATTCGTTGCAAAAGGAGCAGGGTCGAGGCCATATGGTCGCTATAGAAAACCTATACATTTATTTTACAAACTACTTTCTTCTGCCTTATGCTGCTCTTATGAGTGCTGCCTGCCTCTGTGCTTTGCTGCTCTGGCTGCTCGGCCTCTGCTGCCTCTGTCCCTGCTCTTATGTCTACCAGTCATGCTGCTCCTTTTCCTACTGTTCCAAGTATTGCTAATAATCGTCTTAGAATCCTGTAAAAGCCTTGTCCCTTATGCCTTGCTGAAGCACAGTTGTTGCAACTGGAAAGGGAGACTGGAGCTTCTCATGCAGGCCTTCTGGACTTGGTCAGAGAATTGACAGTTTGGAAAGAAGGGTGAAGAGAAAAGAAGGGAGAAGGGAGACCTGCCTCAGAGCTAGTTCAGCCCTTATGTAGTAGGGGCTTCATCCTAACCCTTTCTCTGCCATTGTCTGCAAATGTCATGCCTTTGAAGGGTGACCTTGTAAGATTTTGGTCAGAGGTTACTAGGCCCTTGAGTCCCTCTTGACCCTTGGCTGTGGTGCTTTGCCTCGACTTCTCCTGGACACTTGACCAGTGCTGCTGAGGCTGCTGACAGATTGTTGCTGACAGCCAAGTGAAAATATCTGGTGGTTGATGATGATTAGGGGGCAACAGGTGTCGGTGGGTGGCGGTGGCGGCGGTGCTGGTGCCCCAGTAGATGGGCTGTGTGGCTGCACTGAATTTTAAAACTGAAAAGAGAATGGCTTTGTGAGATTTTATGTGTGATTTTGTAAGTGTGATCTAGGCTTTGGTCCGACCTACAGAGGAAAAGAAATTCTTGGTGCTTGTAGCACACAGTTTAGTAATTCTGGACTGATTATCTGAAGAATTCCTTTGTTCCGAAGTAAATTGGCTTGGTGTTGTAGATTGGGTTATTAGTTTGACCTTTTCTAATTCCGACGACAGGTGATGTGCCAGACGATGGTAGACCACAGTCACGATGCCATATTTCCACTTTGGGCTTAAGGTCATTTCCACGGGCTTTCTGCTTATCCGACTGCCGTGCTCTTCAGCTTGGGATCCTTATGACCTGAAGCAGAGTTAGCATGTCCCTCCATTGCATTAGCCATTCCAAGGCCATTTATTCGTCTTTTGCTTCCCCCCTCTCTCTCTCTCTGTCTCTGTCTGTCTGTCTGTCTGTCTTTCTCTCTCTGTCTCTCTGTCTCTGCTTCGCCGTATCTGCCTTCCTTTCTTTCGCTCTGTTCTTTCTAAGTGGACCATAATTTTCTGTTATGGCGGCTTTGGGATTTGAGGGAGAGTTGCCGCTACGGCAGCTTCACTCAGAAGCCAATCTGGAATCTATTAGCCGACAGAGAATAGGAATTCTGAGGTACAATAAAGGCCAAGACACAACGCCCGCCCACCGAAGGGAGTGGGGCAGGGGGGCTGCAGAGGCTGAGGGAAGAATAGGGTTGCAGAAAAGCTTCCAGCTGGCCGTGGATTCGGTAACAGTAACAACAAAATCCTGCGGAGATTCCGGCCATTCATCAATTATTTCCAAGGCAGGCATAATTCGGAAAGTGATTTTTCTTACTAAAAGTAATTACCATAAAATCTTGGCATTGAGGATTGAGCTTAAAAGACCCTGACACCTGTTTTCTGTTACGTTGGTTTATAGATTCCTTTGAGTAGTTTCCCTCGGTATAATTAGTATTCATGGGTCACTACCTGCAATAATATTGCCTGCCTACAGTTGTTGGCTGGCATTAGATGCGGCTGCTGTCGACCTGGGTGGCCCTTTCGTTTCTAGTGGCGCCCTATGTCATCATCAGTTGCACCCTCTATACCATTTTGTCATCATCCGATGCACTCAACCATTAGCTGCTCCATACAACCAACAACCTATTCCTTCTCCATGAGAGGAATTATTTGCACCCCTTTTGCTCAAAGCTGCCGGTTCAACTCTTCAGTGACCTCTGGTGACCTCTAATCTAAGCTTTTCCCACCTCACCCAAGTCTCGACTGACCTGATGCCAAACAGGATGCAAATCACTTTTCTTCTCAAGAATGGTGGGACAATGACTTTGACGGTTTTATTCTGATTGTTGGCAATTCCGCTTTTATTGTAAGTCAGCACAGCCTGTAACATGTTCTCTGATGATCCAACCAAGTTCTTTGGCTGTTGAATGGCTTTTTGTCTTTGCACTTTTGCTATTTTTGTTTGTCTTTAATAATACTCGGAAAATCTGCTGCTGTTTCATTTCAAAGAGCTGAGAGCCATTCAACTAATCTCATCCATCTGCTCAGCTAAAGCTATCTGCACCATCTCCAAGTCGATGTCTGTAACAATTAAATCCATGTCCATGATCACCAAATCCGTTTCCAGAATCACCAGATCCACATCCACCATAAGACTGAGCATCCTTTAAAGATGCACATGTGTTTTGAGATTTGTGGATTTGTGAGGATGAAGAAAGGGCCAGGGGGCCGTGAAGCGTGTCCTTCATCATCTCATGCATACGCAATTTCTCTTCTACCCATCACACATTTAGCCAGCTAATTTCATAAGCAATTTTGCTAGCAGACGGGTTCTTGAAAATCTAATCAGCACCGAAATCTGAGCCATACGACAGAAATTTCATTTTCTTTTGCCCTGTGGACTGACTGCAGCAGCTGCTGCTGCTGCTTCTGTCCATCGAAGCAACCCTCCTCCTTCCTACCCGTCCTCCTTTGCCTGCTTCACCCCCGGTACGTCTCTGCACTGCCTTGTGCTTTATGGCACGACACTAAGGCACCCATTGCACGGTGGCACCGTGCTAAAAACGAATCACAGACAATGCATCGCCAGAAGACAAATAACATAAACTGCTGCTGGTGCGACTGGACACATCGTTCTGCCCGGCACTTCCTGCCTCTGCCCTGCCTGTGCCTCTGTCCCTGTTCCTGCCCGTGTCTCTGCCTCTGCGTCTGCTCCTGCCTGTGCCTTGGCGCCTGCCTCTGCCTCTACCTCTACCTATGCGTTTGCCTCTGCGTCTGCCCCTGCCCTTGCCTCTGCCCCTGCTCCTGTTTCTGCCTCTACCTATGCCTCTGGGGTGCTGATGCTGCCTGGTTGTGCCTTGCAGGAGGCCTAGGTCCTAAAAGCCACCTGTGTTGCTATTGTCATTGGAGCTGGTCTCTGAATGTGGCCATTAGGGAGGGAGACAAGAGGAGCGATGGACGGACGCAAAGAGGGATCGGAGGAAGGGGAAGCTTTGTTGCTGATGGTAACGTTGCCTATAGGATACGACGCAGGGACACAATTGAACAATGCTTGTCAGGGTAACAAGACACCTTTTGACCTACTTCAAAAGACCCTAATTAGTTAATGTCTTGTTAGCCTCCTGTCTGACCTGACGGAAGAGAGGACTTCTCTTTAACTCGCCGTCCAACCCTTTCTTAACAGCTCCAGTCAGTTGCAAAGGCTTCAAGCTGTCAGTGGCTCAGACTTTCCAGTGGTGTGGAGTGGCTGTTCTCTTCTTATTCAGTCATTTCTATTTGTCTACACTTCTACTTAAAAACTGCTTATTTCTTACAAAAATGTCAAAGGCACAGTGACAAATTAGAATAACTCTGGGCTTTAATCAAAACCATGGAGCGATTCGGAGCAGCACAGGTTTACTGGACAGTCAGTCTAGAGAGGTGACGACGTTAAGGCGCCGGCTTTTGACTTTGCAATCTGGGTCAGTGATGTGAAATTGACATAGATCGCTTTGTCGAATTGTGCTTCATCTTCAAGGCCACCATCAGCAATGTGCCTGCCTCATTAAACTCAGTAGGCTGTAGGATGAGGGTAAAATTCCTGCAAAGGCCAAAAGATTTTCTTTTCCTCTGTATCTTGACTGCAAATGAAAGCTCTGCTTTTCTAGTGAGCCACTTGCACTCTGCACTTGCACCACTGCACGCTGTCGACGGGAGGTTCCGATAGTCAGCCCAGCACCAAAATAAGTAGACGAGTGAAAGGAACGGCCACTAGACCTCAGGAAGTCCCCCAGCTGTCTCGGAGTTGGTCAAAGAGACATCTCCTCTACATATTCATTTTACATAAACATAACTGAAAATTACTCTCAGGGCTAAATATTAAGACAGGTCAACCAATCAGTGATTGATTGATTCAGTTGATTGACTGATAATTGCCCATTTTCTGTACTCAGGATCCACCAGCTTCAGTGACCCTTGGACTCCGCATGGAAGAGATGATATTCAGTCTGGCAGACAATCATCTTTTCTTCAATGACCTTGAGGTTGGCTTTTCTTTCAGCTGAAAAGCGCTGTTTGTTTTCTCATAATTACAGTTAGTCTAGTTGCTTATTCATCTCATGCATCTGTCAGCAATAACCGTCCAAAGCGGACTTTGATTTGATCAAATAACTGAAGAAGAAACACAAGAGCAAGAAAATTCTTCTTTCTGGGCCACCTGTGAAACTCACTCACTCTGTCATTCATATAAATACTTACTTTTTCAGTTGCTTAACTGTTTTATGTTTGTATGTCTTTAGAATTTAGGTTTAGTTTTAGTTCAGATTAGTCTGTGTTCGGGTGAATGGTGCATTTTATGTATCTCCTGCCATCTGGGGACTGCTTGAGAAATCAGTGGCTGTTGCCGGTTTATTTGGATCTAAGCGATGGCAAAGTCTGTGCCAGTCTAATATCACATTTTATTATGCAATATTATCAAGATAAACTGAAGATCGATCGATCGATAGAAAACCAGCCAGAGACGACTGAGAAATCTCATAATTTCAGATGAGGCCAACGAACAGCACTGACTTGCCACTGGAAATAAGCAGCAGTTGAAACAGAATAAGATCGTGGAGTTGATGTTGGACTGATGCTGTGTGAGACTGTAGGAGTCGTATGACCTGAACCAGTAATAACAATGGCTGTGCAGATACCAGGCCCTAATGAAGATGCTGAGACTGGTTCTTTGTCTTCTGTCTCTTGCCTTTGCTTTTGTCTCCTTATTGCCAGCCGCTTTTCTGCTTCTGCTCAGCTGTTGCTCTGTTGTCTTTCTTCTTCACTGAAGTTAGTTGGCAAAATATGGATTTCAAGTTGCTCTGATTGAATTGATTTATTCAGTACACGTGTACTATGTAAACAGTTGTGTAGCACGTTTTGCAACCTCTCAAAGCTGCTGAAGCATGGCTGTCTAAGAAAATTAAATTGATGCGAATTAAGATAAGGTAGAAAATGTTCTCAAAGGGTTCAGCTGTCCGAGCGTTTGCCTAATACTTTTGTAGGAGTGTGACCAGGTCCATATAGACGACGTCTCCTCAGATGACAATGGACAAGACTTGAAGTAGGTTCTGGTCTTTGCCTCCACTCGTCCTCATCTTAATTAGCAATGTGTGCAGGCTCAACACATCCATTGTATGCTAACTCCGTTCATCTCCTTTAAAAGATATCATCTCATTAGGTACTGTTTAGCTCAACAGCTGTAAACATCAGTGTTTCAGTTGTTTAACAAAGTTGACATCTGTGTTTTAACTGGTTAACACAGCATCAGTTGGTTAACACAGTTAACACCAATTGGTTAACACAGTTAACACGTGTTTCAGTTGGTTAAAGCAGTTAACATCTGCTTGCAACTGATTAACAAAGGTGACTTATGAGTTCAAAGTGTTTAACAGTTAACACCTGTTTTAATTAGTTAACACAGATTCAGTGTTTCAATTGATTAGTTAGTTACTAACTAACTTACTAAGTTAGGACTGTGTAGTTAACTTGTGTTTCTGTTGGTTAATGTTTGTGATGTTTTTGTGTATCGATGTCAGTTTAAGTCAAGTGATAAAAAATTCCCTGAAATTGGGCTACAAAACTATAGCGCCAGAGAGGAAGCCAGATCTAACTGTCACCTTGAAAGCCACTTCCTTTGTTGGCTTGGTGTTAGACAGACACGGAGGTCATCTGTGACTCTGGGACAAGTCGTTGGTGGCTTTTGTCTGGAAGCAAGAACTTTGTCCAACCTTGGTTTAGAAGCTGCTGAACTGAAGTCATCCAAGCCCCACTGGCTTTGCTGATGATTTATCAAATACCAGTCTCCTGAAAGATGGCTGTAATTGCCTGCAGATGGCGATTTCAAACATTTTGCCATCCCAGTTCTGTTCAGCTTTGAACCGCAACTGTCACTGTTCTGCCTTTCAGTTTTTGGCAGACTAGATGTTAGACTAATAATGGTAATAAATAATGAGAAGCAGTTGCTGTCCAATGGCCAAGTAGGGAACCAGATGTACTGCATTAATTCAAAACAGTCACAATGATATTTGGCATACATATATTTACTTGATGTTCATCGCTTAGGAAAAGTTAGAAAGAAGTGCTTTTTTTAATTCCACTGTTTAACTTCGCAATTTGCAGTAACTTAAACTTAAACAGTAAACAGTTAAGTGATTAGTGTGTATGAGGGTTTGATATTGATTTGATTTGATTTATTTATTGGAATAAACAATACAGTTATGTAGTTGCAAAACAAACAGTACATAGAAACAGTACATATTCCAAAAGATGTGGACAATGAACACTGACCAATGCTGTGAAGGAAGCTTAAAATGATGTTAACTGTGAAAATGCAAAGGACAATGAAAAATACTAAATGGTGAAAATAAAAATTAAACAATGAGAATACTAACACAGTTGAAAATACTAAGAGCCAATGAGGAACAATGAAATAAAATGCACATATTTTTAATCAGCTAGTCTACACGTTATAAGATAAAAATGCAAATGTAAAACTACTCGTACACACTGTTAACTGTCGGTGCTGAGTTCACTAACTCCTGTCTTGAATGCACCTAGTGATGAAACTTCTGCTGCAGATCGAAGGAATTGGTTCTGTTATTAACAAAACGGAAGAAATATTTACGGTCATTGCTACTTGCCGATTTAATAACTACAATGTGATTTAATGTTGTTTTAGTTGGGCGCCTTTTCTCCCGTGATGACTTAGTCATGTTAACTTTTCTCCCATGATGACTTAGTCATGTTAACTTTTCTCCCGTGATGACTTAGTCATGTTAACTTTTCTCCCATGATGACTTAGTCATGTTAACTTTTCTCCCGTGATGACTTAGTCATGTTAACTTTTCTCTCATGATGACTTAGTCATGTTAACTTTTCTCCCATGATGACTTAGTCATGTTAACTTTTCTCCCGTGATGACTTAGTCATGTTAACTTTTCTCCCATGATGACTTAGTCATGTTAACTTTTCTCCCATGATGACTTAGTCATGTTAACTTTTCTCCCGTGATGATTTAGTCATGTTAACTTTTCTCTCATGATGACTTAGTCATGTTAACTTTTCTCCCGTGATGACTTAGTCATGTTAACTTTTCTCGTTCTTTTAGTAACTATAACTTTGTGACGGATGGTTTTCATGCGGCCGCCACTAACGCTAATCTCTGCCTGGCAACTGGAGTTCGAGGTGGAGTCGACTGGATGCGGAAGTTGGCGTTCAGATATCGAAGGATAAAGGAAATATACACAACGTATCGAAATAACGTTGGAGGTCAGTTCAGGCTCCCTCATCCTCCCTCCCTCCCTGTACTCTTCCTACTCCCTCACCTCCTTCTACTCCTCCTCCTCCTCCACGTCCTTCTTCTCTATCTCATTCTTATCTTCCTCTTGTTTTGTGAATTCTTCAGTTGTGGATGGTGATGATAATGATTGTTGTGATCAGTTAATGATAACTGTGATGGAGAAGAAGGTGGTGGTGATTTGTAAATAAAACCAGCATCTAGATAGCTTGCTTTTCTGAATCTCTTCCATGGAAGTGAATAATTATGGTGCATAGTTGAAGCCCTTGGTCTTTTTGTTACCGGATCATCAGACGAGGAATTTGTGTTGTTTGAAACAGGTCTGCTGGGTCCTCAGAAGAGAGAGCTCTGGCTGCAGCTTCGATCGGAAATTGAGGTCCTGACTGATGCTTGGTTGACTCTGGCTCTCAAGTCCCTTGCCATTATCAACTCCAGGTCAGGCCCTTTGTTCATTCCTACATACCTAATCGAATCACCAGATGCCACTAGTGCCTTTGGTGCTTCCCTTCTCTGTTTCAGAGGTCCCAAGTGATGAAATTGGTGGGGATGATGGTGATGATGATGATGTTGAAGAGGATGATAAGAACGAGGTGATGATCTGTGTTCCATGGAATTCAGACTGCAAGTTATCTGTAGCTTTTCTTCTGAGGTATAGAGGAGAAGTAAGTAAAAATAATGAAGACTTGGAAGCTACTCTGAATATCTTTGGCAGTCTTTTCCAAGTCAGGAGGGGAGGTTAGATTGGGAAAGTGTAAGTGTCATAAGTGTGACCTTTGCTGACATCTGTCAGCTTTAATTAGCCCTGCCAGGGTTTTTCTGTCACCCAAGTCTTTTGTTTTTGTCCTGCCTTACTTTTGTTTGAGATGGGATGGGTGACTGTGCTTATGATTATGTGTGAGATTTCCTCCTCCTTCTCCTCTTCCTCTTCCTTCTCCTGTTTCTCCTCCTCCTCCTTTCTGTCTTCTTTTTCAAGCTGTGTTGGTTGCCTAGTCTACATTCTGCCAAATTTTCTAAGGCTTGGTAGTTGTTGTCAAAGTGATACAGTTCCTCACAGCACCGAGCGATAAGAGGAGGAGAATAAGAAGTAAGAACAGGAGGAGGAATAAGAGGAGGTTTCATTGCTGGGATTCATCTCACTGAGAAACTTTGGCCCAAAATCAGGAAAGCCCTGACAACCCAGTCCCTCCCTGGACATATTCACAGACCTGGTGGATGCCTTCTCTCATTTTCTGGACAGTTAGGCATCAGGAACTGCCGCTGCCGCTGCCGCTGCTGCTGCTGCTGCTGCTGCTGCTGCTGCTGACGTGGTGACAGGCGACCCCTACTGGACCTCTGCAAACAGATGGAAGGAACCAAGGTGACATCCTTGGAGCCCCACAATGCTTCCTTTGCCCTCAGTCCAGAGAGTCTGTCATTTCCTTCCAACAACTCTTATCTTAGTTATGCTCCAGACTGACATGTGTCCAGGAGGAACAAGAAGAGAAAGAGAAGGAGAAAGAGGGGGAGGTTGAGGAGGAGGAGGAGGAGGAGGAGGAGGAGGAGAAGGTTCTGAGGATGTCAGCAAATAAGTAGAGAAAGTGAGCTCTGGCAAGGTAAGAAATGAAGTAGGGTAATTATACCGGTATTTTAGTAGTCTTGATGATGATGATGATGATGATGATGACGATGACGACGACGACGATGATAGTGGTGGGGTGGAGTGGTAGTGGTGGTGATTATGAGGATGATGATGAGTGTCCAAGACTAGCCTTTAAGTGACAGAAAAGGTGGAGTTGAAGGGCAATTGTTAGGTGGTCAGCGGCAGTACCCCAAACTCTTCTCGCCCTTTGGGTGAAGAATTGGGGTAGAGGTTATCCTGTTGTGGTTGTAAATGAATGCTACGGATGAAAGAGATCAGTCCAGGCCAGTATAATGAGAGGGAGTGGCACTGGTGGCTGATAAGAAGGTTTTAGTGCATTTGGATATAAAGGTAACTGATGATATCAGTATGACCCTATTTCATAAGCAACTGATAGACCAGTTTGGGGTAAGCAGATAATTGATATCCAAATTCCACAGGGTAATTTATGTGAATCTGTCCTCCCTGTGGGCGGATCTAGGTGTCCATGTCTAATAGCCGGAATTATCCTGACCTGGCGATCCCCAGAAAGCAGAGAATGAGGCTGAACCTAAGTTCCTCTAAGGGCAATTAGTATGTGGCTGGGCAGGTGACAGCTCTTGCTCAACAGGGGATGAATGTTACCTTTTGACTGCTGCAAAAGGGGTGTTACTTGCAAAAGGGGTGATTGACTTTCAGGCGCTATTATCTAAAACTTGATTAATGCAGGAACTTGGTCATAATGACCTAGATTACAAATATTTAGCCGGCATAATTATTCTCAGTAGTGCCTTCATGTTGTCCCCATGTCAGAATCAGTTAATTTATTTGCCCATCCATCATCCTCCATCTATCCATCTATTCATCCATTCATATATCTATCCCCATCCATTCGTCCATCCATCCATTCTTCCTTCATCCATCAACAATGTTGGATAGATGCTTTTAAAATTCATTAATTACAGTAACTAGTTACTATGAAGAAAAAATAATTAATTACCATAAATAGTAATAAAAATGGTAACTGCTGATTACAGTTATTTTTCCAAAGTAACTAATTATTTTTAGTCATTACACGTGATGAAGTCAAAATTTGGCTGCATTCTCGGTTATCATATACTAGGCAGGTAATTAATAATAATAATACTAACATAGAGTACAATCAGAATCAATTGAAGGTCATATTACATTAAATAACTAGGTATTTACTGGCATGACTTGCAATAGACACCCTGAATTTAATGCCCGGAATTCACCTCATTGCCTAAGTCAACATTTCTTTGCTCTAAATAATCTTTTCAAGAGTTTGATATGAATTTAATTTTGGATTCACATGACTTTCAAGCGAGAAGCCGGGCTCTGTTAACGTCTCGTTGAAGAAAGACAATTGTCTGCGTGGAAATGATAATTATAATGTGTGCTTTTTTGGACTTTATTTTCTATGTAACTTGTTTAGCCTATAGCAAAAGCCACTTTAAGTAGAGGGTTACTTAAGTTGTAAAGAACAAACCGAGTTTTAATCGAGCCCAACCATCATTTTCTTACAAAATTTAAAGCAAAGTGCCACGTGGTGAATAAGTCGTGGATCAACGTTATCTGCTAATGTTTTAATGCAGAGTGGGTCAGGGCAGCCGATTGGTTAGAGCGCTCAGCCTGTGACGCTGAGAGTATGGGTTCAAGCAAGTCCTTCCCGCACAATGGCTCAGTGCTATAGATTGATCCTTAGTTGAGCCTTATAGATTGATCATTGGATAGCGGTGCTTATTAAATGCAGAAATAATAATAATAATAATATAAAATGCAGAGTAACTTCCAAATTGGACGAATAAAATTCATGTGAAACGTCATGAAAAACTAGATTTTATGCTTACTGTACATTTTCTGAACAACAGGGAGAATATAAACATGTGACTGCACCTGAGAAAACCCTCAGAAAGTTGGAAAAGTTGATTTGCAAGAAACACACTCAGAAGGCGGCAAGTGGGCATAAATTGGGTCAAAATGAGCTGTGCCTATTTATATTCCCTGGTTTGTTACTTATCAAACTACAAGTCCTTATGCAGAGTTTTGGGTGTAAGTATTTTTAGTTAAATTTTATTATGATGCCCTGCAACCAAACTTAATTCAACATGTCCCCTTGGTGCCCTAAATTTAAGTCCTATGCATCAACTATTATGCAAATGACCAAGTCCTGTAGGTATTCAGCTTAGCCAGTTCTTTATGGCAATTTCTTTGATGGCTCCTGAGAGACTTATAAATAGGCTCCATTGAACGATCATCAGAAACGTTCATGACCTCTTGGTGCAATGAGTAAGGTTATAGTTATGGTATATTTTAACTCACAATTTCTGTAGAGTGGTCTTGAACAGACCTACACCTTTAGAGAATTGTAACTTTTTACTATAATATTATGTTATTGGTACATGCAGTTTTCATCTAGTTAATGAACCCAATATCAAACCCAGTTTTGATCTTTTCCGACTTTGAGGGTTTCTTGGGCACGGTCACATGTTGAAAAGGTTAGCATTTGTCAGGCACACACACACACTGCAGCTTCCGTTTTTAAATTGGACATGCTTTTAATTGCCATGCTAAGAAAATTTGGCAAAAGCAAATGAAGTTAACATTTTACAAACACATTTCTATCAGTTTGGCTCAGGAAGTGGAAGGAGTCTTTAATATGCCATGTTTTGAAAGCATTTTTGGACTTTAACATTTGCACTAAGTGATACTTGTAGCACCACGTACTAACCCATATGACACAAACAGTTTCAGAGTAACGCAAAGTAATTGAATTTTTGTGTTACCACTGCTTCATAAGAGTAATCCGTTGCTGCTGCGTGTTACGTATAAAAAAGTAATTAGTTACAGATAAAGTAGACAGAAAATAGCGGTCAGTAACACTTTACAAGTGATGCAGCAATGCACAACACTGTTCATCATTCACCCATCAATCCATGATATCTGTCCATCCATCCATCCTTCACCTATTCATCAGACCATCCTTATATCTATCTAGCCATGCAACCATCCATGTTGTAAACATCCATCCATTGACTTTTCAATCCATCCATCGACTTTTCATCCATCCATCCCCTGTCCCTCCATGCTTTCATCCGCTCCATTCTTTCAACTCAGTCCTGATATGAGTGATAAACAGAAGTAGATGTACCTGGACATTTGACAGAACTGCTTTTTTCATTAGCTTAATCGGGCTTAGGATTCTTGAAGTCAGAGAAGAGTAAAGCCAAACTCCAGATGCTGAATAATAATATGAGTCTGTTGATTCGGCTGCAGTTAATGCTGTAGAGTGGACTGTTGCAATTTGGATGCAGGTCGCAGTGCGTCAATGTCCTAGTCACAACCACACAGCTCGTCCCGGCACTCGCCAAAGTACTACTCTACGGACTCAGTGGCGTCTTCAACATTGAGAATATCTACAGCGCTACGAAAATAGGTAACACTCCCTGCATTCATTTGATCCATTGCGCAGAACAGTTTACAACTCTCTGCCAAATAAGTGCAACTGCAAACTGTTTAAATCTAAACAGAACAAAGGCCCATTATAGTTTACAAGTGAAAAATTATAAGGATGTTTGGCATGTGTTTGAATGGCCAAATAGATTTTGAAACAATTTCTGACTGTATGAGGTGTTGTGTAAGGTGGGTGCTGTTTTATTATGGCCTTTTTGGGCAGAAGACCTCAGACAGAGAGACCAGTCAGTTTTGGGTTGTATGAAGTTCAAAGATGACAGACAGAGTCCAGCAATCAGACTGCTGCTACTTTTCTTGCAGTTTCAAAATTGCCAATTTCACAAGGAGCAACAGGAAAAATTCGTTTAAAAAATTATACAAAATTTTGTACGTGATTTCTAGGTGATGTGTCAGTCATTTAGTATTTAATCAAAGTCATGTAGCACTAGGTCAGTTGATTGTATCATGGGCTTTTGAGTCATCTGATGTCACAAGGGAGAGCAGAAGGCAAATTTTTTCAATTTTTTTTACCTGTCAGTTGTTTTTGAAAAATTCAATGTGGTCAAAAACAGAATAACCGCAAATGGAATTCAGACTTTTGAAAGAGTTATTTCTCTTCTAAGTTCCTGTGGATCTTTTTTAAATGTGAGTACTGTCTGGTTTTTCTGGGTGCAGGCAAAGAGAGTTGTTTTGAGCGCATTGTCTCTCGGTTTGGTCGTAAGTGTACATATGTTGTCGTTGGAGATGGCAGAGATGAAGAAGGAGCTGCCAAACAGGTAGAAAATATTTATCTTACCAATTTTTTTTATTGGCTGTGCTATTTTCAACTTCAGTTAAATTCATGCATTTGAATTGACTGGACTTATTTAGTTTTTTTAATTTTAAAGTGCAGTGTCTCAGATTTCTAAAGGATAAGATTGGAGTTGTTGTCCAGTCTTCTGGGATTCTTTAAATTGAAATTATCCAGTCAGAACATAATCTTTGATTTTGCCACAATCCCACTGGATTGAACAAAAGGGCCTCTGATTATAAACTTTGGTGTAGCAGTGAAATTGCCTAGTGTTTAATAACGCCTTAAGGCTGTCTGGACCATTGACTGCCCGTAATTTACCTTACATTTAGCTTTCTTCTAGGACAAGAACCATTGGGGCATGAATCTTACTCTTTACAAAATTTTTAGCTCCAGTGCCTGTCTGGAAGCAGATGTTGTGTGCGATGGGTGTGTTTGAACACTCAGTTACAAGTTTTAATCAAGCTGCTTATCGTTTTTGCAGAACATCTCCCCGATGTTGAACAGTTACTAATTGTGTGTTGTGCTTTTCAGATGAATTGGCCCTTTTGGCGAATATCCAACCACTCGGACTTAGCGGCCTTACATCATGCCCTTGACCTTAGCTATTTGTAAATAATAACCACCTGCAGCCAGAACCTAGGGTCTGTACGTTGATTCAACAGGCGATACCATCCACTGTCGTGGCATTCATTAGTCAACTCATTCATTCTGTTAGCCATGAGCCCAGCTGCAAACAGTGCACTGAAAACGTTAGGGCCGTTATCATCATCATCGTCATCATCATCAGCAGACGTTGTTGTCATGTAGTGATGAGGAATGTGACCTTTCATGTGTCTCAGAGGACACCCAAGTAGCAAACACACACACAGCGACATCTGTGAGGTTTCCGTCACTTCAGAACTACTCAATGGTCAGCAAACATTTCTATCCATAAAAAGAGCTTCTTTGCAAAACTGTTGCCTGTTATTCTTTGGACATGTCCGCTTCTACATGCATTCATATGCATAGGACACGTCCACCGTCCTATGTAGAGGGAATGGTCCACATTTTATAGACTTAACGAGTGAACAACGTAGTTCATATTGTGGCTGCTGTATCGTATAGCTGTTTATTTCAGCTGCCACAGAATTTATGATATTGTGTTTTGTCAGCGTGTACATCATTTGCATTCAGTTATTTCATGTAATTTACCTGGTTTTGAAATACACCAGTGTTTGTCTCAGACATATGAGTAAAGATTGTTATCATTTCTTAAGACAAAAACAAGAACTGAAGCTGTGTTTTCGGTTGGTTCTTGTTCTGAAACTTTTAATAGTATGCATTTACTGTCATTTGTAGTTTCTAGCCAGACATAATGGAATAGCAAAATCTTTATATATAGAGCCCAAGAGAGGTTCTCTGAAGAATAGTGGGTCTTACGATGACAGGGAGTGGCACTATTCATCTAGGCTGAGGTTCTTATACAATAAGCAGAACTCTAAACTATCAGAAAGCTTCTAGGAGACAAGAAAGAATCCACAAGCCAAACTGTGTTGCTGTCTCTACCAAAGATTAATGTTGTCTTGTAATAATGTAAGTCTAGAACTGCTAAGTTAATTTTGTAATGATAGGTAAGTTTAAAGGTAACACTTGTTTTCGTGCTACTGTAGAAACTCCTCAGAAGTGTGTATGTGGTCCTGAAGGTTGAAGGATCGTTCAACTGAGATGCAAACACAACCACTGCAATACAACAACTTAGTACTTTCTCCTTCCTGTGCAGGCAACGTGGCATCTCACTCGTTGTCGTCCATTACTAGTTCTCGTGCCTTGTCCTGTGACATCTCCAGTCATTGCAGATCATCTCTATTGATCTCCAGTCAGTAGTTTCTTGGACTTCCTCTTTTGAGTGTCCCTTTGAGGGTCCTGTGTTCATACATTGGCTGGCTGGATCCTACTCTATATGTCCCATCCACGTTAACCTCTTTTATTCCTCTTGATGTTCTCTATTTCTTCTTGTTTTGTCTTTTCTCTTACAGTTTCTTTGATGTTTTATAATGCTGTGATATGCAGAGAATTCTTCTTAGCCATCTGTGGTGTGATGCCTCAAGTCTGTTCCTGTTCACCACTGTTGTTGGCCAAGTTTCAGCAGAATACAACAGGTTGCTTTTTACTATAGCCCATAAAGTCAAATCTTTGTATTCGCGCTGCATCTGTTATCTTTCTGTATCCTCTTGAGTCTTCCAAAAGCAGCACTTGCCCTCCCTATGTTCATCTGTACATTCATGTTGTATCAGCAGAAATGACACAGCTGAGGTGACAGAAGTTATCTACAGACTCAGTCGATTTTAGTCTTATCCATTTACCATTTTCTGTCTTTATGATTCAAGCCAACATTTGCTGCTACTCCTTAGACCTCAAATACTAGTTAATTCATGCCATTCCATGTACAGTCCAGAAGGGCATTGCCATCTGCAAAATCCACTTACATCCAGTTTAGTCTGTTGTTATTGTCTTCTGTTTTCTCTTGTCATCATCCAGTTCACAACTAGTGCAAGAATCACTGGCAGCAGAGCACATCCACTTCACACCTCCACTAGAATCTGGAACCATTCGCCAATTTCTCCTCTGTATCTCACCACAATTAAACTGCTGTTACAGGAATTTTTGATTAAGTAAACAATATTTGTTGGAATTCTATAGCTCTTTATTATCCTCCACATTGACTGTCTTTGTTCATTGTCAAACACTGTTGTGAAGTCAGTGCAGCCAACAAGTAAAGACATTTTCTGCATTAAAGTCTTTTCAACTATCTGCTGAAGAGTGAAGATTTGCTTGCAGCTGGATTGCCCAGGTCGAAGACCTGCCTTCTCCTGTCTGATTCTGTCATCCACTGGATTTCTCATGCTGTTTGGCTCCACAGCAGCCTTGACCTTTAAAGGCACACATGACAAGATGATGCATCTCAGTATTGTGTTTCATATCTCAGCCCTCCCTTTGGAATGATATGATGATGCTTTCTCTTCCATGCAGACAACAATTTGCTTCTTGTCCATTTGCCGTTACATAGCTTGTCATCTGCCTTACAAGTATCTCACCTCTATGCTCGATCATTTCAGCATTTATTCTGTTGTTTATGCTTTCTATTGTTTTCCGTACCTCATCCTTCAGTTATGTTCTCTAGTTCTCTGTCCAGAACTCAAAGCTCCTCTCCCTAGCCATCAGGTTGTATTATTGATTCTGGACAATTAAGATGCTCTCTAAGCTTTCTCGCCAATGTATTGTCTGCTCTGTATGACTGAGCTCTTTGTGAGCAACCATAGGACGCCTTTTTCAGACCAAACTTGCTTTGGTACTCCTTTGCTGACCAATAAGGAATGGAGGGCTTAATTGGCTGCTGATAGTCACCCATCCAAGTACCACACCAGCTTCATTTGTCTTAACTTCACTGCACCTGTCAGCATCATATCAACAAAAAGGAGCCACCAAGCAAGGTGGCTCGATGGCTGTCCCACTAGTGTCCCTAAGAAGCAATTCAATCACACGAAATGTAAATGTACATGTTTCCCTATAGCGATGTATGGCCTCGACCCTGCTTAGTTTTCAATAAATTTATTGGGCAAGATTTTCACCACCACTGTCCGTTTGAATGGGTGCCACGCCATTTAAGGTCTCTGTGTACAGACCATGCTAGCCCACGATTCAAAACTGAAGTATAGCCAGTATTGGTATGTGAACCGGCATCCTCATGCACAGAGGCACCTTGATGTACGCTTTAACCAATGTAGCTACCATACCAGTAGTACTTGAATCATCACAGTTTCTAAACGCGTGAATCTATCGGTGACAATTGTAACTCGAACTTCAACGTCGCACAACACACGAGTGCTTCAAATATTCGAGCTCCCTTAAACAATGCATTTGCGACCGCTTGTATAGACTCGTTCTCACCCAGATAGCAAACCAGTACAAACTGGTTTAGAACAGCCTCCCGATATTGCGCGACCGTGAGATTTCCAAAAACCCGCCGACTCATCACGCGTAGCCTGGTCATTTTCCCGCGTTAGCGTCCACGTGATAAGTGCGCGTCGACCAGAATCACTGCTAACATGAGCTCGCCTGGCCGCAGGGTGCCACCATCTAATCGCACCACCCTCTCCACGCTTTGGATGCGTACATAAATCAAAAACCCGATGACTCATGAAAATTTTCTATGCAAACGCTTATCTGTTTCAAGTCAAACCCTTCCAACATATCAGAAAATGCTAAAGCTACATCAGTATTAAGATGAATACATACATGAATATATTAATATTAGTCACCAGTAGTAACTATTTCAGAAAAAGTGGAAATCAGATATATTTATATGTTGTGAATGAAATTCACTCAAAAGTTAGTCAGAGAAAGAGAGGGATGGTAGGCGATAAATATTCATTTTATAAGCAAAACCTGTTTGCTGCCAGAAATTAAAATAGCAGCCGGGACCTCATACGACCTGGGTGCAGAAATAGGCAATGTGAACCTCTGCAGCGGTAGATACGACTTAAAAAGAAAAGCAAGTTCCCCACTTTACCACTGCACTGGGGCTCATTCAGCATGAAGGGTTTGGGAATTAAGATTAGAAATGACTGCCAAAAGTAAAAGACGTGACCTCAATAAGGAAAGAACAGCTCTGTTCATGGCGACCCATGAACGCAGATATTTAAGAGTGCCGGCCAGTGTTAGCGCGGACCTAAAACCGTACAAATAAGAGACTGGTCGAGATCTACGTCAGTAGCAAAGGCATGCAAATCAATACAAAGAAAAATAAAAAATTAAACTTTATCTGAGCAGCGAAAAAAGAGGCATTCTAGTCAGAAAGAAGTATTTAAGATCAGAATCGATAATTTAATAGCAAAACGATAGCTTTTTTGGGAAAATGTGTAAAAAGGTTTTGAAAACAACACACCCGGTAGACTGTCTCTGCCTCTCACCAACGGTGCATTATATAAGTGTAAGAGAGGGAGCGAGAGCGAAAAGGAGAAGGGGAGATGATACTGGGGACAGGGAGAGGCAGGGAAAGAGGAAAATTGGGGAGGGGAGACTAGAGAGCTGGAGACAGTGGTGAAGAAGATAGGGATGGACAAATGGACGGGTAGTGCAAGAGAGAAATGAAAAGAAAAAGGATTGCATAAATTCAAGAGAGGGAGCGGGAGAGGAAAAGACCAAGGAAGGGGAGGGAGTGACGAGATTAGGAAGAGGGAGATCTTCAGACATGTGAAGGAAGGATTGGCCAAGAAAGATTTGGGCGGGAAGTGGTGGTGGGGAGGGGAGAGAGAGGAGATAGTAGAGGGAGACTGAGAGGGATAAACGAAAAGCAAGAGAATTTATAAATGCTAGAGAGGGAACGGAAGAGGGTGTGGTCAAGAAAGGAAGGGGTGATTGGGAAGGGCAGACGGAGATGTGAGGGGATATTGAGAAGAGGAAAGAAGGATGAGTTGTGGAAGGGGATGGAAGAGCGCAAGAGAGAAACGGGGAGCAACAAAGGATTTTCCTCAAAATACACATTTTGCTATAAAAACTGTAGTAGGCTAGTAATTTTGCATGAGTAAATGATCATTGTCTCATAAGGCTTGTGGCATACAGAAGGTTAGTTGCGTTCTTGATTCATGACGTCACCTTCAGCTGAAAAACCTGCTTGGGCCTAGACTAAATCTGCAGGTGGATCAGATGAACTGATAGGCCGTGTCAACTAGTCCATGCATGTTTAGACTAAAGCAGGTAAAAAGCAACGGGAGATGACTCAGATGAGTTAATGGCAACAGCTAACCAAGCCAACTTTCCGTCTAAGGGTCATGGAGGAGTTAGCCTAGTTAGCTACATCAGTAAGCGCGTACGCCAAGGAAGCCTCGGTGCGTGAGGATCCCAGGTTCGCGTACGGGTCGTGGCTTATTTCAGAGATTTGAATCTCGGGCTAGTACGGTCCGTGCGCAGGGACCTTAAATGGCGTGTAGCGGTGGTGAAGGATCTCACCCGTGCGCGGGTGGAGGCCATATGGCCGCTATAGAAAAAGGTGTACAATTTACAGTTTTTTACAATTTAATCGTGGGAGGAGCTCAAAGCTTGGCGAGCCTAGCTTTCTCTTAAAAATCATCACCGAGTGCTTTTTAGCATGGCCTGCACCGACTCTGCCCTTCCTCCATCCTATAGGCTTATACGACAGTTCATAACTGACTCGACAAATTAGTACTCTATCTTGGCTGCTGTTTTTCACCATCCTGCGATTATGTATGTCTAAAATCTATCTGCACCACTTAGCATCACACCCAGTTGGCTTTCGACCTGACACTGACCCAGCAGCTATCTGCCGTTAGTTCGACTTAAGTTTCGGCGAATCAGTTGGTTTGCATCACACGGCTCTTATGTGGCGCCAATTTAAGCGATTTTACATTAAATTTTGAGCGATTTTTAATTGCACTACTGCGATATGTGCTTTCGCTCGCAACTTCGCAATGTGTCTTACCAAAGCATCTGCCGCCAATTTCTCAGGTCAAATCGAACGTTCAAAATCGTTCTTTTGTGGGGTTGCTCGAACAGCTTCTTGCCTTCTATCGCATTATGCCTGAATCTGAGTTTCTGAAGTTAGAATTCGAGTTTTGCTGGGTTTTGAGTGATGTTTAGATATCGATTTAACCGTCGCCTGCAGCGTCGTCGGCCACGATGACCCATCGGTTCATCTATTATGTCAAAGGTCATGCATTCTACACTTGTGTCCGTCGTCCGTAGCCGAAACCGTTTCCATAGGTGCTGGAGCTTCTCAAATCACACGAGCATCGCTCGGATACAGACCGACCTGTAGACTTGCTTCTTGTAGAACTCTGACATCAGTGCTTTTGTGAGGTACATAAAGATGCTGCATAGACGCCCATCTAGGCATCTACATGCACACACGTACAGATACATACACGTACAGATACATACACACATACATACATACATTACATAAATACATAGATGCAGTTGGTGAGCAACAGACATTTGTAAACATTCTGACCAGAGTATCTAGAATCGTCGCAGATCAGAATGTTCTGCAAGTGCGTGGTGGGAAAGGCGTTCATACATAGCTTCCTCTTTCTGTGGGCGGCTGCAGCGGATTTCCTTTTGCGTCGATTCCATTCACATCGAACACAAATGTCAACAAGTCTCCACCGAAGGGGGGGGGGCGTGAAGCCGAAGATGACACCCGTCCATCCCTAATCGATACACGGCATCACCGCATCCGTCCGACCGTCCTTCCGTCCGTCCAGACAGCTATCGAGCGCCGGATCCAGCCTGCCGGATTCTACTCCGTTCCTCCAGCCGCCAAGTCCAGCAGCGCGCTCTCATCCCAGGGCAGCTTTTGTTCAATAGTCAATTAATTTGAATTGTCAGGCAAGTTAGCAGTAAAATCGTCGGCAAATATTTGACTTCGGTGGTTGGTAATTTTTGCGAAGGCTGTCGCTTTCTCCGGCCACCTCTGGTAGCGACTGTGCTTCTTCCTCAGCCGAGTAGTGGTACCCCTTCTGCGCTGGCACCTATTATTGCCCAGCGGGTATCGGTTACAACGGACTGTGGCAAGCGATGGCTGGCAATGTGTTTGTGTCGGTGAAAGCTTGGCAAATGTTTAGTTAAGTCTGGCGAACGACTCAGAGCAGCTCTTCGGATGGCGTTGGGGACCTCCTTCGTCGTCGTCTTCTTCCTCTGATCGTCTTCGGCCGTCATCGGAGACAGCGCGTCATCTGTCGCAAACGAGGAATACGACGATCGTCATATCCACGTCGATTGAACGCCAGACAGGCAGGCAGACAGACAGACAGACAGACAGGCATATAGACAGACATACAGACAGATAGACAGACAGGCAGACAGAAAGGCAAACAGAAAGACAGAAAGACAGACAGAGGTAAGCAGGCAGACAGACAGACAGGCAGGCAGACAGACAGACAGACAGAGGTAGGCAGGCAGACAGACAGACAGGCAGGCAGGCAGGCAGACAGACAGACAGACAGAGGTAGGCAGGCAGACAGACAGACAGGCAGGCAGGCAGGCAGATGATCTCAAACCGACTAACAGTGATAGGGAGACAATGCGAGGTAGATAAACTTACACTGAATTGCAAACAGACTGACACAGGAAAACAGACTCATGAACGGAGCCAAACAGAAGGACAGAGGGTGAACAAATTTCATAAAGTGAGAGAAATGACTGTGGAGAGGCAGCGTTGAGTCGATGCGTTGTCAACGATTGGGCGACTGAATCAACCATGGCTTTAATCTCTTTGGAAGTGCATTGTCCAGTTTTACTCTACGCTTTATAAAGCGATAATGACAACGGCGACGATAATGTACATTACTGTATATCAATTGCAACATCTGCTGGAAGTTTTGCTGACCTTAACTAAATAAAACAAAACCTGAAAAACTTTTCTATGGGAAGTTTCTGAGTGCTAGATGTTTGACGTCCAAGACAACCGTTGTTTATGGGCTCGGTATGATGCAAAAGTAGTTCTGGAGGGAAATCGTTCCGAAAACGCCCACTTCCGTTCCAGTGAATACGTGCGAAATCTGTTCCGTGAAAAATACGTTCCGAATTTATAAATAACTGTTCTGTTGATGAAGCAGATTACTTGCTATGCAAAGAAATATTGTAATTATGCGTGTAAGTGGGAACCCGGGCTAATTAGGCCTACATTAGGATTATGCAATTAAATTTAAGACAAAACGTGATTCTGAGGGACGGACCGATGTTAAGTTGCGTCGCAGGAGCATAGTTCTATTTTTGGGAAGAAATTTCCGCGTCTGAAAAAAGTGAACGCTTATCGCATGAAGTTGAGGCTAAATAATTGTGAATGGAACAGTAGTTCAGTTTGGTCAATTACTCAATTTTTTGCAACCGAAAGCGGACCAAAACTGGTCAGTTTGGTCAATAAGTGTGTTAAATCCTATGAGCGTTTCCATAAAATATAATTAATGTATAAATAAACCAATTAGAAGTCGCAGCAACGCAGTTATAAATTTAGGAATGAATTTTTTGCGTCACAGGCCTAAATCCAACCAGGCGTGTTGTATGTGAGCAGTGGATCGAAGCTTAATGAAAAAATAATTTCAACATGAAAATTCTATCGATGTAAAAGGTATTCGACGAATTCTTCTGGACAGTTGTAGACTGACTTACCAGACTTGCTAAATGACCACCTGATGGCATTTCCACATGCCGAACGATGACAGCATGACCAATCCGCCTCAGTGATTTGTTATTTAATTAAGCCGATCCTAAGATATTGGAAAGTGGCCGAATAATTGGCGGTCTTTCACAATTATCTGTTAACCACTTGCAATTCGAACTGATTTATTTTTTAAAACGGGTATTTAGTAAAATACCCGGACCATATCTGACAATGATGACGAGGCTCGGGTGTCTACGTTGCAGCTGACATCATATGTCACGTGAACCAATGACAAGTTTTCGGAATGATTTTGTTCCCGGAATTTATTTCGCATTACTCCGGTAATATCGCCCATCTAAATAACGCACACAAAATGCAACCGAAAGCCGACCAAAAGCCAACAAAACTCACCAAAATCGAGGTCACCACCTGCGCCGAAGAAACAAATTCGCCAAAATGAGTGCAAACAGAGCAGAATACTATATTAAAACCATAAAGTCACCGTTGACAAGGCGACCTTGTTATTGATCCATGATATATTATTATTATTATTATTGTTATTATTATTATTTCTGCATTTATTAGGCGCCACTATCTAATGACAGCATCAATCGATGGCGCCGAGCAATTGTGAGTGAAGGACTTGCTCAAGATCCCTATGGTAGTGACCAATAAGCTTACAGGTGATATAGGTGTGGCCCTTTCTCTATAGGACGGACCAGAAGTGACCCTTGTTTTAGGGTTTGTTCAGAAGTGATTCTTGTTTTATGGGTGTTCCAGAAGTGACCATTGTTTTCACGTTATTAGTTTGACCATTCAGTCAAACAACATTTTTCTATGCAAGGTTTTCGTCTTTTACTGATTCAAAACTAACGACGCTGTATACACCATTGATTGCGATTCTTGTTATTACAGTCCCTCTTTTCTGTTCACTTCCTCACATACGTCATTAGTCTACCCAGCCATCGCCTCATGTCAGTTCCTGTATTTTATTTCACCATGCTTCTGAAGCCTTGACCTTATCCAACCGCGGTTGGCCATGTTTAACAAACTGGCAAGCTTTTTCTGTCTCGGTCTGTTCGTTCACCATACTCCCATTTCTCCGTTTCTACACTTGGGTCGAAAGCATACTGGAATTACTAGTTGCTATTTTGCCTACTGTTGCTTCTTTTTGGTGATATTGAGCTTGATCCTGGTCCTCACCGTCTTGAAACTATGAACTTCTGCCACCTTCATATCCACTCTGTCCGAAATATATCCCCCTCTCTTCAAAATAACATCCCCGATAATTTGGTATTCTTGTTTTCAAGGAAACTTAGCTCCCAGAGTGTCAGACACCTTCTTTCATTTTGGATATGATTCCTCCATTCTTTTCTCTTTTAAATGAACCTCGGCTGAACAGACTTGGTGGAGGAGTTGCCTTTCTTCGCCAAACACAACTGAAACTTACTTGGTTCCCTTCACCTGTTCCAACTCAAAGTCATTTGAAAGCCTTACTGCTACCATGAACTCTGGAAATCGGCGCCTCGTTTTTTGTTAATCTTTACCATCCACCCTCGGTTGCAATTTTTGACTTTTCTCTGAATTCCAGCCACTGCATGAATTCCTAATTTCTTCTATTTCTGAACCTAAAATGACCGACGACTTTAGTATAGGCCTATACATAGATACTCTAGACTGTACTTCAACAAATTCCTGGATCTCCTCTCTGTCTTCGATCTTATGCAGCACATCTCGTACCCAACTTATGACATAGGCCATACTCTTGATCTCCTTATAATCTGGTCCAGCTGTTCTACTGTTACGAATATCTGTCCTTCTGAGTCATATTTATCTGACAATACTGCCATTACTGCTCAGGTTTCTTTCCACCATAAGACACCTCTTACTTACTCTTTCATCATTTACCGTCCTTGGAAAATGCTCAACGTTTCCACCATCAAGGCTTTAACTCTTGCCTTCCCCTGTGGTCGTGCCCGGCACAGACGTGTAACGAACTTCCTGCCCAATTAAATTTGACTTTAACTGAAACCCTCATTTCTGCTAAGTCAAAGGGGGCTGCAGCACGTCCTTCCCAACCCCGGTACAACTCGAATATTGTCGCTGCTAAGAGGCCGTGCAGCCGGCTTCAGAAGTGTTGGCGACACTCCCATTTGCCTTCTCATCTCCTCAAATTTAGGCGCCAGTGTCGTACATTTGTCTCAGCTGCGAAGCCCACCTCCTTGTGTCATTTGGTCTCTTTATGCTCCTCTTCTCGTAGGTTGTTATGGCTGGTGGTAAGCAGGATCCTATACCGTGACAATAACAACTGTTAGTCGTAAGCATTCCCTTGTTGACAGGTTATTGCGCATCTTTTCTTGTAAGTTCTCTTTTTCAACGTTGTCTCATCTGAAAGTCTTTCATACCCTAAATCCTCTCCACCGGTTCTCACCTTGCTCCAACCAACAGCTTTGACTGAGTTCGTAATCTCATTTTCTCATCTCCGAAAAACAACGTGTCTTGGATCTCATTCCTACCGCCCTTTAAAAAGAATGCCCCCACGTCTTGAGCTCAGTTATCACATTGAGTCAACCTCTCTCTTGCTAAATGTTTGTTTCCCACCAGTTTTCCTTATGCCATAGTTTACCCTTTTCTTAAAAAGGCATCTCTCCCTTCTGATGATTTATCAAACTATCGCCCCATCTCTACTCTCAAATCTTGTAGTTCACAAAGTACTACATTTAAACCGGCCAACCTACCTCTGTTCTATGCTCAACAGTTATACCAATAAATATTGCACTCGATCAATGGACGCTATGAATCTTGTTGTGCCTCGTACCAGAACAGTATTGGTTTCTAGGGCGTTCTCAGTCGCATAATGGTTCAAGGCTTTGGAATTCACTGCCCATTAATATTTGTTGTCATTTCTTTGACGTCATACACGTATAAACTTAAGACTCATCTGCTTCAACTGCTTACTCACCGTAGCCTAACTTCAGGTTTCTCTTACCTATAGGAATTTGACCGTGCTTTTGACCGACGCCTTGGGCATTATGATAACGGCGCTATAGAAGTCATTTGATTAGATTGTCAGACTTCATATTCAGACATTCTTCAATTGGATTCG
Source organism: Norana najaformis (assembly GCA_964023275.1). Classification (NCBI taxonomy): domain Eukaryota; kingdom Metazoa; phylum Annelida; class Clitellata; order Crassiclitellata; family Hormogastridae; genus Norana; species Norana najaformis. The sequence continues at coordinate 6,159,623 of OZ029924.1, read as the reverse complement.
TGAACATTTAGCTGGGTGTTCTTGGCAAAACATAAAGAAACAAGGCAGAAAATAGAAGCTAACTGGTCAGCTACCATAGCATTAAATTTTGAAATATATGTTAAATTTTGAGGAGATAGTTTGCTGACACCGCGACTTCTACAAAAGAAACAAGACTGAAATAATTAAAGATAGACTGACAGATAGAAAGATTCGTGCGGCATTGGAAAGCTGACAGACGATTATCTTTCCCACTGAGACTCGAGGGAAGCGAGACGTATTGTCTGACGGGCAGCAGCATCTAACTCGTGTAGAAGACTGTTGCAAGTGATTGAGTTAACTAGTTACACTCTCCAATGGTGCATTAGTTACAGAACTAGGAAAAACGTTTTCTGGATATCCTGAGGCGGAGTCTTAAGGTAGCCGTGGTGTTGGTCGCAACTACAGTATCCGTAAGACGGGAGGCCAGTCAGCTCCGCAGTCGAGTTGACTGTGTAGCCCTGACCAACTCTAAGACCTCAATCAGTTGCTTGACCTTGACCAAACGCAAGGCCTTGCTTGATGTGCCACTAAACCTGAACCTGTTATGATGAAGCCTTGGTCCGTTCCTACGCCGACGATCTGCTGCTGGCTGTTATCGACTATTCGTCCTTGGCTGACGGTCTTTGTCTGACCTGAATGGGGACCTTGACCTTTCTAGACATCGAAGTCTTTCCCTAGACAAAAACTCTTCCCCAATAGTCGTCTATCGCATGTTTGCCGTTGCCTCTGTGCATCTGTGACTTCCTCCCCCTCCTCCCCAAGCAGTTCAGCGTTGATTATGTGATGCTCGTCGAGTGTCCATCCATCAAGCGCTCGAACGGCTTGTGCAGCCTTTCGAGCGCTTTTCATTGTCACGATAGCTTCTTGCACGGTGTGCCTGATGCTGGTGCTAGTGCTGTTGGTGCTAGAGCTGCTGGTGCTAGTGCTGCTGGTGCTAGTGCTGATCGTGTGGTTGCCTTGAAGTCGGATCTCTTGGACTGCTCCGAAAGGGCCAAACAAACGCCAGAGTGCGCTTTCTTCAACGTCGCTTGGTAGATTTCGAACGATGATCTTCGACTGAGGAGGACTGAGCAGCGACTTGTTTTCGTATTTCTCTTCTTTCTCTGAAGCAAGAAGTGTCTGCTGATGACTTCCATCCGTCGCTGCTTCTCCGTTCTCGTTTCTATGCAATCAAGAACAACAACAAGAAGATTCGGAATGAGAAGACAATCTTCAGTCGGTCAATGCTCGATTGCTGAGTGGTAGTAATTAATTAATTAAGTAAGTAAGTAAATAAGTAAGTAAATAAGTAAGTAAGTAAGCAAGTAAGTAAGTAAGTAATGCATTTGTTAACATGCCATATGTCCATTAGATGAGTGGGGAATCCCAGGCGTGGGTGGGTCATAGCAGGCAGACAACAAAATCAAGACGGTACAATTAGGTCTTAAGCTGCTTTACGAATATGTCTAGCGAGATATTGCTGTGAGTCATGTAAACAGGGAGAATATTCCAGATGGTTGTTGCAGAATTGTTGAACCTACTTCGGGAGAATTCAGACTGATAGTCTCTGATGTCAGGGAGAGATAAAGGGTTTTGTGTAGCTGATTGCAGAGAGCTGGATGGCTGGTGGCGCTGTAAGGAAGTAGGTTGTCATTTGCCAGTACAGGAGTGACGTGATCAAACCTGGTCACCTTCGAGTTCTGGACGCGTTGCAATTTGGCGACATTAGATTCTGTAGTGATATAGCCTACTGTACAAGTTTAGCTCTGACTACGTTACAAGAGACTGCCTTCATAAGTTCCTGTGGCAAGTACGATCGAACTTGACTCATGGCTTTTATGTGGAAATACGATGCTTTGCAGACAGCGGTGACACGCTGGTTAAACGTTAGTTTAGAATCAATCCTCACCCCAAGACTCTTAAATGTTCCTGATAATGAAATGCCCAAACCCGCAATGTTAATTGTTTTCGATCGATTTTATTGATGAGGAAGTGCCAAATACAACAACTTCAGACTTCTCTGGACTCAGGCATAGTCCGTTTGTTAGGCACCAATAGTGTACTGGCTCAGTACACCGTGTTAAATTGTTGGTGTCGTAGTCAATGTGATCGAGCGCTATGTGTGTCATCGGTGACTGATGCCATGTGAGAAGATGACTCCGGCGACTGGAGTCACATACAACGCAAAAGAATCGAGCCAGTGACCGACTTTTGTGGGACGCCGCATGCGCAGTTAGACGACTGCGACCTTGATGATCCAACGCTGACGTGCCGTAACTGGTCCATCAGGTAACTGCAGATCACGCCTAAGATTCCTCGCTCAGCCGATGGACGTACTGCGTGTTAACAAATGTCTTACTACTACTAAATCCAATACAGCACAGCACCGTTGATGCTGAATATAAATTTGAATCCCAATATATTTAATACGTTTAAGTCGCTGTACTAAAACAGCTGGATCTGAAGTCAAACATCGGCAACTATTACTACGAGAATACTACTACAACTGAATGTCTTTCTGAGAACATCGTTAACAGTCCAAACTCAGTGCCCCGTGCGAGTGCGAATCAATGTCGCGGCTATACAGTTACGTAGCGCATATGTATGTGACACCCCAGTCTTGATAAAAAATTATGATGGGAGGTCCGTCGTAATTACCGTCCTCCGGTACCCCAGTCGTTTACACATAGGGCCTAAATATTGCTTTGACAAAGAATACAGAAGAGTAAATTTTTAGAAAAATAGGACAAATGCAGGGACAACTGGAAAAAGTTAACAACTAAAGAAGGTCATGAAAACTTGTACAGCTTTGAAAAAGGGTCATCAAGGGAGAAAACCTAGAAAACTTCTGGCGCTGGCACTGAACCATTTCATATCCTAACAGTTACAAACCATTTCGCAAATCCAACCCTGGCAGATATAGAGGAAAACATACATATACAGACAGCCAGCCATTCACTCAGGCAGAACAGCCATAAAGACCGACAGACTCGGCAGCAGAGAGAATCGAAAGGACTACATACAGCCATGCTTAATGACTGTGCTTAGGGGCTTAAGTGTATGTGAAGCAGTACATATAGACCTGGTCGTGGTTTCACGTCTACCATGGCAACATAGGCCTCAGTTTCTAAACGGTCATACGGATGGAGACGGCTCTGCCATCTGTCGAATCCGCAGTCATTTCCAACTGTGGTGATGGCCATCTAGGGATGAATAAATTATATATTTTGCATGAGTGAAATGCATTTTTAAGTAGGGAGGCCTTACAATCTTACGACGGATAGTCGACTGTGTTAGCCTTTAAGCATTGATTATGACTGTGTTAGCCTTTAAGCATTGATCAGTCAGCAACAGTATGAAGAACGTCGTTGAAAGCTGGTCTGCGGAAGTCAGGGTTCGGAGATTCCGTTGCTTTCAACCAAGGTTTTTACCGATGTGACCGTGTTGGCACATGGAATGCGAAACTTTGACTGGCACTGCAAGACCATCACAGGCGATAAAGAAGATGAGATCCTCGGGATAAGTGAGATTAGATGAACGGAAATACTTTAATGAGGAGGACAGAGACACGAGAGGGATGTGGCGATTCTTCTGAGCAACGAAGGCTCAAGAGCGTTGCTGAGTCTAGAACTGATAAGTGACAGAATCATAAGGGCAAGGCTGTAGACAGCGTTCTTCCAGTCAACCATCGTTCAGGCGCATGCGCCAATGAATATGGCTGATGACGAAGAAACAGATGGATTCTACGAGCAGCTACATGCAGGGAGTTCTGGATGAGACCCCGAGGCATTAGGCCTATATTTGATGATCTCGGTGGAAGACTTCAACAAAGCACAGACTGGATTGGGTAGGGCTGGTTGGAAGGAGGTCACAGGAGGATGGATGATCTGTATAACAGAGAAAGATTGCTGAGCCTCTGCAACATATAACAGTTTGGTGGGAGCTTAACCCATCTTCGAAGAATAGACCCACATATGCACACGTGGACGTCACCTGAAATGGAAATACTTATTATTCAATATTTCTGCATTTATTGAGCGCCACTGTCTGATAGGCGCTGAGCAATTATGAGTGAGGGACTTGCTCAATTTTTTTACATTATGACCTTCTAAGGGAAAGGTCGAACCTGTACTTACAACCAAATAGATCACAAATAAATATTTGGAAGGTGAATGTCATCGTTGAGAGATGTCAGATTCTGCATCTGATCCAAGTGTGACGTTTTGCTTCTCATTCAAGTTTGACTCCTGACACGTTAATATATATCTCTCTCGCTTTCTCCCTCTCCTCTCTCTCTCTCTCTCTCTCTCTCTCTCTCTCTCTTCTCTCTCCTCTCCTTCGTTCTCTTTCTCTCGCTCTTCTTTCTCCTTTCTCTCCTCTCTTTCTCTCTCTCTCTCTCCTCTCTCTTTCTCTCTACTCTCTCCCTCTTCTCTGGTTCTCTCTCCTCTCTCTCCTCTCTTCTCTCGTTCTCTTTCTTGTTCTCTGTCGTTCTTCTCTCTGTCTCTCCTCTGTCTGTCTCTCTCTGCTCTCTCTGCTCTCTCGCTCTTCTCTCTCTTTCTTCTTTGTCTCCTCTCCCACCCCTCTCTCTCCTTTCTCTCCTCTCTCTCGCTCTCCTATCTCTGCCTCTCTCTCTCCATATGTAGCATCGGAGCATTTACTGACAACAAAAATTAAAGCATAATTTAAAAAGCTACAAAGAAAGAAGAGGGGAATGATTATAAATACGGATAGGCCGGATAACCTACACGAAGAACTGACAATAGTATGAGCTGGAATTCAAACACAGGTTTATTATAATGAGGAGCTGCGATGACATGGATGTGGAAGGCAGCAACCACGAATACGGGGCAATAGATGACGAATGGAAGAAATGGAGTAACACAATCACAAAAGCCGGATAACAGATTCTAGGGTTCACAAAGAATGCAAGAGGGAATCATGGATTTCCAAGGAAACGTGGCAGGCAGTCGGTGAAAGGAAACTTCTTAAACAGGGGATGTAACAGTCAAGGACAAGCGAAGTCGGTCAACAAGGAAAGACTGAGGCATACACTCCAAAACTTTGTTTCGTATAGCGAGGGCATTTTCAGAAAGCACAAGAATACAGATCCTGTCAAATTAAACAGATCTACGGACCCAGCACAAAAGTCAAGTAGGTCACTTGAGGGTATCTTGAATAATCCGGAACAAACAATACAGCTTGGAGACCTTGACTTTGAAGAGGAAGTCAACGAATTGATAATAGAGGTTATAAATGAAGACGAGACAGATACGGAAGGCAACTAAGAGTCTGAAAATGAAAAGACTGCAGGTAGGCAGACGGTCAGGTGGCTAAGGTGGATGGTATTTAGAATTGGAGCGGGTAAGATAGATATGGGGAAGAGGAGTATTTTCAGTTTTGAGTGAAAGACCTGCACAGAAATTGCAAGAGGCAAAGAGTTGGTGAGTTTCGTAAGATGGCTCAGATGATTGTCATAATTCCGGTGGCAGTTTATTCCAGAGGGGTGGGGGCAGCTATGGCCGTTAAGCAATTTTCAAATTTTAAGGATGAGGTAACGGGAGGTCGGGAAAGTGTTAGGGCGGAAGAGGAGCTGGTTGAATAGGGTGGATGGATTGTAAATAACTGACGCAGATTGGGAGGATTGAAGTGTGTTGTAGGTAAGTGACAAGACTTCGTACTAAAACAAGGACTCCAAGCTGTCTACATGTAGCATTTGGATATTTGGTTATATACTAGCACCAAAATTTGTTTTTCGTTAAAGTTTGGTGTCTTTTCGCATGCTTAAAACTAAGAATCCCTAAAAAATTTCGACTACTAACTTTGAGTTCTTCTGTATGCATACAGACTTTGCGGGAGTTGCATTAGTCAATGCGACTTGAGAACATGACATCAGCCACGTAGGCCTACACGGCTAAGCTTCCGTCAAGGAATATCATCTCTTGCTCATCGGGGTAAACAACTCTTTGGATGGTTTAAAGTGAAGCAGCACGTCCTTGCAAGTTCCGAAGCCACACATGTAACGGCCTATCACCTTCTGTTCATTTTATGATTATTTGAAAAGATAAACATAACGGAAAAGTGTATGCAATGGCTGATCGCTAGAGTCAGCTGAGTCCTCACCGCGTTGTGACAACCAGCGTCACCTGGCGATTGACTTGATCAATCGGACGTACGTTCTTCAGAGGAGGAGTGAACTCGATGACCGGCGTTGCTAGGCGACAACTGATGACACCGAGCTCTGCGGGAGTCGTCAGATTTACATTGGCCGTCATCCCACAGGAGGCCGCCATCCGTGTAGGTGCTAACAACCCCGTAAAGTGCATCGCCTGTCCATAGATCCCCCCAGTCCGAGGAAGGGCGACAGGGAGGGGCATAAGCCATGGCCTTGAAGTGCCGATCTTCGGTGGAGTTGCGAACATGACACGGATCGGTTGGACAGATCCTCGAGGAACGGTTGCGTTGAGGCTGCGAATCGCTGTATCGGCTTCTGATCTTAGGTTGAACAAGACAAATCCAACGCCTCTCGACAGCCCTGTCATCAATCAATCGACCAGACAATTACTCAGTCATAATTATTCAATCAGCCACGCAGGAAGCTAAGCACCGCCTTCCATCCGAATCACACAAATCATGCCGAGCAAATGAGAAGAGATGCAAACCAGAAAACATAGCGACTGCTGCTCGAAGAGTGACAACAGCGGCGACGACGAAATAGACCGAGGCAGCTTCATCAAACTCACAAAATTTCTCCATCACCAGTTGGTTTAGTTGGATGAAGGCACAATCGTTCATTGTGTTACTACTTCGAGTCATATCTGTCAGATCATACTCTGCCATTTTCTCAAAATTAGACTTTCCATTTAAACCTCCTCCAAATTACAGAATTGTTAAATTTCACCATTGGCATTAAATTGATTTAAATAAGCTGATATCTTGACATCTCCATTATGGTTATCTCCAACACCAACAGCTATTGAGCTGGCTCTACAGTTCCAGTCTACTTTAAGTTAGTTTCGTGACAGGCAAATTCGTCTTAGAACTAAAAGTGTAGTAGAGCACAAACCACAGTATACTTAATCTGCCATTTCTGAAGCTAGACGTCGCAGAAGCGTTGGAGGCGCCACTGTCGCCGGTCCTCTGACCACCATAGCTTTAGGCATCATTGTAAACTTTTGCAAAAACTTGTTTCATCTACCAAATCTGCATATTTAACAACTTTAATTCCTGACAGTTCTGCATTCCCAAAAACTCTGTGGATGGCTTTGAATAAATTAGAACATGGAGAGAAGTTAGATTTATCTCTGCTGTATTCTCGGCTACCCATGAGTTTGCCAGTAAATTTCTCACCTTATTGCAGATAAAATTTCTGGTGTTCAAGGATAAATCTCTTCATCCTATTTCTTCACCTCCTGTCTTAGACTACTTTCAGCCAATAAATCTTGCAAAATGTTTGCAGACTCATCTTTTCCTCACCTAACACGATTCCTGCATCTCTTGTGAAAGAATGCTTTGATGTCCTAGATCCAACCATTCATCTGCTAAAGAATCCCACTCCCAACCCCACAACCTGTGTAACTACAGACCCGTCTCAACTTTCAATTTTGTATCTAAACTTCCTGAATGCATTTTTAATCGTGTGCAAACGCATCTATCTTCCAACTCACTAATATTTCTATTTCAGTTTGCATAAAGTTTTACTTAATCGGTCCTACTAGCTGTTCATAATAAGATCACGTGCTCTATGGATAATGGTAGGGTTACAGCACTTGTTGTTCTTGACTTGTCCTGGTTTTTTATACTGTTATCCATTCTCTTTTTTGCATCGTGTCCAGCAATGGTTTTGGGTTTCTGATCCAGCCCAACATCGGTTTGATACTTTTCTTAGTCCAAGCACTCATTCAATATATACGAGTGATAGTTATTCGTCTAGTCACTTTAGTGCTCTGGAGACAACAGGGTTTTGTGCCTGGTCCTCTTTTTTACGTTATACACCCGCCACTATGTACGTTGTTTTTCAATCATTCGCTAGGATATCATTTCTATGTGGATGATACCCAAATTTACATTTCATTTGACAGTTTGTCTTGTCACTCGTCTGTGCAGCTGTTATCTGATGTCTTATTTGAGGAGTTGCAGTCTTGGATGGCAGGTAATAAACTCCTACGTAACCCATCAACGACCAGATTTCTACTACTGGGCACTCCGTATCAAATCAAAATTTTGAATGGCTTAAATCTTTAAAACTGGGCGACTCACTTGTTGAGTTTGCTCCTACTACTGATACTGGCCTTGTTTTAAAGTCTACTATGTCTCTCACCGCTTATGTAAATGGTATTTGTAAGTCGTCATATAAGCATTTTCGTGACATACGCAGAATTAGGCTTTATTTCTTTGCGTCTTCAGGGATGTCTCTGGCAAATGAATCGGTCTTTTGTGTAACTCGGTTCTTGTTGGTATCACAAAGTCAAACATGCAGAAACTCCAGAGTTTGAAACTCCTCGATTAGAGTCATAACTATTACGTCAAAATATGAGCATATAACCCCTTCACCTAAATCCTTTCATTGGCTTCCTGTTCAACATTGGGTTTGTTTCATAGTTTATTTTATTTTATTTATTTTATAGTTTATAAAACATTGAACTCTGACCACCCACAATACTTCAAATCAGTCCTTATTCCCCAGACTTACTATTACTAAACCTTGTCATCTAATTGCCTTCACTGGTATTACCTAAGACTGGAACTGGTCTTGGTGTCGGGGCTTTTTCGCTTGCTGGACTTAGATTTTTGTACAGTTTTCCTGTATCTGTTTGTTCTGCTCAATCGCTTTTGTCATTTCGTTGTCAACTTAAGACTTACCATTTCCAAGATGTTTATTCATTACAGGCTGCCTCTCTGTCTTATTGGACTGATCTAGATGTGCCTTAAGTATTAGACAACGGCGCGATAGAAATTATTGATACACAAATAACAATCACCTGCGTCAGATCCGCAATATATGCACTCGCTCTCTTCCGAAGCTGCTTCTATCCTCATGCATGCATTCATGTGCCCTAAAGCTGACTATGGTAATGCTACCTACAGTATGCGGGCCTGCCTCTACATCGGGCTAATCAACTTCAATCCATTTTAAATGCTAAAGCTTGGCTAACTGACGGAATTCCAAAGTTTGGTTACATATCTAACTACTACATGTGGGACGAGCTGCACTGGTTGCCCGTGCAAAAACGCATTGAGTTTTAAGATCCTTTTGCTGATGCGAAACTCCTGGCCGGTTGCACTCCATCCTGTCTTAGAAAGCTATACACTTCAGTGTCCTCGTTGCCTGACCACAGATCCCTTCGTTGTGCAACACAAGATGACCTGGTTGTTCCTCATCCCGTACTTCCACGATGCAACATGAAAGCTTTCGATGAAGTCGGCCCCTCCTCGTTAAGAAAAAGGCTTCCATGCACCTGCGACGGGAACTCCTCCTTTCTATGCCTCTATTTCGCCGGCGGTTGGAGACCATTCTATTCGATCATGTTCTTCTATTTTCAGGTAGGGCGCGCTTCTGATGAGTTTTCTTGAAGACGCGCTATATAAAATTCACTTGCAAATTACAAATTATTCAAGGAATAGTTACACGAAGCATCTGTACATTGCAACTGATTAGACAGACAGACAGACAAACCGGCAGGCAGACAGACAAACCGGCAGGCAGACAGACAAACCGCAGGCAGGCAGACAGCAGGCAATCACACACACTCACAGATCTACAGATAGATACAGATAGATAGACACAAGCACACACAGACAGATAAACAGGCACATGCTTATGTATATTAGCGTGTGTGTCTATATGTCTGTCTGCCTGACAGTGAGTGTATGCCTGTGTTTGAATCAGGTCCACATGTGTTATGTAGCTTTATGATTAGATACCGTAGAAAATTGAGCTGGTTAATTTTACGACTGATTTTTCATATCTTATGAGAAAAGGCAGAGTAAAACGTTTTTACGGTAATTGACATTTATAGCTGACAATCATTCAAATGAATACGTTTCTTACAGCGCATCAATTAACACACAATAATTCAGACTGGTAGAAAGCGCTGTCTAAAGCCAACACACACCGACAGACAAACAGACAGAACCACATAGGCAAATACAAGTAGTGAGACAGACAAGCAGGCAGCAGACTGAGCGGACCAAAGACAGGGTAGAACTGGTAGCAAAACAGATTAAAAGAAGATCGACCAACGGCTTTCTACACTAATTATCGCACATACAGAATCACTTTGTTTATAGGTTTGTTAGTCTGTCTATGTCAAAGTAAATGTGCATGTAGCTCTCTAGCGTGTGTTCCTCTGTTTATCTGCCTTTGTGTCCCTCTGTTTCTCTGCCTTGCTCTTTTCCTATTTGGTCAGCTGAGATTTATTTAGCTGCTCTTTAGGCAGCGCTGAAGCAATCGATAGAACTTGGAAACTGCGCTTTTCTTTGACGAAACCCAAGTTCATTTGCAACACTGGATGCATCTGATTTGCAATCACAGAGTGCAGCGGTCCATCTTTCTATTTCAAATAATGGAGATATCGAGATAATCCGCGCCTTAGTCCGGTTAACGCGCAGCTGTCGTGATTCTATCTCGGAATGAAACTGGATAAACGCTTCCCTGAAAATGTGGGGCACGTAGTCCATTGGTTAGAGAGCTCTGCTTTTAACGCGGAGAGAACGGGCTCTCAAGAGATTCCTCTGAGGCGGTTACTTGAGCAAGTCCTTCATTCACAATGGCTCAGCGCCATCGACTGATGCTCAGTCATTATATAGTGGCGCTTAATAAATGCAAAAATTATTATAAAAACTTAATAATACTGAGTCAATAAAAAATATAAATTCTGACTCCAGTAGGGGACCCTCTGTCATCGAGGGGCCCCCTGCAATTGCATGGCATTTGGAGACTGGTAAATCCGGCTCTAGCAACAACTCGAGAGGATTTCTTATAATTAACAAAATGTCGGGTTTCGAGCGCAAAATCTCAATTACTGTCATGTAAAAATTTTCATATATTGGGTTTAAAACTTAAGAATCAAGCAGGTTTTCTCGAGAAGACTATTTCAGTTCTATGTTGCTAGTAGTTCTTGTTTCAGTTTAATAGGTGAAGTTTCCAACTGGTTGCAGCAGAATTTCTACTCAATACTCGAGCCTTTGAACTCAGTGTTCGCAATATTGAGTCTGAAACTCGAGTCTCTCAACTGGATGAACGCGCTCTTTAACTCGATATTCGAGATTTCTCCTGACTACCGACCGGTTACTTTATTCCACGCAAACTTCGAACCAGGACTATGAGCCAACTTTGAGGTTCCAGCTAGCGTTGTACACCCATCAGCGAATGGTTTTATTGTCTTCTTAACGCAATACAACAAAAATATAGAATCAGTCTTATCTATATATTTACCCTAGTGACCTATCGACAAAATTTTCGAGTTTTTACAAAAATTCTGTTGTATTCCTTCTGGATGAAAGATATATACAGAACTAGCCATTTAAAGCAAATCGCAATTTTCCAACATGGTAATTTTTTAATCTTAAAGAAACATTAACCGATATGACAGAGATTTTAGGAATTAATTGGTGAAAGTAGCAACATCGTCATAAAAATAATTATTAGTAAAAATTAAAATATTTGTCAAAAATCCAGTTTTAAGACCTATTCAGCGTTCTTGAGCACCAAAAACCTTAAAATTTGACAGAGGTCCCCTATAAAGGACATATTCACAGGCGCATTGACTGCTATTTTGCAACTATTCAGGCCTCTGAAGAAATGTGACTGTGATAAAATAGAATATTTTCAAATTAAAGAATGCGTACATCACTTAACTATGTGAGTATTTCCTCTTAAGTAATTCCTGGCCATGGGGTATAAATATCTTTAAATTAATTAATCCCACTTCTAGCAAAACACTGGCTCTCAACTGGATTCTCGTGTTTCAACTTTACGGTGAAAAGTGTATAGCTAAAAGGCCGGAGTCTAGTTTTTCAGCTTTTTATTAGGCTGAACTCGGCTTGACTTGCAGCAGATGCCGCGATCAGTATAGCTGGATATATACCGACAGTCGTTGACTGCAGTGCTGGAATTTCCGGGTGTTTTCAGGATGTTGAAATGTTGATAATAAGCAGTATAACATCTATGAAGGCATAGGTCTAAGTACGCATGCCAAAAGATGCATATCAGTCAAGAAGACTTTAATATGGTCGACTGGTAAGAAAAAATCAATGGCCCTTTGGGCGACTACAGAAGAGGAAGAACGATAGCAAGAAGAATAAATCAATCGACTCCGACATCTAAATAAGCTAATCGCATCATTGACAGATGCAAGCAATATATTTTTATTGCGTAGAACGGACCGTTTCATCTTCGTAGATGTTTACATTGCACTGGCATATACGTGTACAGTCTATTGGTCTATACACAACAAAGAAAGCGTAAGACTCGCGCGATAGGTTACAGAATACGTATGTAATAAACTAGATTATTTAAAATCCTTAAGCGATATGACCAGATACACGGCATAAAAGCGGAATTATTTGACAGATGGCCAGATGACATTTAGACACTTCTGTCGCCACAAAGCTTCTTGTAGGTAACGTATAGGTCTACAGTTAGAGCTTCGCTTAGAAAGACGGTGTCGCTGCCGCATTGAAATCGCCCTCCATCCACCAGATTATCAGCAAAATGGAGCTCAGCAGCAGCACTTCTGTGCTGACGTTTAAACAGATCTAGATCTATTATTGGCTCTGGCTTTAGTTTCAGAGTCTGCCCTTTCCAACTGTAAACTGATACTCGGCAACTGTATCACCACAGAGGCTCCTTAATTGCCTTGGCTGAACCAGAAGAAACCGGGCTGAGCAGAGGGATGCCAGACTTCTCGACTGATGTCATATTCCGATTACAATCTGTGAGTTAAAACGATTGCGCTAGAAATACGGGCTGTACAGGCTTTTCACTGTCTTGCTTTATCATCCGTTTAGCAGCAAAAGCCTCTGTGTTGTTGCTGCCACTCCTGGTCTCTAACTTGGTGAATCAAGCAAACCTTTGAACTATTTTATCTTTGCTGCAATGTCTTGTCATGCATGCAACTTCACTGGCGATCTCTCTCTCAAGTCTGCTGTGGCCCAATAAATTGCTGCTCAATAGCTTCTGTGATCGTCTTTCTCTTCCAATTCTTCGTATCTTATTGCGTCAAACAAGCAAACGTCTAAGTATTGTTTGAATTTAAGTAGGCAGTCATATCAAAGATCATGGCTTACGAGGTTACGCACAGTTCGACAATGCGATCCATTTTTCACTTGACCTCAATGACTTATGCCGTCCGCTCTGGACCACAAACGATTCATTCCATTGACCCCATTTTAAAACTTCATTGGCCGGCTTTATTTCTTCAAATAAAGCAGGCAAAAAGGACGGAATTTACGACGACGACAACGATGACGATCACATGGGAAATGACTGCTTCTGGCAAGAAATTGTTGTGCTTGTGTACTAGACAAGTGCAGCAGTAGAGGCAGTGGGGAAGGTGGCCACCGTGAAAACAAAAGGAGCGGAAGCGCTGAAGCAGCTGGCGACTGGGAAGCAGTGCCTACCTGTGCGCTCGTCGTACAGAACTCGACAGCTGATGATGGTTCCGAACGGACGGAAGAGCTCCTCGAGGTCAGCTGACGTCACTGTCTTGTCTAATCCGCTGACGTAGACGTTGGCTCCTCTTATCCGACTGCAACGGGGTCGAGCAACCGACACCTGAGCAATAAACGAATGAAAGAACGAAAGGCTAACGAACGAATTAATCAATCAATCAATTAATTAACGAACAAACAAATGTTAATGTCCTCAGCAAACGAAAGGTCAGTAAAGTGTAAAGTGAGTTGCCATGGTTACCCATTGACAGTTCACCATCAAACAATGCAGGGTTACGCAGGTCGCGACGAGGAATTGTGCATTCCAGTCAGGGTGTGAGGACGTTAGATGCCTCCTCATTTATCTTTGATCGCGCTCGACCCGATGTACTGCGTTTGACCTGGTTCTGCAGAAACCGGTTTTACGATATCCTTACCCATACTTTCGAAATGGTGACTCGAATATTTGACAAACAGCACATAGAGACATGTGCGCCTGAAGGATCGCATGTTAAATGCAGCTACATGTCATAAGCATTCTGGTGAACCAATAACTCAAGACCAGCTATGAGTTACGTCAGATCAGCCACGTTGAGTACATAAAGAAGCGTATCGAGGACTAAGCCGTGTGGCACACTGCTGGGGCTGACGTCAAGGCCGAGTGATCACAGCCCAATGCCACCATCATTGTCCGTCCGTCCAGATATGAGTGAAGCCAGACCAAAGATGAACCGCCGATTCCGTGAGAGATATTTAGATGTGTCCTGATGTATGGTTTTGAATGGCGAATCAAACAGTTTCGTGGATGCTTATTGTATATGTATGATGTATGAATGCACAAAGCGCTCGCTCAGATAAAGTAAAAGTTCAAACACAATAAAATTATCGAGCAAATCTGCGCACGACCAACTATATAATCTATCGCAAATGAAACGAGAAACAAATACAGCGACCATCTTGGCCGCATGTCTGTGTATGTATGTACATTTGTATGTATATATCACACAGCTAAAGTCTTCTCTGACATACCTACATATGCAAGCATGTATGTAGTTAGACAGACCTTTTGTTTGGACACACAGATAAGAGAGGGAGACCCGTGTGGGGTGGAGATGTAGGTGAATGAGATCATTGGATTCTGACCTTGATGATTTTGTTCTGAATCCGGAATCCGTTGAACGTCTGAATCGCTCTGGTCGCCATCGCTCGACTTCTGTATCTGACGAAGGCGTATCCAAGACTCTGTCCTGCGCCATCAAACGCCGCCCACGTACAGAAGACGAAGCAAACGATTCTTAGCAACTGTTTAAAGAAGCTACACCTGGACGACTAGGCTGCGTGGCCCAACAGTCACAAGTCAGAAGCAGTAAATGCAGTGGGCGACGCAGGTAGAAGAAGAAAACCGCTTTTCATCACAGTCTAATCTAATCTAATGACTTCTATAGCGCCGTTATCGTAATGCCCAGGGCATCAATCGATGGCTGCTGTGCAAGTGAAAAAGTCATAAAAATCATAATCCTTTGGAAAAAGCGTTAATTCCGATAGGGCATAGAAACCAGAAGTCAGGTCACGGCGGGTAAGCAAGTTGAAAGAAATGCGTCTTTAGTTTAGACTTGAGTGACATCAAAGGATTTACACAACGAACTGAAACGGGCAGTGAATTCGAAAGCTTTGGACCAGCGACCGAGAAGGCCTGAGAGCCCAACGCTGTTCGGGTACGGGGCACAGCAAGTGTCACAGTGCCCACTGATCAACTGTAATATCTATTATGCTTGGGGTGAGCATGGAATGTAGATAGATCCAATTATATAAATGTAGTACTGTGTGAACTATAAGTTCGATTTTGAAATGTATTCATTGCTCAGTGGGCTGTCAGTGCAGTGAACGGAATATTGGCTCAGTGTGCTGATACATATATCCTTAATGATACCAATAAGAAATGAGCTAGATTAGTCAAGTCTGCTGGAAGCCAATGCATTAGCTAGCTGAATTAAGACAGTGTGAGGCAAGAGAGATCTGATTCAACGAATATCCGGTGTGTGAAATTGGTCTGAACATGGTTAGAAAATGACATGGTGGAATCAAACGCCACGCCCAAACTGCATTTGCATTCAGCGCGGTTAAACGGTAAGCCACCAAACTGAGCAGATCAAATTTACGCAGGTGTTGGCTTGTACCTAGAAGAAGAAATTCGGTTTTAAAAGGATTTTGAAGAAGTTTATTATTAGAAAGAACATCGTCAAAACAAAAGCAAGTAGTTGGAGGGCAGGATTAGACGTGGACCTCTCAGATGAAAGGAAGAGTTGGGTATCATCAGCACAGAAATGGTAGTCAAGACAGCTAAGTAGTGAACCGAGTGGAGTGGCATATAATGCAGACAGAAGCAGAACCAGTACAGAACTTCGTTGAAGACCGCAATTCAAAACAGTGGGTCCAGAAGTGAGTTGATTTATACGAATTGATTGGTGAAGGAGTTTATCATAATCAACGGTATCAAACGCCGCAGATAGGTCAAGAAGAATGACAGTTACTTTCCTTTTATCCATGGGGCTGATTATGTGATTGTGAATGATAAGTAGTGCAGTTTTAGTGGAATGGTATTTGCAGTAGGGGGTTGGAGAGAAAAGTACAGATTGTTGGACGAGAGGTGACAGCTCAAGCGATTAGCGACTTCTTTTCCATTTGTGTAAAAATGAAAGTGAGAATAGAGATAGGGTGTACTGTTAGGCAATTAATGTCATGAAGTCATCGTGTGCAGTCAGTGAATCCAGAGTCAGATCAAGATGGTCGGCTGGAACGAACTATCAAATGAACGAATGAATGAGTGAATGAATGAATGAATGAGAGTAAGAAAGAACTAGAGAAAGAAAAAGAATGAACGAAGGAGGCAAAGAAGGAAGGGAAGAAGAGAAAGAAATGATCGCCGGTGGACGAAAGGACTTACGGAAGGACAATAGAGATGTTGAAAGGTATGAATGGAAGTGAGCACTCAGCGGTTGGTCAGTTAGTCAAGGTTTATAGGAATTGGTCGCTTCAGATGCGAACTTCGTTGATCCTCTTCTTTGAGCTCCCTTGCTTCATGTAAAGTCTGAGATTCGGTTCAGATGTAAGAGAAAAGCGAGCAGGAGTCAACGGTCTCCGTCAGTCGGTCGGTCGGTCGGTCGGTCGGTCGGTCGGTCGGTCGGTCGGTCGGTCGGTCGGTCGGTCGGTCGGTCGGTCGGTCGGTCGGTCGGTCTCGCAGCCGCTGATATTAACATCGAGCCGAGCTTCGTTGTTTGGACTGAGGTGGATTTGTTGAGGGAAAGTCACCATAGGTTGCCGACTATCAACCACGAAGTGATCATTGGAAGTCGGGCTTTATATTGTAATTGTAGTTTAAGATTTATAAAGCGCCTCTTAAAGAATAAACTCAACAGAGGCGCTCCCAACCCGAACAAGTAGGCCTAAAGTCACTGTTAAACAGTGAAGTGTTCAGGCGCCTGCGAAACCCTGAGAGGGGAGAGAGAGGAGCTCGAGTCGCAGATCTATTTGATCGTGGTCTTGTGTTGTCAGGTAGGGAGCACTTATGAGGAGTTTTCCAAGAGGCGCTATATAAATGTGCACTTTCGATTACGATATATCGACTCTGTCATCCATCAGCGTGGCGTCCGCGCGTTGCGTGGCAACGGCCACCGATGGATGCGACGGAATCCTACGGTTGGCCTAGAGTAGATAAGATTTTTTCTCATTGGTCAACTCACTGGCCTCGATGGCTATTTCCAATCTGAACGTTGCTTTACCGCTTCCTCACATTGATCGATTATATCACAAAGTGGATCAACGACCAATTACAAATTCCGAAGAAGCGAAAACATTTAAATTCTAGATGATCATTAGGAATAGTGATGCTTACCTGTTTTCTTGTCTTTTACAAGTCTGCAGGAATCAACGGTGCCAACTCTAGAGAACAGTCTGCGTACTTCCTCCTGGCACATGGTCCACGGCAAGTAATTGACAATCAGATTGCACTCACTCGTCTGCTCATCGTCAGAGGGCTTCATGTCAGCCATTCACAATGACGTCACAGAAGCGTCAGCAATTCCTCACTAAAGAACATTATGCATGCAATGGAAGAATTTGTATAGCGCATTATATCTAAAAAACAACATAATCTGAAAGTAGGTAGCGTGAACATGAGGAAGACGACGTTCATGATCAGTGGAAGGAGGATGAAAATGAGGAGAAGGAGGAGGAGGAGGAAGAAAAGGTGGATAAGGAATATCGGAAGAGGGAAGAGAAGGACAAGGAATTAAATCTGAAGATGCGCATTGAACTACTGTATGTGTCAGATGTTGTGTTGCAGAAGTCACGACATATTGAATTAAAGCCTCAAAGGATCACTGGAATTCTTAGTAGCCAGAACAACACACAGTAACAGCGTTTACCCATTCAATGCGTAACCGTCGCCCTGGTAGACGACCGTTTGAAATGCGCGCAACCTTCTACCACTGCGAGCGTGTGGTTTGAATCCCGATGCCTTGAAGAGTGAAATAGGCATTTGCTGAAAACTTAAGGCAAAGCGGCGCTTTTGACGCTCGGTTGCTTTGTCGGCCAAAAGTTCCATCCTCATGAATGAAGCCATTTAAGGGCCATTTCTAAGCCAGAAACGCAGTGAATGAGCGATTAGATCATACCTTCTGCTTTCCGCTTCAGATTCACTTCATCGACCGACTGAACAACAGACGTCCAAATACTCAAAACCTTAACTGAGTATCAGATCGTATTCGTTGCTCGACGCGTTGCCAATTTAGCCGCCTATTCTGTTCTGGTCAGATCCGCTTTAGTCCACTAAAACTCGAGCGTCCAAAGGTTGTTGCTGCTTCTGCTGCTGCTGCTTCTGCTGCTGCTTCTGCTGCTGCTGCCAGCTACCGATAAAGATGCATTCCACTCTCCATCCACCATCCGCTCTCTTTCCCTCCCGGTCCAGAGTGGCAGTGGATGAGAGTTGCCTAAAATCACTAGACTTCACAGAGAGATGGAGGGAGGATACAGGGCTGATGCAATGACGATAGCCTGCATATTCATACTGTTGATGGAATTATCTTCTGCAGCTGCATTAGCCTCGTCCCGCGTAACTTTCTTTTCCAATCCATCACGGAGACGCTGAGGATTTTCCTTTCGCAATGCACAGCAGGACAGTCTCGGCCGGTCTTCCTGTTGCCCCATCATCATCGAGGCTGCTGCGTTCCATCAGCAACCGCTGCAGCCAGCAGGGAGCTCGCCTTATCTTTCATTAACCAACATGAATCTGCGCCAGTCACTGAATGACTTTTACTTGGATGCGGTTGAATGGACGATACGCCGTTCGCGATAACGTTACACATGTAAATTCCGACAATAGACTGACACCAGCGAACGATACGAGAACCGCACCAAACATCACATCACCTTATTCCAACCATCTGACCGTAGCGATACAAATTATCGTTTCTGATATCAACATTTTTGTTTTCCGACCAGTTTATTTCTTCTTCCGACCAATTTGTCTCTTCTGTCGCTACTTTTGATAAGTTTATTTCTTCTTTATGTTGATTTTCGTGCCGTTGCGCACGGACGTCGGCGAGGTGTGTGTGTTTTCTGTGTTTCATGGCCTGTATTGGCAAACCAAGACCCAACCACAATCTCTTAATTTCGCCGTCTTTAGGTCCACATTAACACTGGCTGACACTCTTTAAATTATCTGCGTTTATGAGTCGCCCATGAGCTGAAGAACTGTTCTTATCTCATTTACTTTCTTTATCTGATGTGCCTGGATTTCCTCGTTTTTACAATTTCTGGGTCACTAATTATGGCTACATCGTTACGTTGCTCGCTTTTATACTGTATATTGTTAGCAAAATTGTTGGCAAATGATGACAAATCTGTAGGAGACAGGCCTGTTACTAAATTCACACATGCATCGCTGCGGTCTAGTCTATTTTTTAAAACTTGACTCAAGCCCATTCATTTCACCTGGTTCCTGATCCTGCTGTTTCAACTCAATCATATGTGTTACTGCCATGTGATACCAATAACAGTACTTATGTCCGGGGTTGAATGCAGATTCATGTAGAGCATCTTCAACTTTCCGTCATGGACTGTCTTTGTATCTGCTTCTGTTGCTCCTTTTAGCCGGCGATATTCAAATAAATCCGGGACCAGTTAGATTTCAAAGTCTGGATAATCTAATCTAATGACTTCTCTAGCGCCGTTGTCATAATGCCCATCAGTCAACGGATGCTTCAAGTCGAAATTGCAATCAATCATAATCCGTTGGAGAAGCTGAGTCAAATCCCTATAGATTGGAGAAACCAGAAGCCAGGCTGGGGGGCGGGTAAGCAAGCTGAAAGAGATGCTCTTTAATTTATACCTCAATGACATCAAAGAATTTACAGAACGAACAGAAACGGTCAGTGAATTCCAAAGCTTTGGACCAGCTACTGAGAAGGCCCGAGAGCCCAACGCTGTTCGGGTACGGGGCACAGCAAGTGTCCACTGATCGAGTGCAATATCTATTTGTGTTTGGGGTGATCATAGAACGTAGATAGGTCGGCTGGTTTAAATGTAGTAATATGTGAACTATAAGACAGATTTTGCTATGACTTTTGCTCAGTTGTCAGCCAATGTAATGAAAGTAAAATTGGCTTAATATGCTGAGATTTAGGAGTCTTTATTGTGTCTCTGGCGAGACAGTTTTGAACGATTTGTACTTTGTGGAGATCTCCCTTGGTGATACCAATAAGAAGCGAGCTAGAGCAGTCAATCCTGCTGGAAACCAATGCATTGGTTAGTTGGATTAAGACAGTCTGAGGCAAAAAAGTCTGAATCTACGAATATCCCGTATGTAAAATTGAGCTGCTCTGCACATGGCTTGAACATGGTTAGAAAATGACATGGTGGAATTGCACACCGTGACCAAACTGCAGACCCATTCTGGTTGGATACTGGTAAAGTAAACATTTGCTCTCTTCGAAATCAAGCTGCCGAGTCATATCTTTCAGATCATACTGCCATTTTCTCAAAGTTTAAGTTATCATTTAAATCATCTCCAAATTACAAAACTGTTAGATTGCGCCCTTGGCATAAAATTGATTTAAATAAGCTGAGACATTATATCTTAGCATCTCTTAAATGATGCACATACTGTACAGCTATTGTGATAACTCTGAAGTTCCGGTCTACTTAACTGAGCTCCTCGACAGACAGATTCCTTTTAGAACTAATTGTGTAGTACAGTATACAGCACAGTCTTGGTTTAACTCCGCCATTTCTGAAGCTAGGCGTCAAAGAAATCAGCCAGAGTGATTGGTAGCGCCACTCTCACCTTACCTCCGACCACATTAGGTTTAAGCAACAGTGCCTAAATTGTTTCATCTGCCAAATCTGTATATTTACCATATTTAATTGCTGAAGTTCCAAATCATAAAAACTTTGTGGAATTTGTTTCGTGGTTCGCATTTTATAGTTTTACTAAAAGCAGGTTATGGTGGTGCATCTCTCCTAGGTTCCACTGTATTCTCTCTCTATGGCTCAAACATGCTTTAATGTCACTATTTCTTCTACACAGTCGGGCTGTTGCATATTTTTAAAATTTACCTATAGCGCTTATTACGCGCTCCAAATGAAGTAATTAATTTCCGATAGTCCGATACCACGCTAGTCATCCTCATAATGTGGTATAAGTGCGTAATTTCTAAACGCATGGCGTGTTTATGTATGTTGTTATTAATAAATGTCCTAATTATATGAAATTTCAATAGAATGGAACACATATGTCAACGCTAAATTAAATGTATTTACCTTTCAAAGTAGAAGTGAAAGAGAGATTTAGGCCTAACCCTCTCGGCAGAAAAGTCTGTCTTCCGCCTCTGCTTTCAAACATCATCGGCATCACGTGACTGGTGCCCTGCTTAACTGTTGTGGAAATCTGCATATGCTCCAGTAGATGCTCTTCACAGAAGTGTGAATTTATTTTCATCCGCAGTTAGTATGAAACTTTAATTTCACACTTCTTGCAGAGTTTATTCGTGAAGCTATCTTGTACTTGAACAAATCAGCCCACCTTGCGAGTAGCGCTGCACATGTTTCGTTTGGAGAGGCACGCTGATAAAAGGTAAGGCAGACTTACATAAAATGCTTTGCCAGGTCAAAAAATGCTGGATGCAAATGTTTGTTGTTGATTTTGGGTAATTCTGCTTCGATGCTCGGTATTCGAAATTCTTTTTCTGTTGATAGATAAACCTACGCAAGACTGAAAACTGGCCGCAGTTGCTTCTGACTGCGTCTTTTCATAACACCTTCATGGGCAACGGATCGAGTGTCTATGGACGATGATGTCTACATACAGATCTTCCTTCTTCGCTGCACGCTGACTCACTACAACGCGTCCTGCGAGCCACTGCAACCTTTTGTGGTGGGTTTTCCAAACGGAATCCATAATTAATTCACGTCGCTTTGAGGAATTACACATGCACTGCTTTCGTCATAGGCCGAATGTTATATATGCATGTATGTATGTATGTATGCATGAATGAATGATTGTATGTATGTATGTATGTATGTATGTATGAATGATTGTATGCATGTATGTATTTATATATGAATGTATGTGTGTATGTATGTATGTATTTATATATGAATGTATGTGTGTATGTATGTATGTATTTATATATGAATGAATATATGTATGCATTTGTGTATGAATGAATGTATATATGTATGTATGTGGCTATATACGAATGAATGAACGTATATATGTTTGTATATAGTTATATATGAATGAATGTATGTATGAATGCATGCATGCATGTATGCATGTTCTGCCTTTTGATCTCCGACTATAAAAGGCGCTATAGACGTATGTATAGCATCGCATTGCGTTTCAATTATATTAAATTACAATTTATCTCATGAAACTTTGAGACTCTGTTGAATGTATTAGCGCCATCGACTGATACAAATATATTATACAAATAAGTATGTAACCTAATTTGTAGCAGAAAATTTGTTTAGTGAATCTCAAGAGCCAAGACATGCGAGAAATTCTAAATCGCGTCAGTTGACCTCGTATGTTTGGAAAGGGTTTTGATAAAAGGATCAGCGCCTTTGACAGGATCTCAAAAGGCACCGAATAAATGTTCCTATGCATAGAAGGCCAGCAGCGCAAAAGGTCGTTCGTTCTTCCGTTCATCCGTTCGTCTGCTCGGTCACTGCAGGTCCTTTCTTGTTTCTTGCTCTTACTCGTTGCAAAGCATTCGTTGACATCTATTACATAAATCTCGATGAAGTGTCAAGAGAATTGGCCGCCAAATAGTTGACCTTTGACCTGTTCAATTCAGCATGCCTTCGCGACAGTCCCGACATGCAAAGCGCGGCATTCCGGTGCGTCACGTGTGTGCCAGGGCAGCGCTGTCACTCCGTCCGGCTGACATGATCGGCAGCGGCGCACGGTCGATCAAATGACCCAGAGACGGACGGGTGGACGAAGGAAGGAAGGGAGGGACGGGCGATGGGTTGAGACGACGGTGGGCGGCTAATCGACGCCCTACCCTCTTCTTCATTGGGGAAAGAGAACGACTGCGGCGGCGGCGGAGGTCTAAGCAGCAGAGGAAGCAGTCCACATTTCGCGATTAGACGGACGGATAGGGACGGCGGGAGGGGGGTCGGATGGAGGGAAGGCCGTCGGTCGGACGGATGAAGACACCGACGGACGTGTGCACAAACAATGTCATCGTCATCGTCGTCGTCACTTGTCAGAGGCTGAACGATGCCAGATCGTCCACTGAAATGCTACGACGAGGCATGACGACAAAGACGCGAGGAAGAATTGGCGGAGGAGGAGAAGGAGATGGAGGAGAAGGAGATGGAGGAGAAGGAGGGGAAAGAAAGGCCAGATGAATAGAAGGTGACTGGAGGAACAACGAGGCACTGACAACGAAGGTGTCGATTTCTAGTGTTCACGCATCAGTTGTGACCATTATATTCATGCATCAGTTGTTGGCGGCTGATATTCGTTTCTCTGCCGCTCTACGATGCACAGGAAATAGCATAGAAGACGCGGGTAGCTATATTCTCTTCAACGACGGTCCTGTACAACAGTTTAGAAATGGCGGTTTATTCAACGGCGCCATCAGTTGCCTGTCTGTTGTCGTTATGGCAGAAAGACACACAGCATTCTGCTTGCATTCCTTGAAAAATGTAGTCCATACTCTTGCTTGATGATAGCGAAGTCAAAAACTGACATTTTGGCTTTTCTGGATTCAAGCCATGGACATTGCATGTTGCAGGGAATCACGTTGGTGCAGGACTAACATGTTTCGTTTAACATTACTTTTCATTATTTTGCTGTCGAAGGGCAAAAACGTACTGAAACATTATAGGATGTATTATA
The DNA here is from genome assembly GCA_964023275.1 of Norana najaformis. Classification (NCBI taxonomy): domain Eukaryota; kingdom Metazoa; phylum Annelida; class Clitellata; order Crassiclitellata; family Hormogastridae; genus Norana; species Norana najaformis. Next base: position 6,135,565 of record OZ029924.1, on the reverse strand, counting down.
AGACGCAGGCTATCTCAAATTACGTCATGCATTACTGTGTAACATTAGGTATATAGTACCCAAAATAAATAGCAAGTTAGTATGAATAGGGTTTATGTATGTAAGATATATATAGGTGAGGCAATGCAATTTGCACAAAAGACAGTTAGAATCCAGGGAGGACAGCACAGAAGTCGTGGGGTACGGCCGCCGACTGGATAGAACGCTCCGCTTTTACTGCGGAGAGTAAGGATTTTAGTCTACCGTGAGACGGTTACTGTGCAGGGACCTTCACTCGCAGTTGCTCAGCGCCATCGATTGATGCTTAGTCATTAGACAGTGGCGCTTAATAAATGCAGAAATAATAATAAGTAATACATACTTACGCGTGTATTTGTATCTTAACGTTTTTGCTGCGCCCTTCAAGAGCATTGGAGAGACGCAGGAAGATGGCTACCTTAGTTTTATTCACATATTTATTTAGCGCCTCTTCACTTATAAGAAGCGCGTTAAGGTCGGCTGAACATTTGTCTTGAGCTGTTTCTGGTGCTTATAGTGGAAGACTGTTCCAGAAGGACAGTGCAGGCAGGAGACGTCGAGCCCAGCAGTTCCCCACGGGCTCTAGAACGCAATCACCGCCAACCTTATTGGTTCGAAACAGGAATGCAACACTTTCTGATGTACTGTTGAGCCGCAGCGACCAACGAAGCCTCGCTTCATAAAGAACGCCTTGAATTAATCCTACCATCGACCGAATGAGAGACAGCGTAGCGTCTTGCATATAGTTCGAAGCATTCGAGAAAAGTGGCCGATAGGACGCCGCTCGTTTTATAGCCTTGCGATTTGGAGATGGCCAAGTATCACGCTCTGAACCGGAAATTGGTTGTTCCAGTCCTGTGCCTCAAATCAGGAGACTGTTTTTCTACAACAGCGAAGAGGTTCACTTATAGATAGACGCCTATTCGTATGCGAATTGTTCCAACAGGAAATCTTGGAGAAACGTCTTCGTCTTGAATGCACGATCTGCCTGGAGAATAGGCGATGAACCATTCCTCTTCACCATCCTCCTTCTCCAGGAATTCCTCCTACATCTATATTATAACTTCGCTTAGCTGCGTCCATCCATATTTCAGCGGTGGCGCAAACTGGCGAATTATATATTACTAATTAAAACCATTAGCCGGTTGCATATTTGACCACCTAATGCATGATTTCTTATTTCAGAGATTTTATGTGAACTGTGGCTCAAAAGTAAGGTTCAGTTTAAATGTTTTAAATTGTCGACAGTAAAAAGAGTAAAAATAAATTGTTTCCTTTTAACTGGACGCTATCCGCTACAGGGCTCGTGTAAATCTGGTTTTGATTCAGCGATGCCCTTACTTGATTACTGTAATAGCATCACTTTTAATTCAGATGTTTTACAGTGACTGACTGACAGACTTTGCAAAACTGTTTTAAGATTATCTAAAGACTTCTATAGCGCTTGCTTCTAACGCAAAAGACAATATGTATGTATGTACGAAGACAGAATCAAATTTAAGATCCTGCTCTCCTGTTGGATCTGCTCCGGCGTATATACGAGAACTGTTTGTCTGTTGGTGGCCAGCCTGGTCAACAATCACTTCACTCAGCTTCTCATCGTGATCTACAGATTCGTTCTTCTTCCTTCTGGCTGGAATTAATCCCTCCTAGGAGAGGGCTCAGCCAAAGGAGAATGGGTCAGCCAAGGAGAGGGGTCAGCCAAGGAAAGAGGTCAGCCAAGAAGAGGGGTCAGCCAAATCTACAGATTCATTGATGCTATACAACTACACGATAACATCGCACGTTGTCTTGCGTAACCCTTCTCTGTGGAACGCTCTTCCCATTAACATTTGTAACGTTCCTTTTAACTCTCAGCACACAACATTCTCTTCACTTTTTAAGACTCATTTATTTAAATACCGTGGGCAGCCATGTTTCCAGTGCTTTTGAGTGGTTCCTAAAATGCACTTTATAAAAGTTCAGATACATACATACATATTATAACAGTAAGAAATAATTGTGAAAGTTATTTAACCAAAAGAAGTTACTACAAGCTGCAGATGTAATTATTAAATATGTAAAAAATTCAAAACAGTTGACACGGGATGCAATATTGCACTCGATGCTCGATGCTTTTCCCTTCTCCTTCTTTTCACGATCAGCACCTGGTTGTCTCATGGAATTTTTGTGTCGATATTTTTTAATGTTTGCTATTGTCATTTCGCAGTGAAGTTGACCTAAACTGCCTCTGCCGAACGATAATGAATCAAGCATTTGAACAGCTTGATTGCAAAACTGATTGCCCACCACCACTTCTTGATGTGAGTGTTGATTTGCAGTTTTCAAAGTCTCGATCGACATGATGCCCATTAAACGGGAAGGTTGGCGGATAGTCATGGAAATGGCAATGCCTTAGAGATGGCCATACCTCTGACGATGATTCTCGCGAATTCGTTTAGGTCCACTCGGAATTTATAACAGAACCCGAGTGTAATTTCACACGCGTGTTATTTGCAGAAGTCTATCTACTGTTTACTATTTACAACCATCCTTCTTCATTCGTCAACTAATCATAACCGGGGTCCTGAACATTCACCTCGAGAACCCAGATCTTCCGGAGTCTGTCCGCTTCAACGATCTGCTTTTCCAATTTGGCTTCATTCAGCATGTCGCTGAATCTACTCATGTGCTGGGCGGCTGGCTTGATGTCATTATCACCCACGATGACTGTAACACCTCAGATGTTATAGTAGAACCTCCAGCTCTCTCAGATCATGGACTTCTTCTATACAAGGTTCCTTTTCTATGTACCCAGCCAACATACGCGCTTCGGCTCGTACGTGGTTGGAACAACTTAGATCGTGAGGCGTTCCATGCTGGTCTGAACAATAGTCCTCTCTGCGGGGACCTCTCCTCCCTCGCTGGTTGCTCGTCTGAAGAGCTCTTTGCTCTCTTGACTCTTCAGTTCGCCTCCTCATCGATCACCTCCTTCCGCTTCGTCCGCAGCGGGCCCGTCGGAGACCGTTAGCACCTTGGTTTGACCGATACTGCCGCACTTTGCTTCGTGATGTCAGGCGGCACGAGCGAAGATATCGACGAACACGTGATCCTGCCGATCGTCTCGACTGGATCCACCATCTTCGCTTAATGCACCGGGAGTTCCGAGCCAAAGAAATGGCATACTGGGAGTCGTTGATAGAGCGGGAGAGGAGCAATCCGCGTCGGCTCTGGTCTTCGCTCCCCGGTGTCCTTGGCCGTTCTACCGCTTCTAACTCTCCGGCCCAGCCTCCGTTCACAGCGAAAGACTACCTCGACTACATGCGCGGGAAGATCGACTCGATCCGCCAATCTACTGTTGGTTCTCCTCCTCGTTCCTTTCCTCCTACGTCATCTAGGCTTTCATGTTGGAAGCTCCTGCCTTTGGATGTCCTTCGTCGGCTCCTGCTGGAGTCACCTGCTAAGTCCTGTGAACTGGAATTATTACCACCATTTTTAATCAAGGATTTTATAGATGACTTAATTCCGTTCTTACACTTGCTATGTAATACCTCCCTGGGTCAGGGTTCACTCCCGGCTTCTCACAAGCGTGCTGTAGTCTTTCCCTCTCTCAAGCGCCAGGGTCTTGACCCCAATGATATCTCTAACTACCGACCTATCTCTAACCTTTCCTTCCTCTCTAAGCTTCTTGAAAGATGTGTGTCCATCCAACTGGTCGACTACCTTGACTCTAACTCCCTCATGCCTCCTCTTCAATCCGGATTTAGGAAGTTCCACTCTACTGAATCACTTATTACACATCTCCTGGCCGACGTCTTTGGAACTTTTGACCGTGGACAGGTTACTCTTCTTGCCCTCTATGATGTTAGTGCTGCTTTTGACACTGTGGCTCACTCTATCCTTTTGGAGCGTCTAGAAAAATCTTTTGGCATTACTGATACGGCCCTTCTTTGGTTTCAGTCATTCCTCTCAGACGCTCTCATTCTGTTATCTTTGGATCTACACTTTCGCCTGGTCCTTTATACCTTTTGGCCTTCCTCAGGGTTCTGTCCTGGCCCCTCTCCTCTACATTATGTACACTGCCGACCTGGCACGGGTTCTCCTTCCCATGGGTGTTGCTGTCCATCAGTATGCAGACGACACTCAGACCTTTGCTCATGGCCCAGCGGAAGCGGCTTCCTCTCTGGTTGAGAGGATTCTTGATGCAACATCTACTCTTGGTCTCTGGATGTCCTCTAATCACCTCCGACTGAACTCTGCTAAGACCCAGTTCATCTGGCTTGGTGGTCGTGCTCAGCTTTCTATGATCGATTCATCACCTTACGCCAGAGGTTTCGGGCATTCTATTCTGTTCTAAAGTCCGTGATCTTGGGGTTGTTCTGGACCGGGAACTTTCCTTGACCGATCTTGTTAACAGTGTCTCCCGTTCATGCTTTTACCACCTTTGTCAGCTTCGTACCATTCGCCGCTCCCTCTCCTTTCATGCCGTTACTACTCAAATTCATGCCCTTATCAGCACCAGAGTGGACTTTGCTATCGCTATCTCACTTGCCAATATTTCCAAGCTTCAGTCTGTTCTCAGTGCTGCTGCCCGTCTTATTGGAGGCGTCCCCAGGTATGGCCATATAACTTCCTTTATACGGGACACTCTGCACTGGCTTCCCATTCAGCAGCGTATCCAGTTCAAGATCCTAACGCTTATACGTAATTGTCTCGTTGGCTCTGCTCCATCATATCTTAGGGACTTCTGCATTCCGGTCTCCTTGGTTCCAGGCCGTAGCACTCTCCGGTCGGCCTCCCTTAGACTCCTGAGTGCCCCTCGTATGCGCACTGTTACAGCTCAGTCTAGAAGCTTTGCCTATGTTGGACCTAGTAGCTGGAATCGCTACGGCTTGCATTCCTCAGTTTGTCCCTCCCGCAGTTTCGCAAGCGCCTGAAGTCTGTATTATTTGACAGTGGTCTCACTGGTTCAGGTCGGGAGCGCCTCTGATGAGTCTATTCTGAAGTGGCGCTTTATAAATGTCAGATTACAATTACAATTCGAAATAATTATCGACAAATTTCATAAAGTCCTATTAACAATAAATATCAAAAACCCAAAAAGTCCAACGAACGCAGCAGCGAAAATCGGGCAACCGGCATTAGCCTAGTTCCGCCCCACCCTCTTCATCAGCCGAATAACCACTCACAGAAGAACTTGACTTTTCCCGCGTATGCTATAGCGCATTTTGTGACAATGAGGATGACGATGATCATGACGACGACGACGATGATTATGCTGATGATACGAGATCTGTTCCATACTTGAACTGATTGTACTGTAGAAGCATCGTGGGGCTGCGTGATGAAGAAGGATGTGTTTCTTTTGTCGATGGCATCAATTGTTGTTGTCTGGCATATTTGCTAACCCGTTGATTTCTGATTATGTACAGTTTGATCTTCTAACATGACTGATTTATGCTAAGACCAACTCTAGGGCAAATGATATGAGATTTTTACAATACATTAATGTAGGCACCTTAAAAGCATGAAGCTTTATTTTGTAAAACTGTTTGAAACTTGAAACAGTGTTTCATAATGTTTTTATAATGTTTCATAACGTTTTTTTGATTGCAAGCTTTTTGATGTTCTAACAGGACTGATTTAGCCTCATATTTTAACTCTAGGACAGTAGATATGAGAATCGATTATTTCAATAATGATATATCGATGTAGGCGGCATCATATACGTGCATTGAAGTTAAACTGATGAAACGCTGTACTTTCTCATTACAAGTATGGTGATGTTCAAAGAGATTCTCCACATTCGATTAAAACATGTTTTATTGCTTTTATTACTTAAGATGCAGAATCTGTCGTACGAACTTCATGAAAGGTCTTTCACATGGCAGGCAAATTTCCCTTCAATGACTCGGTATTAAGGCGAATTATAATTTAACAAGCCATATTAATAAGTCAAATTCTGATTAATGAAAGGCCATTTAACTCAGAATAGCAGCAAATGGCCCTTATTTAACAAGACCAGTGAATAAGAAACAGAAATATTACCGTTAGTAAAATTACAAGGCCATTAGCCGATTTTAAAATGACATTCACGGTAAATAACAGTTAATGTAAGGTCATGAACCTTAAAACTAAGGCTAATCACCGTTAAATTGAGGCCTTCTCGCATTTGGGCCAATATCCGGGCATTCGTCGTAGAAATACGCTGCACTACAGTATAATAAACGGGGAATCACAGTAAATCTATAGAGAGTCCCGTAAACTAAGTTAAGATTCCGTTAAATAAAGCGAACAGCATCTGTAAAACAAACGGCGGCCCGTAAATGGGAAACGGAACACCCGTAATTTTAGACGGGAAGGTCCGTCAAATCTGCTGACGACGTCTCATTTACCTGTAAAATTACGGACAATTTGTAACCGGGTATGGACAACACCCACAATGCCTGAGCAGCCATGCAGGAGGAGTTTTGATTCTACAGTTTAACTATTCCCGGGACGGATTCAGAAGAAAGAGTCAGCATTTCACTAATTCTAACCAATACAAGCTTATTTTCATAGCATCGATCTGCTGTGAAAGCATATATAACCTAAAATGAGTTGTAGCGTTTCAGGATCTAGATCAAGGAAAGTCAGATGAGGAAAGTTAAGAAACCCCTTCTAGTAAACATATAGAGAAAGACAGGCAGCCAGCCAGATAGACAGACAGAGACAGACAGAGTCAAGATGCAGGTGTTGTTAAATGGCCAGCAGCATTTGAAGCCTGGACGCAGTTTCTCTATTCGGAAATGATAGGCACTGAAAGATGTGTCTCTACGTTGATGGCCACCTATACAAACAAATTAAATAAATTAAACTAATTGCAGCAAACTCTTTATGTGTAGCCTAAATTTATACTCAGCCTTGTATATAGGCCCTATGTGTGTAAATATATACGCGCATACAGTTTCTTTTCATATACAGGTAGACACGCATAAGGGACTCAGCTTATACATCAAGGGCATTCTGCGCCGAAACGTTTTACTGCTTCTCATTTAAGAAATAATAACATAATTTACTCTAGGACTAATAATTAGGCTTTCGCAAACACACACACACAGCCCACATTTATAATTCTAGTAAGCTTTAAACGAAATTAAGTGTCGTGACTTTTAATAATTTTATTTGAGATGTTAAAGTGTGTTTGTTTCATGTTATCTTAAGCAGATCCTAAGATAAATTGAAGAACCGGCATGCCCGCATGATGCTGGTCGTACATTCACAATAATTACCCTATTATATTATGGCTCTATATATAATCTTAGCACTGAGCTATTTATATAGGTTATGTTTAATTCCTTGTAATACTTACTTACTTGGTTGCATGTTTAGGTAAAAGATTCCATGTTCCATAGTGGAGCGTAGAGGAGGTGTCTATTCCTGCTCCTCAGCCCTTGATTCAGCAGTGCATGAACGAATCCCATTGTCACGGACACGACCCAGTGCATCACAGAACTTAACTTTGACTTTCCAGATTAAGCCGGTATTAAATTATACTCCTTGGAAATAGACAAGTGCGCGCGAACTTGTCCAGGTTCGTTACACGGAGTCCGCTTAGCAGACGACTCGAACCTGCAATTGTTGGATTACAGACCAAGTGAGCTACCGTTCCGCACTGCGGCAGATTGAAAAATGTATTTGATTGTCACCTCTACATCCGGGGTTCGAATCACGTTGCGACATGTAAAATTGATCGCTTGTAACCTTGTTACCCTTGATTTATTTACGGAAAGGTTGTCCGATTGTTAGAAACATGTCAGCAGACAATAGCAGCCACAAGACGTCGATAGGTTCCGGTAAGAAAGAAAGGTGGATGCGGCTGTCGTGTTTGCAGTGTTTCCGCTGAGAAAAACCCTTTAACCCAACTGAGAACCACGACTGCATGGGCGAAGACTACTTTTGATAGAGGCTCTCATAACAAATCGATGATTACCTTTTGTATACCTTACTTGCCATAGAGATGGAGAACCACGTTGGCTGTTCACACACATACTTCTTCTTATTCTGGCATTTAAGTTCGTTGTTTGTTTGCGGAATTGGCTCGATTTTTACCGTATTTTCAGACGAATTATTTGCTCTCGTTCAGGCTACGGAGTTATTTATTAGTCTGTCTTGGACTTCGTGCTTTTTGCAGAGTATTCAAACCAAGGCGATCTATTCCATCATCAATGTCCAGCTGCTAGTTTGAATGGGTTTGCCTAAAAATAGCAGGTCAGGATTCCTTTTTGACAAATGTCGAGCCCAGCATGACATGCATGGCATCGGCTACTGCGATACTGCGGATTTGGCGATACTAGAGCAAGCCTGGATTTCTAGTGTCCATGGCAACGACCTCCACCATGGATACTAACTTTGGGCTCCACTTTTTAATGCTAGAATTAGTTTGTTTAAATGACCCGCAACCTTGGGCACTTTTAGCCCCACCACTTTGAATATTAAGGTAACGTTAGCAAATGGGAAACAAAAACGGCTTAGTAGCCTATACCCTGTAGTTTACAAAGCACAAAATTACTTACCAAGGTTTTAGACAAATATACGCTTAATGTTAATTAACAGTATAAGCTATGAAAGTATCTTTGGCCCGCGCGTGCGTGTGTGGGTGTTTGTGCATGCGGGGGCCAGCGCCTTCATCGTCGGCCTACAAGTCACAGATTTCCTAGTTGTGCGCTAGATGTGGAAAAATGCCGCGGGAAAACGTTTCCATGCCTGCAGCTCTACGCTAGCTATTGTCACTGTCAAGTAGGTGTCATAGTACAGCGGGCCATAAACGACCTGACCCAATCAGGGCTGATCCGATCCATAAAGTGGGATCGGATCATTCGGTGTACGATAGCAAAAACTGAGTCAGAAACGATCGGTGTCAGTCTTAACATGTTCATTTCGTCACATCAGGCATTCTTTGACTGATGATACACAGGGCCAACATAAATACATGCATACATGCATGACATACATACATATACATACATAGATAAATACGTACATACATACATATGTACATACGCACACCCATGGATACATACAAACATACACAACGTACACCTGTTTTCAGTAATAAAGTTCCAAGTGATTGAGTTGACGATATTACGACAAACAGCAATCCAACAACAACTGAAAAATAAGTCTTTCTGGTTTTATGGATTTCCAGTTTTATGTGAAAATACAGCTGCAATCGAACCCCAGAGGCAGAGCTAAGTGGCAAAACGCGTATATCTTACAGATATTTTCAGTGACAGAGAGATATTCCTAATCTCATGTGCAAATCACATAAGCATATGCATATCCCCGTATGTAGCATATATAGCCTAATATAAGTCTATTCTCGAACGCATTCATTTCAAAGTTCTTTCGCTAACCTGCAACTCTCTGCAACACACCCAACTTATTTATCTTCGCAAACTTAACCATGAACGACTCTGCCTGCATCTTGACTTTGAAACAATCTCCCTCCTGAATTCCACACATTCTGTTCCTCCACCCCTTCTGTCGTTTACCCATCTTGCATCGTCTGTCTCAAGGCCTCCCATCTATCCCTCCCCAGGCTTTACATTAAAAAGCAAGGCTCCGTCTTTTCAAGAAATCTTACCCTGATCCATCCAATCCTCTGCCTTCCCATTTCTCTCAGTCTAAACACAACCCACCGTAACAGTCGCTTGGTCTCCTTCTTTCTCTGGTCTTTGACAACCGAATTTTGTTCTTCAGTGGACAACCTCTCTTACGTGACGCAGTCTTCGTGAATAAGCTGCACTTCACGTTACAATTGTGCTTTAGAAATTCTCGAATATACGTCTATAAGATTGCGATTAATCACTCTATAAGCAGTGAATTTCATAAATCTAATATAAGCCAATCGGAAGACTAGAACCATAAATACACATACAGAACTACGAGTTCTTCGCAGACTGCTGTCCGATTCAGTCTTGTAGGCCAGTAATATTCGCAGTTGCCATCGCACCGGTGTCCAATGCACAAGGCATCAACCGATGGCGCACCAAAACGAAGCCGTAGTCAGGTCAATGCCAGAAAGTCAGTCCACTGAAATAGCATGCAAGGCAGCCAATGGTGGATAAGCCAGCAAAGCCAGTATAGGTATCATGAGAACGCTTCTGTTTGGGTCATGTTAATTGGATCAGGTTAAGGGTCACTGACCTTTGTGGAGACCTTATGCATGTCGTTAAAACTTCGGCTAAGCAGACTTGTTCAGATAGCGGGTTTATTACTGTGTATTCAGGTATGCTGCATTAAATAATGATAGAGATGAGATCTGACTCAATGTTCCCTCTAATTTTTCCCCGTGCGCGCACTGCATGGCCAGCCTCGTGGGCAATAACATTTGGGACCTGCGCTCTATGGCTCTATGGCTCTATGGCTCGTGCACGACTGCACATCCATTAGGCTTAAACGAAAGCCTCTATAAAATCGCGTTATGTAAAGGGAAAAAGACTAAGGACTAGTTAAACTCAGGCCTGTATTAATGAATTGTTTCTCTTTTGTCTTTGGGGTCGACCACAAAGGAAGTCCGCAAAATTTAAAAATCGCAGTATCTAAGCGTATAGATATGGGCCAGAAAAGACAAAATTGTTCATGACGTTTGTCATGCTGCTGATGAGTTCTGTACCATAACTCTGTTGCAATTTGTTTTCCATCCTCATTGCTCATCTGGCTAATCTTTTCCTATTGCCAAGGCCGTTTCCCTCTGATTTTAAAACTTTTCTTGTGATACCTCCATTAAAAAGCTTAATCTAGCTGTCTGACTAATTAATTATAGATCTATTTCCAATCTGAATAATATCTCTAAACTGCTTGAACGCCTATTGCAAGTACGTCTTTATATAGGGGCATATAACATCTCCTGTGAATTTTAGTCCTTATCATGAACACCATTCAGCTGAGACTGCTCTCACTGGCACCCTTAAAAACACATTCAGTGGAAACGGGCAGATCATCTCTTCGCATACCGTTTGATTTGAGTGCTGCATTTGATACTCTAGATCGTGGTATTTTGTTATCTCGCCTCTATACATCATTTGATGTTTCAGTTTCTGCTCTTCACTGAATATCTTCTTATCTCAGTGATCGTTCTTAACGAGTGGCAATAAACTCATCTCGCTCTGATCCTGTTGCTTGTCGTTCAGGTGTACCTCAGGATTCAGTCCTTGAGCCTCTTCTGTTTTCAATCTTTATTTCGCCTTTTTGTTAAAATAATTGCGCACATGCGTAATACGTTGGTCCAGCAATATGCTGATGACACTCAACTGTTTTGCTAAAGATCCCTCAGCTAAACTGAACTCAAACTCTGATCGTCCTGTGTCCTACATCTGGTTCTGTTTTAATGACCTATCAGTCAACCCAGATTATAAGTCAGAGGCAATTCTTTTTACAACCCATAATCGTATGCAGTCTTCCTCTTCACATTCACATGTTGACCTTGTAAGAACTAAAATCCCATTTTATGACGAAATTAAAATTTTTGGTGTCACCATTATAACTCGTTCACTATGATTTCGCACATATTTTCTACGTCTGCTTTATCAGGGCGTTCCGTCACATCAGGCGTATACTCTGACTGATGACGTGACTAAAACAGAGGCTTGTGCATTTCTTGGTTCTCGATGTGAACGGTGTTATATGCTGTATCCTCTTGTATAATCTAAAGAGCTCTAGAGGGTTCAAAACTCTCTTTCGAGGGTTGTTACATGTTCTTCTTTATCAAATGCAGTAGATCGCCTTCGTGAACTTCACTGGCTTCCTGTTGAGTGGCGTATTAACTTTAAAATTGCATGTTTGACCTTTAAGGATCAGAACACTGGCCTTCCATCTCATCATTTTAATACATTGCTGAATCCATATCGCCTTCCTATAGATTATTGTGTTCTTCTGATAGTGGTTTGTTGCAAGAACCTAGGTTCAGGATAATTGTAGGATTATGTGCACTTAGCTGCTGTGCTCTTCGTATTCTTAATCGTCTACCACAAAGGCCCGACTTGCAAACTCGCTATTCTCTTTTAAATCACTACCTTACCCTGGGTTTTGCGTGATTCCATCTTGGCTCCTAACGAACAAACAGGGGAGCCTCAGATTCGTTGCGCGCAATTATAATGACAAAAATAATCCACTTTGGACTCCTCCCTCACCTTGGGGCCACATTTGGTAACACCTTCCCCATCCTCCTTTGCGAATGTCCGCACTCCAACGGAATACTAAGACCTCGATTAGTGTTACATGCGGCGCGGGGTAATTTGTTACTGCCGCGTCCAGCAAAGATTAGATCCAACGCAGTACAGAATGTTTTATGTCAAAACTTGTGCACTTGAAATAAATAGTTGTGCGCGCTATCTTCAAAAGTCGTGCGCGCAAGCACTCGTGCAGCTTTTAGGAAAAATTGATCTCACTTTTTACATCAACAGATTTTTAGAGTCGTATCAATAACTATATACGTTGTGATGTACTATCTAGTCAGAACTGTGGACCATCTTCATACGCAGTCTCTTTTACCCGGTCATGATATACCAGTGCCCTATATATTGATACTTGCAAGAACGGCAAAATATCGACACAAAATAAATTTGAACAAGCCGGTCTAAATGAGCAATAGCGTTTTTAATTATTAAACAAGTGAAAGTCTGTCTTGCCTGTTGCCTAAAGTGCATGCATTATAGCATTCGTTCACCGCTGAATGTTTAATCAGTGCAGTTGAGAGAAGAACCCATTCAAAACTGAATCGATAACAGAAGGACAAGTCAGCAGGTAAAACGAAAAGAGGTGCTAACGTGCTTGGCTCCTCGTGACTGCAGCGACTGCAAGTCGTGATCTGCAGCGAATGAGAAGCGGGTGTGAAAGCGCATTTCAGATTGACTGCCTTCGTTGTCTGCTGAATCTAGGGTGTTCTGTAGGCCTACAACACTTCGGCCATGTGTTTGCTTTATAAGTCAGTTTTACAACGCTTGACATTTGCTTAATTTCGTCCGTAGAGTTCGATGTCAACCAACTTCTCTTTTGGCGGAAACGCAAAGGTAATTACCAATCTTTGTTATGCGTAAAAGGACGAGATCCCGCCTACAATGCCCAGCTGTCCAATGCGCTTCGCCTGTCAATGTCTCATCAGCCCGCCTCCTGATCTGTATCCGACGAGGACAAAGCACGCATGCGTGAAAATGGGGAGTCGGTCCAAGCAAAAGGTTAAGTGCCCCATCGGCGCCGCAGCCTATAAAATGCGGGTCAGTTGTTGGGCGAGCGACGTACAGCATCGAAGTCGTTGGTCGGATGTGACAGAAGAAGTAGATAGACGAAGAAGACTAAGAAGAGAGGACATATGGAGATCGATTGAAGGCCTGCTTCGTCCTAACGACTGCTGCTTCTACTTCTTCTTAGGGTCCCGCAGACTAGCGTTCTCACCGATAAACTCTGGTTGGGACTAAGATAAACATACTGATAGAGAAACGGACAGACAGCGACACAAAGAGAGACACAAACAGACACACAGGTTGTGTGAATTAACTGCAAGTCGTGACTGTCTCGTGCACCTTGGCTGTAGGTGTATGACTGGCGGTCTGTCTGTCGATTTGTCTGTCTGTCTGACGAGAGATGACTCTTTCAAAAGAGAAGCTCGGCGATTGTCCTCCGCCGCCGCCGTTATATTCCTCTTCCCCTCCTGCTTCTCGTCCGCATCCCGCCATGGCAACGCATCAGCCTCTGTACCAGCATCGAATCCGGGTTCAGCAACAATCGACGGAAGACGACGCAGGAGTGAAGATGGCGTGCGCAGGTCGTTCCTACGAAGCAGGAGGAGGAGGAGGAGGAACAGGAGTACCAGCAACAGCAGCATCTCTTATCCATCAGCTTCGACCACCTTGGCACATCAAAGACGAAGTCCTTCCACAGGTAAGCCTTTCAGTTGGTCCTCCCTCCCATATCTACAACTGTTGCTTTCTAAGCTATTTTAGCTTGCATATGCAAATTGAATAAAAGAATAATTATACGACATATAAATGTGCGCCGTCCACCATCACCCACCCACCCACCCACCCACCCACTCTGCTCAATACACCCTGCAACCAATCACATCCACCAGATATAGTGAGCAACATAAGAAATCGACTTTACCAGAAGAATGGCACCTGCAGCAGTACAACAGAGATCTGTCTTACCAATCTCCCAGAATGATGGTGGCGATGATGATGATGATTAAGACGACGACGACGACGATGATGATGACGATGTTCAATTGCACAGTAGCTGATTGATTATGAACCCAGTCATAATGAGTACACTGACCGTACACTGTCAGTTGGGAAGATTAGGTGACAAAGGAGAGGGCTGGCTACCAGTCCTCATATGCCGAGGCTGTGAAAAATGAAGTCGCTAACACTTTATACCCATGACTGCCCCTCTGGTTTTGCTTAAGGGACTATTCTTCTTCTGCTTCTCCTCCTCCTTTTCTTCTCCTCCTCTTCCTCTTTTTCTTCTTCTCCTTCTCCTTCTCCTTCCCCTCCTCTTCCTCCTCCTCCTTCTTCTCCTTATTCTTCTTCTCCTCCTCCTCCTTCTCCTTCTCCTCCTGTTCCTCTTTTTCTTTTTCGTCTTCTTATTTTCTCAATGAAGCCATACCGAAACGATTAAAGCTGTGCTTTTCTCGTATTTGCGTCTTTCTTATTTTCTCGTTCAGTCTCCTCTGCAGCCAAATCCAAACAGAACTCAAGTCAATCGCTGCTCTTCTCGTTTTGCCAAAGCATTCGGACATTCGTTGTCGATCATCGTCACCCTGCACCGCGTTCTCGTTTCAGGTTTCATATCTGACTAATTTTGTGCTTTGGTATAAGCATCGCTAAGCAAAATGCTGCATATGTCGACAACAGTTCTATTAAAATGATGTATCTGATATAAAATATTATTCGATCGAAACAAAAAGCCGCAATGTGAGGGTCAGAGACCGAAGCCACAAGGGTCATGAAAAGGTCAAAGACTAGACCAGTCAGAATAAAAGCGCAGGGTTTAGCCATGTCGGCCCATGTCAATCAACTTGTATGAGGTTGCTTCTATCAACTGCGTCGCACTAAATCGATCCGCAGATTCATTCCCACCTCAACCGCTGTCACTCTGGTCAACAGCTTCATTGTCTCTGTAGCGACTCCCCTCTCACCGTGTCCTCAACTCTTGGCTCTTACCCACTCACTTCCACTTAAATTGTGCAGTGGAGAGGACGTCACGGCGCCTAGCAGGGATCTACTGCTGGACTTGCGTAGATCAAACATGTATATGTCTATATATCAAGCAAGAGTTCGTTAGATTATAATGCAGTTTTAATGTGTGCAAAAGAAAAAGAAAACAAACGATAGCAAAATGATAATACTATATATATATACTAGAACGGTATCAAAGTTCACCTTTAACTAACCTACCTAGGCCAGTATTGTTCTACCAATTGGAAGACTGTTATTGATATTAGTAATTCAGAGGATAATAATAATAATAGAAAGAATAAACCTCCCCCAGTTGCCTGCTGGCAGGTGTTTGATTCGACTGGTCGCTCAGTCCAGCCACCAGATAATTATCTCTCTTCGCATAAGTTGATCCAATCGCCGCTTGATTTTCACCCGGCTAAGCGGGTGACTCCAACCCGTCTGAAGAGGTCGTGTCGCGACAGAATCGACATAACAGTACAGAGTTTATATTGTCTCGGCCGCTCAGACAGTTGCTCATCAAGCCAATTCCTTCGCAATTCACTTTCTTTAACGAGTCTTGGTTCCGTCGGAAGAAAACAACAACTTCTGAAGACCGCACACTTTCGTCCAAGACCCGGAGTTTGCCTCGAGCGACGACGCGAACGTTCGCACGATCCACGTCCTCGGCAGAACTGGTCTTTCGGGCGCGAAAAGTAGCGTCCTGAGAATTCCTTCCGCCCGTAGGGTAGGTCGGTCCAGCCCTACCCTGGCTTAGTACAGCCCCATCACACAGCACGCGCCAGTCTTGCGTTCCCCTTCCCACATTCTTGATGCCGTCGCCCCTTTCCCCACATATACACATATATATATATACATATTACCATGCTGGCCGTGGTTAGACGTACATAAAAATCTAAAATGCAGGCCACTCAATACATTTACTTACAATCTAAAGTGTCTAGACTACGCATGCAACATATATCCATATCTATATCTATATACATAGCCATACACCGTCCGTGAATCATACGCTCATCTAAGAGAGGATGTGGGCCTACAGAGGAATCGCTACAGTCTTCAGGGTTGATTACTGCAATTGCCTGCTGGCAGCTCTGCCGACTTGTCAGCTAGAGCGGATACAGTCAGTGCTAAACTCTGCTGCCCGCCTCATCTACTGTATGGTCGGACACCATTCAATCACGTCACTGATCTGCTGCGCGACAACCTGCACTGGTTGCGCGTTCCTCAGCGAATCACCTACAAACTGTGCCTAATTACATACAAGGCTCTTAATGGTCTTCTGCCAGACTATATATCCGACTTCTGTATTCGAACAGCCGACAACCAGAACACATATCAGCTACGGTCCTCATCGAGGAATCAACTTCATGTCCCGCGGTCTTCCACGAAGTTCGGCGAACGTTCCTTTACCGTCGCCGGACCCACTGCTTGGAACAGTCTTCCTAACAATGTGACACATTCAAGTCACGACTCAAGACATTTCTTTTTATGATATCTTATGACTGAAGTTGATTTTTGTTTTTTAACCCATGTACAGCGCTCATTTCTTCGGCCTCGGCTGTGCTACGGCGCTATATAAATTGTCTTATTATTATTATTGTTATTATTATTATTAGTATTATTATTATTATTAGCACTTCGCTCCCCCTCCCTGGCGACCATCTGCCTATAAAGGTTTTTGATGCAAAGCTCTTTGTCTGATATTTCTCGTGCTTTTTAAAATTAAATTTACAAGCCGGTGAATCTGAAATTAGCACGTTCTGATTTTCTGATTTGGGTGGTGGTGATGGTGTGGCTGAGCTCTATCATTGTCTGTCCGAAAATGCCCTCGCATGCCTTTACTCCTTCGTTCTGCACTGGACTCATCTAAATATAGCGTATAGCGGTTGTTGGATCTTCTGGGTCCCATTTGGTTTCTAGACTCTCTGTGGCGAGTGCCTCCGGTTTCGGCTGCTGCATACATCCTTCTTCAGCCTAGAGCTACTGGAGATCTGCCTTTTAATGTTCTCTAATGTTCTCAGTCAGCTTTGTGCCGATCAGACCCAGGTCAGTCAGTGTGCAAGCACTTGCCTGCTGTTGTCCTTTGCAACGACGCAGTTGGTCTACTTTGCGCTGTGCCACTAAGGCTGCACTTGGCACTTGACGCCTGGCTGAGGTCAAAGCGCCTGCGCCTCAAAGCTTTTAGAACAAAATGTATCTGGCTACTAAAATGGATTCTTCGAAAATAGCAAACGTGTTTCCAGTTTACACTCTTTAACCTTGTGAGTCACATCGCATGCATGGGACCTCGTTCTATACGAGGAGGTTGACGTCTGCTGTTGAGTACGTGACATGGCTCTCTATTCTGCCCCATCGTTTCTCTCCGACGCCGCTGCCATGGAACTCTTCTCACTCTCTCATATGCTTCTCTTCACTGGCCTAAGTGAATCCATTAGAAAATTATATGTGCTTGTGAATCTGGTCGTTTATGTAGCGCCTTTCTCACAGTAATTCACTTCAGACTTCTTGCAATCGCTAAAGCGATACTCACCTCTTAAATCTATTCGTTCGTCCTTATGCTGTTCTCAATCTCATATTCCAGTCAGTATACGCTCTGTAATCTATATATACACAGCGCCAACCCCGCTGTATACATGTAGGAACAACTTTCGCCTGTCTATGGACACTCATCTCCTCTTGCCCATTTCCTTGAGCATTTAATTTATTCATAACTCAAAATCGATTTCTTTCACAATTCTTCCAATATCCACAACACTATGCATTCCCGAATTACCGCCTCCCTTACTCTCTTGTCGTGAGCACTCCGATTTTCGAACTGACATTGAAACTGACCCTTCACCCTGGCTCGAGGGATTTTGATTTGACTTTAAGCGCTTGTGCATAAGCTGGTCTACTGTAGGCAGTTTTTGTACGCGATCTCAAGAAATTTGGCCATTGTCATTTACAGTCAAAACATATCTAAACCGCATTACAATCCAATTCAAAGTATTTTACCGAACTTTCTTTTGTCCGTTTGGGCTGGTTTGTGAAGCTGTCTTTTAGATGAATCTAGTTGATCCTATCACGACAGAGTGTTCGTTTACATGAATGTATGCATGTCTATGCATTTGTACATGCATACTTGCATGTAGGCTAAGCATACGTGTATATATATATGTGTGTGTGTGTGTGCGTGTGTTTATCAATATATCATGGAAATTTCTTATTAGACGGTTATGTTATTCGTATTCCTGTGCCTCAGATACACAGCCATGACGAATTCGAGGAGTGGCCAAATGGCTACATTCAAAAGGCGTACAGCGCCTCCTGCCCTGACGCCAAGGGTCACCAGAGTGGATGGGCGATGCGTAATACAAACAACCACGACCCAAAGAGACTCAAGAAGTCTTGTCTCGGGGTCATGATGTGCAGTCAGAAATGCATCAACGACGATGGGTTCATGGTCCACATCAGACCCTACATCTGCGACAAAGCCAGGAGAAAACAAGAAGGTACCCGAACGCTTTCATCTCCACCGATCAATCAATCAATCGATCCACCGATACGTCCGTTCGTCCGTTCGTTTGTCAGTCAGTCCGACCTTCCTTCCGTCCGTCCGTCCGTCCGTCCGTCCGTCCGTCCGTCCGTCCGTCCGTCCGTCCGTCCGTCCGTCCGTCCGTCCTTTCTTCTGCACATATATGTATCTAAGTGAAACTGTGTGTGTGTTGTGGAGGGATCCGTTGTCCTACGAAAGGCTGCGATGGTCATCTCTTCCAGGTCAGGTGTAGTGGTCACGCTGGCAAACCAGTGACCCACATCTGGCGCACCGAAGGCAACACGATCTTCTTCCAGGCGAAGGGGGAGCATTGCCATCCGGCGCCTGAACCCAAGATGTCTGTCAACGCCAGAAGATTGGTCGCATCGAGAAATCGACCCCCTCACCATGGCACAGTTAGCAAAGTCCTCTTTAAATCGCTTCTATATAGGGTTACTTTAAAATATTTTTATTCTTATTAATATGTTTAATGTAATCGACATAAGAGAGACTAAAATGAACAGTGGCTGTTGAAAAGATGAAGATCTTTATGGTCACGTTCCTATAGAAATACTGAACTGCGGGAAGTCGTATCAGCTGACTGTAAGTTAGTTTGGCCAAGACAAAAGTTAGACAATGGTGGAAACATCTGTTGCATAGTTGGGGCGTAAAGACATGGGGCGCCAATTGGAAGGCTAGCTTGCCTTCTCATCGTCATCAACTGTGGCGCAACCATCCGTCTCTATTCTGGGGTCGTCTCCATGGCAGGCCGTGTGTAAGTTGAGTGGGCGCAGGTCATCGTCCTGCAGCTTCCTGCAGCTGGCTTGCCTCGGAGATCAGAATTAGGTCGATGGCAGACAAGAGTGGCCAGGAGGTTCGATGGCGAATACGCATTCTCCCTGGGCAATATGAGTGAGAAACCTGTGTGCAAAAGCCGGAGCAGTAAGGTCCGGCTGCGGACAACAAAATCCACCTATCCTACTTTATTCAGCTGAACGCCTGTAAGAGCTATGGAAGAGAAGCGAAATGGTTGCCGTTGAACAGTGGTTTCTAAGGAAAGCCTGCTTATCTACTGACGCACAGTGGAGTTCCCTGTGTCCAAAGAAGGAGGCTCCAGATGTGACGTCGTAAGTCGACACATGCAGAGACGAAACATGCAGGGCATTCCGAACTACGATTGCAGGCGCTGCAAGAGCCTTGGCAATATATATGTCCTGCAGAATGGTTCGCGTGCTCCAGATTCGTCGTTGTAGCATAGCGATCGTCGCGAGTAGCGGAGTCCATTCTCTCCATGCATCATCGAAACAAGCGAAAGACACCGACGACTCGCGAAGCGTCCTGGAAACGACAACACTCCGGAGAGGGGCATGATGACGACGATGGAGAAAAAAGAATGGAAATACAACAGATGATGCAGCCAAAAAGACAGACAAAAATTGGAAGAAAAGAGAAATCCATGGGTTGCAGTGGAAGAGATAAAAGAATTAAAACGGAAAAGCACAATGAAGATAGATAGATATATGGAGAGATAAATAGATAGTTAGAGATAGAAAGATATAGAAAGAGAGAGACAAAGAGAAAAAGAGAGATAGAGGGAGGGAGGAGGGAGGAATGGAATGTCTTGAAGATTTGTAGACTGTGTGGTCCGTCAGCCATGTTCTACAGCACCTTCTGTCTCTGTCGTTCTTCCTAGATTCGTCGTATTTCGAAGACACGTGGTAATCGAAAGACAAATCGCACGAACCATCACTCTACCTCTCAAATGGCACTCTCTTCACGCTCAAGAGGTATACATGTTTATCAACGTGTGTCTACCTGTCTGCCTACCTGTCTGTCTATATGCAAATGTATGAATGTATAGGCCTTATATGTATAGGTCTTATATGTTTGTCTGTATGTCTGTACGTACATATGCATGTATGTATGCGTGAACGGATGGATAGATGGTGGATAGATGGCTGGGTGGCTGGATGGCTGGATGATAGATGATTTATGCACGTATGCAACTATGCATGCATGCATATATTGAAGTGCTTATTTAAAGTTAAGCTTATTTATACATTTTCTGGTCTTAGCCGTCAATATGTTACTTTTAAATCAAAACCTGAAAGAGAAAGTCTTGTCAACAAACTTTAATTTATGGAGTAGCTTATGAAATATTCGTAATGGTACTAATTGCAATTAAGTGCAGAAAATCATAATTAAAGTTTAGTGCATTATCATCATTACATTACAACAGTGTGTAAAAATGCTCCGGATATGAAGTTTGTATCAATTAAACTACACTGATTGTACGATGTAACCTATATTCAACAAGAATTTGTATAGCTAAAATTATCTTGAAACTTCGTCGAGTGGCTCTTTTCCATCTAGTGTCTGGTCCTAACTATCTGGGCGCGCTCATGTATGTTCCCCGAAACGTTGCATCATGAACACTAACTGAGAATTATTCGGGTCAGCAGTCAGTCCGCTAGACTCATAAATGATGGCAATATCCCATTCTGCATAGTAGGCAACAACCTTTATGGTTGTACATTTCTGAAGTTTGCTGAAGGTCCTCGCGATCTTTTCACATATCTGGAGCGAAGTCTATTTTTACAAACAGCACCATGCAGTTCTTTGTGACAAAATCTTGAAAATTTTGTTCCCGTTAAGATTCCAGAGGGATAGTTGTCCATTTGGATCGTCAGCTTCTGTTTCTGCCTGTCTTATGGACCATAAACCGCCTCAACATTGCTGAAACATAACTGCCGAATGACGCAAATGAAACGATGTCTTCCGAAAAACACCACAGACAACTTGCAAACTTATTCAATGCCACTTTCAAATGTCTTCGCGAATCTTCAAGTCTTCAAAAGCCTGTCGTCATTGTTTGATTGGTGCCCTCGAAGACGGAAGAGCAAGTCCTTCGGCTACTCACGGACAACGACAGTGATCGTCGACCTGGCTGCATGACCCGAAAGGGCAACACAGAGCTCCCTGCTGCATTCCAGAGCCACTCTAACTGTTCTAGCTTATTCAAACACGTGATCTTGAATCCGATTCTATTCTCGACCGGAAGCCAGCGCAACGTTTCTTGCTTGATACGTGGGAGAATTTAAGTAGGTTAGCAACAACTCATAAGCTCGTGTGTCCGTAGTTCGTGAAGTCCTGTAAGTAGGTAAGTAGAGCGCTGCATGGGTCTCAGTACGTAACGATTAATGGCTGGAGCAGGGCCTTGGCTGCGTCAGAGTACACATTTAGCGCAGAAACGACCCTCCTTTACCCGCAGCTGACAGAAGCAGGAACTACAGAGGGCGCTAGCGTTGTCCGACATGGTTGGAGCTGCCACCAGAAGAACACTAAGGCCACGGACGATAATTTGTGGTCCCAAGTCTGGGACTGTCATGGTTATGTCATGGTTACCTTTGCCTATGCTTGTCTTGTGCCCAGCCATATGTAATGCGTGTTTGTCGAGTTTCGCTCGAGCCGATATGACTACCTCCAGGTCTTATTTCTGCAACTTTGCAACGACGGTCTCTGCTTTTTTACACGCAAGCATGCTTTCAGTCGAATCCATTCGCTGCAATCGCTGATCAACCCAGTCCGTCTGTACCGGGTCTCGACACTCGAGCTGTCCAACGCATCGCTCTGCACTCTGAGTAGAACCACACAGTGGTCCGTCTGTTTCTAATGCAACCTTAATGTAACGGAAGCGGATCATCGATGATAGGACGAAGGGTTTCGTCATACAGCTCAAACAGCTCGTAAGAAGAGAGGTCGGGTTCTGCAGAGACGTGGCATAGGCTGCCGTCGTTCAAGCGCTGACGAAACGAAACGTCTCCCTGTCCAGCGACTTCCACCTTCTGAATGCTTTGCGTGAATGGTGGAGCGGCGAACAGGAATGGTATGGAACAGCTCAGCAGACTCTGATCAGAGATCGATGGAGACCCCAGGGCAATTGCGATTGGTCCGCAGTCATCCTGACCAGGTTCAACCAACGATCGTGGGAATGGGTTGATGCGTCGACATGCTGTTGCCGACCCAAACTGGAGACAAGCTGTCTCATCCGCTCCCGTCCTCCATGTGAACGTTGAGATCGCCCGTCACAACCAGTTGACTGTTGAAGGTGGTAAGGGTTTTGAGGAAGGTGGTGAACTTCTGGATGAAGAATGAAGACCGCAGCAACAGCCTGGGTCGATAGATGTGCGATGGTGAGTGGGTCACGGGATGTGTGGAAAGAATTCGCGAGATCTTCGGTATAGTGTAATTCTTCGTTAGTTCAATCCGTTGAGCTCGTAGATTCGTCCGGTGAAGGATCATCCAGGAAACAACGAAGCCATTGCATAGGCAGAGAAGCAATGATATTCAACAGGACAGACTGATTTGTCTTTTTGCACGTCTGCCTATCAGTCTGTCTGTCTGTCTATCTGTCTGTCTGTCCATCGAAAAAGCCATATGTCCATCCTTAAAAGTGAAACCTAAATTGCTGTCTTGAGTATCGTTCTGCGTTTAAAGTCGTTAGGCTGACGTCATAGGCTTAAGTGAGTCAGCGCCATCTGACGTGTTGTTTTTTTTTGTTTCCTATTTTGCTGCGTAGATATGATGCCAGTATTCTACGACGGTTTCTATTCGCCTTCACTGGCTCTCGACTATCATCCAGACATGTCGATCCTCGCTCTGCAGCAGCAGCATCAGCAGCAGGCGACTGCTGGAACTAAATCATGCATCGGTTCTCTGGCTGCCTCTGGCCATCTGCCGTCGACGACAGTCGCTTTCTTCAACTCGTCCGCCGCCGCCGCTCAGTTCATTGCGCGCGATGACTTTCCGCCTCCTCCGCCACCTCCTCCGCCATCGCACTGGTATGCTGAACACGAAATGGCGCCACCAGGGGGCAGTTGTCCATCGTCGATAGATGGCGTTGCCACCTGTAGGAGCGCTTACTTCTCCTTCGACGACCTCTGCTCGATGGCCGTGAGCCCAGGAACCGGAGGCGCTCTGCAAGACGCCCCGGGTTTCAAAGACTATGCAGTGATCCATGGCAGCCAGCAGAGCCCTGTCTCGACGGCTTTCTTCCTACCGCCGCTGCAGTCGAGCTACGCCTGCGATCCGGGGTCCGTACTGGGCGACGAATACCTTCGGTGTACTTCGGGGAGCGGAGAATCGGAAAAAGAGGCCGGTGCTAGGATCGTTGGATCGCCCCCCGTGCAGGGACTCGTTGGGGCAGCGAATGGGATGGACGGCTACTTGTCGGAGTTGGATCAGGCAAGACAGCTTCAGGCGAGGTGGCTAACGTCTTCATGTGATATGTCGCCCCTCCATCATTCACCACACCACTCCCCTTCGGCGCTTTGCCAATACCCTACGCTTCCATACCGCAGCCAACTCGAGCCGCTACAGAGTCATCAACGCACAACGAAGTCCAGCTACAGCATCAGTCTCCAGAGGCCTTATCAGCAGCAGCAGCAGCAGCAGCAGCAGCAGGCTCCTCCTCCTCTGTCGCCACCATTCGACCACCACCACCTCCCCCAGGCGCAGCAACCGCCGAGGGCAATTGCGGGGATTGTAGGGCTCGGGACACCAGCCGCAACCGCTGTTTACTTCGGCGGCAGCGATTATTTACCAAACAGCGCAATCGTCCGACTCTAATGACCCTCCGAACAATAATAGCCACCTCTGATTAGATGCCATTTGGACGGACGGACGGACGGACGGACGGACGGACGGACGGACGGACGGACGGACGGACGGACGGACGGACGGACGGACGGACGGACGGACGGACGGACGGACGGACGGCTGAGTGCTTGTGTATGGATAGGCATACTATGTGTGCGTCGTATTGTGCTCTGATTTTGTTGATACACAGAGACCACATTCTATCGATATAATATGCCGTCTGTATTAAGATCATCTGTAATCTGTGGCTGTATGATAAAATTATATGCGACGCAGTTTATTCTGAGAAAATAAAAAGATAATCTGTCAATGCAAACCTATAAATTACCCAGGCGTTATTTGTATTTATGTATGTATGTGTGCATATGTGTTTATATGTATGTAATAAAAAAAAGCATACACTGGGTTGTTTCAAATTATGGGAACGCTGCAATTTGCGATGATTGCGAACGGTTAAATATAATTTCATCTGTTGTATGGCGCTTCACATTTATTCAATAGTTCATGTATCGACTGTTCAAACCAGAAACCTGCCCTCAACACACATCCGTCAGCTCACCTCCCTTCAACACACATCCCCCCTCGACAATTAGCCAAAACACGGCAGCGTCCAATGAGCAAATCCTATGAGCTTTTATGTCAGTCTGCAGCAAGTCGACCGATTACTCTGCAGCAGAAGACCAAGTCGACCGGTGACGTTGAAACAGGATACAAACGACCAGACACCCAACTAACGAAAATGTCTGGGACAAAGACCCACAGGAAAACGATCCTTGCGTCCTAGGTGATGCATTTAAGTTGTTCACGAATGTGATTGCCCTGCATACGAGTGCAAACTCAACATTCAGCTTCCTTCAAATGATGCCTGATGTGTAGATGGAACAATGCATTGATTGATTTAGCCCTTATATGGCGCCAGAACAAAAGCATAATTCGAAGAATTCCAAATTAATATGCGACCGTGCACTGACCAAGTGCATCTGTCCACCAACAACTATATTACAACCTAATTACGAGTTGAACTGATGACAGCAGATTTTAGAAACCAGAATCGAATAATACCACGACAAAGTCGTACAAAATAGCTTTCGACGATAGAGGCTACAGCTGTCTACATAGCCGGCTATAGTCAGAACTAACCGTTTCCTCTTTTGCTTTTCGATCGTAGTTGGGCTTCTAGTTTATCTGCCCTGTGGGACCTCAATGTTGTCCATGCTTGTCATGCACCGGCTTGATTATTTAGAGCAATTCAGAACGACCACGGATTGATATCTTGGGTTTTAGGACAGCCGGATATTAGAAGTTTCTAGCTTCGATTAGAGTAGAATAGAATAGAATAAAATAGAAAGACGATATTATAATATGCGAACCGGCAACAAGGTTTCAAAGGTAGAATTTAACTACCTACTTTTTTATTTAAATAATGCAGCAATTAAATAATATTATTTCAGTTAATTAAGTGAGCGCTGTCTCTTTACCACTTATACGGTCTCACGCTACCTAGTAGCCGTAACCGAACCGTCAGGCGAACAACTGTGTGTTTCTCAGTTGCTGGCTATAACTAGAGATAACTCAACGACGCCTATTCCTGGTTTCCGCTCTGTTCTGTGACTTGTACTGCAATATCTAAGCAATAGTCGCCTAATAGACGTCAAACTTCAACTTCTTTAAGTTTTATAAACCCTTTAATCTTGGTATGACAACCAGTTCTCAAAAGAAATACAAATTCAACTTCTCAACTATATACAGTAACAGCTAAATATCTCTGCACGGTCAGCAACTTTTAAATTTCAGAATCTCATTGTACACGACTCTAGCCACGACTGTACTACTGCATACATACCAAACACTATATGCATACAAATTAGACACCGGCTCATTATATATGCAAAAGTGAAGCCCAAACAGACATAAAGTCTCGGCCTCTTTGGCTCAATGACCTTAGAAGCTACAATCAGTCAAGAAACGCTGTTTCTCCAAAGCTCCGCCCCTATACTTGTACTAGTTCTCTAGGCTTCAATTATTCACACAGCACAAGGTGATCTACATAGCATAACCCTGTAAATCAAAAGCATAGAGCCTAAACACTGACTCCGCCCCTTTATCACAAAACACAATACACTATGGGCCAAAATAAACACCACCCCCTTTTAAAAATGTATCTGACTTTGCTTGGTTCGCTTTAGTTCGATTTTATATTTTAACGATTTATTGTTTTAATTCAATTTGAATTATATAAGTCCTTCTTTCTTTGCAATCCCTCCTCCACTGTCCAATAATTAATTGGCGACGCTCGATCAAAAAGTCGCCGGAAGTACTTTAGGCCAGTAGCCTAAGTTTTTGGGCACCCTTGTAGTATCTCGGAACTAGCTAGCATTAAGGGTTTGCATACGCACGAGCGATCGTCGGACGAGGTGCCTCGCATATTAGCAATTAAACAGCGCGGAATACCAACATTAGTATGCCAAATCATATCATAAAATGGAAGCAGAGCAAAAGCGGTAGAGTAAAACCTGTCGTGCCATGCGGTGCTCTAGTCGTGAAATCGCGGTGCAGCATTTCATGCAGACAGACCAAGGCAAGTTGGTATCGTTTGGTCAGCAATGTTTATATTGGGCATTCGTGTGCTGGGCAAACAATGCCTATAAAAATCAAAGTCCAGACGAGTTAGTTAGTTATTCAAATACTTTTAAGTACCTCTCAAATGCGCCGCCACAAAATGATGTTAAAGTCATTAAGAACAAAACGTTCGTCAGTAAGCAAACAATGCTCAGGGAACTAGAAGAGTCATGACTGGCTGGCCCCCGCACCCACGAAGAGCCCAACCAAAGGAGTCCCATCGAGAGTTAACAGTTGACACAAAGTCCTGAGCTATGAAATGTTTATTTACGAGCAGGAGGGCATTCGGGAAATCATTGTCGGAGTCAGAAGAAAAACCTGATATCTTCAGGGAGCTGGTCCGCGAGACTGAGAATTACAGTGTTGCCTCTGTTAACGAAGCGGCTCATCCTGAACCTTCTTTGGAGAGAAAGAATACTACGGACAGATACGTTACGGAACGGCCATTCTATGGATATCGAAAGTAGATGTAGCAATGATGAGATGGCTCTGAGCGTAGAACTTTACAGTTGTCTTCCCCGCATGTTCAGACCGCGACCGCCACAATATTATATTAGACTAAAATAGGCTATAATAACATAGACAGACTATACTAGATTAGACTGGCCTCGACTAAGCTAGACTATACTGACCAGAATAGTCTAGGCTGGGCTAGACTAAAAGATTAGATTCTTTTCTGTTCAAAGAACGTCCTCTATCCATCTAGAGGAAGACAATACCTAACGATTAAGCATCAATCGATGGCATTGAGCAATTGCGAGTGAATGGCTTGCTCAAGGTCTTGACATAGTAACTATCTCGGAGGAGACTCGGACTAGTACTGTTCGTGTTAGAAGCCGAGCGTTCTATCCAACCAGCTGCTGTGCCACCGTGAAATTTACACTTAATTTGGCAGTTTATCTTGTTACTAGTTGTGCAGTTGTTGTCCACTGTCTTCTATGGCGGCTAATAAACCCCTCCTTAACCCATCGAAAACTAAATTTCTGCCTCTGGACACTAATCCACAACAACGTCAGACGTTTGATCGTTTAAATTTTTAAATCTGGGCAACTCACTTGTTGACATGGTCTCGTAAGAATAACGCTTGCCTGAGATGGCAAGACCGTGCATCTACATGTGTGGTCAGCGAAGCGGATCAGGACCAGAGGGAAGAGGCGAGGGCGTTTTGCCCAGTTACCAGAACTCGTGCGTCAGTTACTGACGGAAAGCTGATGAGTTAAGGCTGCTTGGGAGGTAAATACAAGATGGTCAGACAATAGATGTCTTTCGCAAGGAAAACATCAGCGGCATGACAGAGCGTATAAGTTCTGATCAGTTAATTAAATTCCATTTCGAGATTCGAATTCTGAGACACCAAAGACACACAGCAGGGAGTATCTTCAGGGTTAATATGTAGAAAGCCAGTCCATTAAAAGGAATTGCTAGCCATGCCTTAGGACGACCGAGAAGAACCGACCTTAGTTTGAATCGATATTGGAGGGACATCAACAATGAAAGAACAGGCAATAGGTTTGCTTTCTTGGATGAGGTAACTTGATTGTTGCCATCAAAGAAGCTGATACTGTAGATTGTTGCCAGTTTTATCTAATCTAACAACTACTATTGCGTACTGCAATAATGCTCGAGACATCAATCGATGTCGTTGCCAAGTGAAATCGATCTGCGTCCTCGGGGATTAGTTGTATCGAAAGCCAGACTCAAGAAAGACGCGGAAACAGCCGAAGGAGGAGGAATTGCGTTCAGAAGGGACGAGGTTTCCGTCGTCATTTAAGGCCCTGCAGAGCGGATAACATGTGGCGCACATGAGCCTCAGAGTCCGAATGGCCAGCGACGTAAAGGCAAACCCTTCAGACGTCGTCGTCGTCGTCGTCTTCAGCTGTAGGCTGAATGGGCCTCGAGTGAGGCAGTCAATCAGAAGATTATGACCACATCCGCTGAGAACGAACACTATTTCTAAAGGAAGCTGTTCTTCTTTAAAGACACCAGACTACGATATTTTAGACCTAATTAAGAGGGTCTTTAATGGTCAAGTTTCTTGCAGTCATTACGTGAAGATTCAAACGAGCTAAAGCACTGCACTTCCTAATAGATGTCTTTATGATAATGATGTTGGTGCATATAAGATGGATAAAATACGTTGGATAAAGCGCTAGATAAAGCATGAATTAATGTCGCAGGCGTTATTTTCAGCGGCTGATATGTGCACTCAACGGATTGTCTTCGAGACATGAAGCTGATGAAATATTAAGGGACAGAAGCCGATCAAAGCACGTCATCTAAAAAACAAAACATGATCATAGGCCTGTGTTAATAAATCCTACTGTAGGTCGGTTCAAATGCAAGAACTGAAAATTTATTGTGTAGCGCAACCAACTATTTATATAGCGCATTTGCGACTTCCTTTTGCAGTTTCTTATATAACAGACGCAGAATATTTTATCCTTATCACGTAACTGCGCCTTACGGTGTTGTCTCTCACTCCTTCTCCAGGGGTAAGAGACATCTGCGTCTTGCCTTGTGATACCTACGTAAACTCCTGTCACTGGTCCATGTGGGGGAGGCCTGGCCAGCACAACCGCCAGCACCCCCATCTTCTTGCAAACGGACGGAAGGCCAGTGCCATTTAACTCTGGCTGGAATTAATTATTACAATTAGCGGAAGTAAGCCTTTACAAGCGGAAGCAAGGCTAAACATAGCAGACAAAAGACCCGTATCATCATCCGTAGACGACTGTTACAGATGCTGCTGCTGAAGCTGTTACCGTGCATCGTTTAAGTTGACGAATCGTGCCGCATCACTTATCGATGAAACAATGAAAGCACCACCTACAGGATGCCAAACATTCCACTGTGTCTGCCTGTGTAGATGTCTCTGTGGCTGCCTCTGTGCCTGTGTCTGTAGATGTCTCTATGACTGCCTCTGTGTCTGCTTCTGTAGATGTCTCTGTGGAAGCCTCGGACATCTTTGGCTTCTGTTAATGCTTTATGGATGCCTCTATAGATGCCTATGTAACTGTCTTTGTGGATAATTCTGTAGATGCTTCTATGACTGTTCCTATGTATGCTTGTGAGGACGCTTAGTGGACTGTCTATGTGGATGTCTGTTTGACTGTCTGTGTGAATGCCTCTGTGGCTCTTTCCAGAAAATAGCAAGTGTTTTCTACAGATCGTGTTGGCGCTGGCCTGGGTAGAGGGACAGAAACTGCAATGTATACGGCCCTGCAGCTTCTCAACAATAACCTATCATTTCCACAGCTGCACAGGCATCAAACGCTTATAATATCCATATATGTATGCATATATATATATGCGAACGATTATGATTCAGCCAGTTATTATATATATATATATATATATATATATATATATATATATATATATATTCAAGTCAATTGAACTATATTTTATGCCTAGATCTTAATTGTTTGGCATTGTCATTCAGCCAGATCGGGGTAGCAATTATCGGTGAGCATATTCTATCCATTATCAGAGTTAGTGGACAAAGAGAAATTATAATTAATTATGGTTATGCATGAATAATATGTGCATAAAAGCTATTATAGAAATTATGCTTAATGGTCTGCTTTACGAAAGTCGGTACCGTTAGTTTGGTGTTTCAGAAATGAAAGTCGCTGCAGTCCAGATGCAGGTTCACTTGTCTGCTCACCTGTTGCTCCATCCATCCATCCAGCGACTCGCGCCAGCAGACTGATGCCGAAAAGACAAATATATGGGATGTAAAGGCATCAAGTTCTAAGCATTTGAAATTGTTTCAGTGCAAATTCTTTAATTCGCCTCCACCATGCATACGCGACTTTCCATTTCATAACGACGCCTATGATTTGGCCCAATAATTGGTTAAACGATATTTACCCTACATGCCTATATAGGTCATGATTCTTGTAACACTTGGACTTAATGGGCTAAACGATTTGACGCTAACATGAGTTAAGTTGCTTGTTTCTAACAAAAGCGCTATATAAATGTATGTTACTCACTCATTTAATAATCGGCTAAACTTGACAAACATCAAATCTGCGTGCAGACCTAAGTTTTTGTCTCGATTTTCTTTGACTTGTCCTTCACGTCGGAATCATGCAATTTGGTGAGGCCGAGACTTCTAAGAAAAGCAAGAGAAAGAGGAGAAAGAGGATGAAGAGAACGAAGGAGGAGGAGGAGGAAGAGGAGGAGAAGAAGAAGGAGGAAACGAAATAGAAAAGGAGGAGGAGGAGGTGAAGAATTGCACTTTTTAGATTTGTTGGATAACCATGAATTGCGTGCTTGCGAGATTCCAGAAATATGCGACACATATTGTCACATACATACATAGGCCTACATACAAGGAGGTGGAGAAGGGGGAGAAAAAGAAATAGAAGGAGGAAGAGGAGGAAGAGGAAGAAAAGAAAGAAAGAAGAAAGAAAGGAGAAAGAAAGAAGAAGACGAAGAAGAAGAAAAAAGAGGAGAGAATTAAAAGGTTAAGGAAAAGAAAAAAAAACAGAAGAAGAAAGACAAGAACAAGAAGTAGTAGTAGGATCTGTTGTCCGTTAGCCTGACACTTTCTCTGTCTGTCGTCCTTCTGACATAAAATGGCTGCATATCTGGCTTTGTTTATCGTCTGTCTGACAGTCTTCTGTCTGTCTCTGTTGGTTGGTAGTGTGAAAGTCTCTTTCTCTGTGTCCGTCCATTATGTTACTTGTTCGAATGTCTATGGCATGTGTGTTTTGAATCAACGGCGTTAGAGAAGTCGTTAGACAGCCATTTACCCTATATACATGAACAGCGAAGAGCGGTTGACTGCTAAATGTTGTAACATCCGTTGTAGGCCTATATATAATTACTGCAATATACAGTGGACTCTCTACATACGGTTCTTCTGGAAGGTAATTGTTCTAAGACTTATTTCACGAAGCGCTCTATTATTCTGTATGTAGGCCTAATATATGGTTGGCTGTTTATAGATGACGTCGGTCAAGTGGATGTTTAATGAAGTCAGCCCGCATCGATCCGCTGACATGCAAAAGTGAAACCAACTACGACGACTACGACGACGACGACGACGACGATGATGATGATGACGTGCTGAAGTGCCTTAAACTTATTCGACAAGATATAAAGACGCGAGCAAGTCAACTTCCCTAAGCACTCGTTCAACACAATTAAGACCTGGACGCTAAACTTAGAAATTAAACGTTTTTAAAACATAATTCGTACATTTATCTTGATAACGTGATGGCATATGTAATTTGAAATTTAACGTCATAATTGTTTTACCAGTTCTTTATTATACCTCGGTCTCTTAGGCCTAATTGTAAGACTAAAGACCGGCCCGCATCAAGGCAGTTGGGTCAGGTTTTCGACAGTTAATTCCTGTCTGTTCATACATTTCTATTTCTATTCTTAAGTGCGGTCGGAGAAATGTGCATTTGACTGATTGGTTGCCTGATAACCTGGCTATTTGACTTTTGACTGACTCACTGCGTGACTGACTTAGTGGCTGGCTAATTAATGGCTGACCTACTGACTGGTTACCTGGATGGTCATTGAAACTTATTTGGTTAGTTAGTTAGCTACATATGCTTAATCTAGCGCCATTTATGTGTTTATCAGAAGCGCTGTCCACGCTACTTTAAATGATGATAATTAGAGTAAATTAAGAATAGAAAGCATCGTTAGAAAGCAAACAATGATCATCAGGTAACTAGAAGAGTCAGCACTGGTGCAGAGTCCAACTGACAAATATCCATCCAGAGCCGACAACTGACGCCGTCTTCAGGGTCCCTGGACCTCGTTGCGTCGAGAATTAGGACAGACGACGACGACGACGACGAGGACGGCAGAGAAAAGACCTCATCAGCAGACGATGACCTGACCACCGTCCAGCGACCGGTCCCTCGTGGGTCGTAGAAGACACAGCGTCCGGGTATCTATCTCTCCAGCCAAAAAGTCTGTGCAGGACAGGCATTCGTCTTAGAGCCTCTCCGTGGTTGACGGTCGACGCCACTCCAAAGTCTGTCCGATTAAAAATGTCTGGTTACAGAAGGGACAGGAACATACAATAGGACTGTAGGTCTGAGGCTCGAATGGTATGTTGACTGGTTGAATTGGCACCGAATGGCAAGAGTTTGAGTATTACATCCACAGAGCCACTAATTTATTTCTACTAACTGGACTTAGATTTAGGAAGTCGTCAAAGAGGTTAAATTGTGTTTCTAGGTTTATGCTAAGAGTATGTATTCCTTATATATATATATATATATATATATATATATACATACATATATATATATATATTCTGCATTCTGTTGTAATGTTAGTCTATGTCGCTAGTTTGTAACAAAACGTTGAGAACTAAACCAGAAATTTCTATAATATTAAAACAGAATGAAGTGGAGGCTGAGAATTTCAATGCCAGGCTTTGTGCTGAGTTCAGTCGTTTCATACATTTGCAAAGCAGCTTCCACGAACTTACAATTTATATTATTTTCAATATTATTTTCATACGCAGCACCATTCAGTTTCTTGTTAAATAACGATGAGAGTCGACAAAACTCGTCTGTATCTTACCTACTTAATAGACACTCGGCATCGTTTTCTGTTTTGGTTAACGGATTCTATCAGCTGTCAGTGAGTGAAAAAATGAGACACGGCGGCCGGGGAAGGGACTCAACTGAGAGGCAATCAGTTGTGCGTTGATGCGTTGCCTCTTCAGATGTGTCTCACTGAACAACGAGGTGCATTCGATGTTTTCTCTAAGTGAAATCTCGCTGATGACTTGCCTGCGGGCGATGTAACTGGCTTCGACGATCGACAGAGGGCGTCGCTCCATATGCATATGCAACACAGGGCATTATCATAATGCGGTCCACAAGGAGATGACCGTTCGGCGTCGGCGATTGTCACCCTCTCAACTGACCAGAGGGCGCCGCCGTCTAATTACTGGACAGTCGCTCGTCATTACAATGAGAACTAGATAGGCTATCTGGTCCTCCTTGGTCATTATGAAAAACGCCGATCGCTTAATTAAGCCCCGTTAGAATCCATTATCTATGCCCGTGGTCGAGCAGCCTTGACTGACACCACTGCCTGACCCATTCACGAGGTACTGCCGACCGAGCGGGAGAAGGTCAGTCACTAAGGAATCAGTTTTTGTCGATCGCCAACGACTGAACAACGCCAATCCTGTCATTATATTACCATATTTTGTGGTTGCAACGTGTAGTTGGCAGTGGTTGGCAAAGTAGGCCTAGAGTTGGCCGTTGGGAACGAGGTTTGCCGGTCTAGGTAAGCCGTGACCAGTGCAGCGACAGAATTCTATGTCCTGTTGAAAAGTCCTTCTTCACTGACAAAGTCTCCTTCCTCCGTCTCTTATTACAGACTCAACCTCCACGAAACTAGTCTTCACGCTAAGGCGACCACGCTTACACAACTGTGTCGCCTAAAGCGTCTTTTTGCCTTTTTGAGCCTGCTCTTATTCAGCCCAATCAAAACAAACAATGCTAACCTGACCCAATCCAAATCTCTTTTCTCAAAAACTGTTCAAGCCTTCTCGTTCCCATTATAATCAACCTGCCTCTGTCGTCCGGCAGTTTCCCTATGCTTTAAAAAATTCAGTTGTTAAACCACATGTAAATACCGTCTGTAGGCAAGAAAATTCTCTCTAACTACCGCCCATTTGCAAAAATGTCATTCCTATAAAAACTCTCAGAACGGATCGTCCTCTCTCGCCTCACTGGCTATCTTTACCTCTAGCGATATCCTAACTACCAAATGATCTGTCTACACCAGACATCTCTCCACTGAAACTGTCCCTTGCACGCTCTACGGCAAACTTATGGCGATAAAATGTCATCGTTAAGTCTCTTGCATCTGTCTCTTAGACATCTCTGCTACCATTGATACCACAGATCACAAAGTCCTTATCAAACGCCTCTCCTCTGTATTGGGAATCTCTCTTACTGCCCTACCTTAGATCAAGTCATACCTTTCCTCTCATTCTAGCACTCTTAATTGTGCTAGACACTCAGCTAATCATCACACTCTCATCTGCGACTTCTTCAAGATTATGTTCTCACATACAATAACCCAATATTCCCCTGTTTATCATTCTTTCCATCTTCCCTTCAGCAAACTCATTTCCTCATCATCTGCTGATCATGACCTCTGCGTTGACGACACAAACTCTTCAAATCTTTCTCCCCTCACGTCTTTTAAGACGCACTGGATCAAATCACGTCACATCATCACCAGGATATCAGCCTAGATGGCCGCCAACCTTCTACGCCTATGCACTCAAAAAGAACAGAATTTCTCATAATTGGCCTTCGTCAAATACTAAAGAAACATTTAAAGCATGGTGTGTATATGTATACTGGCTCGTCTCTTGCCTCATGTCAGCAGCTCCTGTTATTTGAACAA
This sequence comes from Norana najaformis, assembly GCA_964023275.1. NCBI lineage: Eukaryota > Metazoa > Annelida > Clitellata > Crassiclitellata > Hormogastridae > Norana > Norana najaformis. The sequence goes on along the minus strand of OZ029924.1, from coordinate 6,100,144 downwards.
TCACCAGTCAGCTTTTCATAGGCATCACTCGACTGAAACGACTTGATTGAAGATCCCTGATGATGTATACACCGCTTTGCATATGGCATCAACCCACTCCACTGATCGGCCTCGACTTCTCTTCAGCCTTCGACTCGATCGAAAAAGCAACATTCATCGCTAGGCTGCAGAAGACATTTGACATTCGTGGTGCTGCGCTGGATTGGATCCACAGTGAACTGACGAACCGGTCAAAACCAGTCACCTTTGGACCATCTCAAGGCCGCAGCCGTCTACCTGTCTATACAGCGTCCTACAAAGGTCGGTCATTGGCCCATTTCTTTTCATGCGTATTTCACTCTTACGTGGCTTCAGTCGCCGGTGTCTTTCTGCACACAGGATCAGCTACCACCAGTATGCCGATGATACACAATTGTGTATAGCGCTCCATCACATCGACTCCGACATTGACAATATGATACATGTAAGCCTACTGATGCAGTCTCTGCTGATTTCTATCCAACGGACGGTGCTTCATTCCTCAGAAGTCTGAAGTCGTTGTACTTGGCACTTCCTCATACATGTAGTTAAGATCGATCTAAAACCTACATTGAGACTGTCAACATTGCGGGTGTGGACATTTCGTTATCAGGAACATTTAAGAGTCGTGGGGTGAGGATTGATTCTAAACTAACGTCTAACCAGTATGTCACCGCTGTCTGCAAGACATCGTATTTCCACATAAAAGCCATGCGTCTTGTTCGATCGTCCTGGCCACCGGATCTCATGGCGACAGTCGCTTGTAGTGTAATCAGAGCAAAACGTGACCACTGTAATTCCCTGCTGTGACGCACTACAAAGTCTAACATTGCCAACTGCAACGCGTCCAGAACTCGTTGTTAACAGAAACCCGTACGTCACTCCTTTACTAGCAAAGCTATACTGGCCGCTTGTCAGGTCCAGAATCACTCATGAGATAGCTCTAATCACACGCAAGACTCTCTCAACTAATCACCCTGCTCACCTGTCGTCTTCCTCACACCGCTACCAGCCATCCAGTTCCTTGCAATCAGCTTCACAAAAACCGTTTGTCTCTCCTTGACATCAGAGACTATCGGTCTGAAGTTTCGAGCCTCGTTATTTTCAGCAGTTCAGCACCAGCCATCTGGAACAGTTTACTTGTTTACATTACTGAAAACGATATCTGGCTAGACATATTCGTTAAATGGCTTAAGACCTATTTCTACCGACTCGCTCGCTTTGTTCACTGTGATGAGATGACCCACCTGCGCCCACGATTTCTCTCACGGCTGATGGACATATGGCGTATTGACAAATGCAATGCTTACTTGCTTAGTACTTATTTATTTATGCGTGTTTGGATGTATGTAGGCCCTATAAATGCTTGTCGTATGTATGTAGGAACGAATGAACGAACGAATGAATCTGAGTATTTATTTTTATATAAACATTCAAAAGAACTTGGTAAAGGCGCTGAAACACTTAAAGAAGTATTACTTAAGATAAGCTTGCCTGTTTCTCTAGCTGTCTGTTGCGGTAAAGTTCGGATTTGCATTGAAGGGATGTCCAAGAAATGACCCAGTACAAGAAAGAAAACACGTAAGTCTTACAGCTCATTAAATTTAAGATTTCGCGAGCGTGTAACCAACAAGTAAGTCCTTATTGCCTGGACAGTTGTCATAGGCTTAGCGGTTGGCTCGAGACAGACACACAGGGCTCCTTGATCAACACTGGGGTCGAAGGGACCATCGTAGCTCGTCCTGTGCATCAGAGGGATCATTATTGTGAATTCTGTTCTAGACCGATGCCAATGCAGTGTTCTCGCAAACAGGCGGGAATTTTGGCAGTTTGGTCACGAATCGAGCGGCGAAATTGAGGACGCACTGAGGTTGAAGTGAATCGGACACCAGGAGACCTGCGAGGTTAAAGTTGCAACAGTTCAAATGCTTTCGGATGAAAGAATTCGCAAAGATCACAGAGACGTCGTGCGATAAATTCGCTGTTTGATTCTGAATTGGGGGGAGACATTGGACAGACTGAACGCGTGCTTCACGCAGCCGTCAGACTTGTAAGTGGAGGCAGTTTGAAATTTGACCAAGTCTGGTAATACTTGGGTGGTGTGCTTCATTGGCTGCCTCTTTCACAGAGCATTGACTTTAAAAATCCGACGTGGATCTGGAAAGGCCCGATGGGGAATGCACCTGCCTGCTTGAGGGAGCTTCATTGTCCTGTTTCAGGTTTGATTGGCCGCAGAAGTCTTTGATTTACAATCCGAGGTGAACTTACTGCTCACGCACTTCAACAAAGTCTTGCCTTTTCACTGGTTTGGCCGTCTGCCTGGAATAACCCTCCTCTGGATCTGCGTTTTCTTCTGGTCAGGGACAATGTGCTTTTAATCCACACTTTAGACATGTTCCCTTTCGCCGGTTTAGGCTTCTATAGACATCTAAGTGACGCTATATAAATGGTCTCAGGGATTGAATGAATTTGCATCGAATTTTAAGCATGTTGCAGATGATGATAAGATACGATGCAACCATTTTAAAAGCAATCGTGACCAGTGTAAAGGGGAGCAGCTGCATAGCTAAGCACCTACGGAATTATGAAACGATATTTGGAGAGAGAGAGAGAGAGAGAGAGAGAGAGAGAGAGAGAGAAAGACAGAGAGAGAGAGTGAGAGAGAGAGGGGAGAGAGAGAGCCCAACCCTTGCTGCTCCTCTCCTTTATCTTCTGCCTCCTCTCCTTCCTACTGTCTCTTCCTCCACAGGCATCGTTAACCCTCGGTCTCCGTCGATGTCGCCTGAAGCTGTGAACGTAAGGCCTCGTCCCTCCATCTGGAGCGTAAGGCCTCGTCCTTCCATCTGGAGCGTAAGACCTCGAAGGCCTCGTCCCTCCATCTGGAGGGTAAGGCCTCGTCCTTCCATCGGGAACGTAAAGCCTCGAAGGCCTCGTCCCTCCATCTGGAGCGTAAGACCTCGAAGGCCTCGTCCTTCCATCGGGAACGTAAAGCCTCGTCCCTCCATCTGGAGCGTAAGACCTCGAAGGCCTCGTCCTTCCATCGGGAACGTAAAGCCTCGTCCCTCCATCTGGAGCGTAAGGCCTCGTCCCTCCATCGGGAACGTAAAGCCTCGAAGGCCTCGTCCCTCCATCTGGAGCGTAAGACCTCGAAGGCCTCGTCCTTCCATCGGGAACGTAAAGCCTCGTCCCTCCATCTGGAGCGTAAGGCCTCGTCCCTCCATCGGGAACGTAAAGCCTCGAAGGTCTCGTCCCTCCATCTGGAGCGTAAGACCTCGAAGGCCTCGTCCCTCCATCTGGAGCGTAAGACCTCGTCCCTCCATCTGGAGGCTAATCTTCGTCAAATGACGGATAACTTGTCCCCCACCCCAACAAAGAGACACGCCACTAATTAATCTGTTAAATACGCCGATATTAATAATAAAGTTTATTAGACGTATGCTTGACGTAGGCAACCTCTGTTTTTCCTCTGTATGCATTCCGTGATCTTTCTGTCTATTTTTTGTTACATCTCAGTGTGGTCACCGAAGTGAGATATCATCGTCGATGTAACCATTGGCTCTTGTTTGACTGCTGGATGTAATTCACCGGTCCCGACCCGTAAAAGAAAGGCCTCGCAAGCGAACCCTGCAGTCAGAGCCGAGCTGGCCCACGGGAGAATTTGGTAGCCTCCGGTTTAGCGAGCACACTCGAAGATTTCCGGTATAATATGCTATTTATGTGAAACAGAAGTTATGCTTCAGTCGCGACTTTTATAACGAGGGCGACACCTATCGAAAGCTGTAGAAGTAACTCACTTGGAGTTAAGCATCTCGTTATTTGGCAGGAAGCGGCGGCGGTCAATTTGTGAGCAAAGTTAAAGCCGGGCCAGAGCGAGAGCTAGTTGCTAGTATTTAATGACATACAGTAATTATTATGACATACAGTATTTAATGACATGCAGTAATTATTATGACATACAGTATTTAATGACATACAGTAATTATTATGACATACAGTATTTAATGACATACAGTAATTATTATGACATACAGTATTTAATGACATACAGTAATTATTATGACATACAGTATTTAATGACATACAGTAATCATTATGACATACAGTATTTAATGACATACAGTAATTATTATGACTGCCGTCTTATGCCTTACATCATAACCTGTTATTAATTGTCCCATTGGCAGAAAGTCTTTCGTCTGTGCAGCCAAGGTTAAACTATGTCCCCAAGTATGTATATGTCCCCATACTATGTCCCCATAATATGTCCCCATAATATGTCCCCAAATGTCGTGCCCTATTATTTTAAATATTCCGTTTGACTTCCAGTCTGAAATAAGACAGTCTCAGATTTTGGTTAAAACCCTGTAGTATGATGCATTATTGTGTCTTTATAGAGGTTTGTCTGTCCATCTCTGCCTCGTTTTGTCTCTGTGGACGTCTCTTTGTCTCGTTCGTTGTGTGTCCTTAGTCTCTGCTCAGCAGTGCTTGTGCGAAATAAAAAGCAAGCGTGATTTTATCGTATACACATTGCGAGACCTATTGGAAGGTTAGGCGACTGAGCGAGTGTTTTTTGTGTAATTGTTGATTGATGAGCGTGTGAGTGTTGTTGTTGGAAAACATCTTCATACATCATAGAATGTGACCGAATATCGTCCAAATCGCGCAGGAGGAACACTTAAAAACAACTCTAGCGCATGTGATGGGTTCGCGCACATATGTTGCTTGAATGTTGGAGAAATATCGAGCGAATTTCGCAAATAATTTCGTTCTTGTGATTCTGCCTGGTGTATATAAACACATAGGGTGTATAAACTGTATATACACACAAACGTACAAACAGACAACAAAGCAACCATATACATACATTTGTATACATTATTTCTGCATTTATTAAGCGCTACTTTCCAATGACAAAGCATCAGTCGATGGCGCTGAGCAGTTGTGAGTGGACTTGTTCAAGGTTGCTAACCAGTAACCGTCTTAGTTAACCCGTACTCCGAGCTACAAGCCAATCGCTATAACCAACAGTCTACCGTGCCCTTTCAATACATACTTACATACATGCATGCATACATACATGCATATACACACATATATACATACATACGTACATACATGCATGGATACATACATTGTTAGAGCCAGCCTATGTTTGGAAGCCGGATGTAAGGAGTGGTTGTAGAATGAGCCTTCTCTTGGGGGACGTGAACAGGGTAACCCTATAAAAGAGAAAGATTCGTTTGTTCTGAGAGCTTGGCTAGTTAAGTTTAGTTAGAGTCAGACGTGACTCTGTTTTGATGTTAGTTGTGCCAAGACTCCTTTTAGTTAAAGTATGTAAAGGTCCTCGTTGTTTTGAGGAACCTTTAGGAATTGCTGTTAGCTTGTTTCGCTGGTGGAGAACACTTCGACTTTAGGCTTCGAATCAGCCGTAGTTTTTCTTGTTGGTATCAGGAAGGCCCCACTCTTATGTATAGTTGTAACCTCTTGCATTTGTAAACAGATATTTGTATGAAACCCAAGCGAGTTGTTAATCTACTTCTGGACAACTTCCAACAACATACATTTGAAGACGCACCAATACTATTCTCATTTTCACAGTTTTCATAAATTTAATCGTTTTCGACATTGCTCTCTCTCACGCACTCATTCTCCCTCCCTCTCTTCTCTCCCTTCCTCCCAACCCTTCCTCTTTCCCTCCCTCCTTTTCTCGCCCCCTCACTTCTCCTCTTCCTGCCTCCCTCCATTCATGCAACTATCTCATTTTCTCTCTCGTACGATGCCATGAATTCAGACGATTCTTAAGCGATTAGCGGATCTGAGATAAGTTCAGGCGAATGTTCGTTCGTTCTCTCTTTCTCTGTTTTTCTGTCTCTCTCTCTCTTTCTCTCTCTCTCTCTCTTTCTCTCTCTCTCTCTTTCTCTCTCTCTCACTCTTTCTTTCTCTCTCTCTCTGCCTCTCACCGAGGTCAGATAAAGAAGAAAGAATGAAAAAACCATGAAGCCATGAACTGATGACGATGGGTTCTGGAGGCAATGGGATGTTCCACATGACTGAAAGCTGCTGCTCTCGTCTCTGCCTTCATGCATCGTCAGTCCAGCATGAGCTGCTGCTGCTGCTGCTGCAGACGCCCCAGGCCCTGTGTCATAGAAGAACCACAGCCAATAGGAAGGAGGTCCATTGACGACAATACCTCCAGGCAGCAACAACAGCATCCAGCAGAAACACCAGCAACAGCCTTTGCATAATCATCGTCGTCGTCGTCGTCGTCGTCAGTAACAGGAGGAGGAAAAGGAGGAGGAGGAGGAGGAGGAGGCGCCGACAGACATTCGTTTCTATGCGATTCAAGTTCGTATTCCGATACGTGAGCCATTTCCAATGCATGGATAGGAAGACATGACGACAATTCTAGGAATAATTGTTACGTCGTCTCTGCTTCAGTTGTCACTTGCTTTAAAAGGTCAGTTCAATGTTTTGTAACCACTCTCGTTTTTGGCAAAATTTAGTTACTTACGGAGAGAAAAGTTTAAATACTTAGTGAACAATTTTAGTGCCACCAGTCAACCGATGGTGATGATTTTGGTGGTGATGGAGATGATGATGATGGTGAGGATGATGATGATGATATACACGCACATAGATAGATCAGGTTTAGCATTGGCCAAACGGGCTTAGCTTAGAGATGTAGGATAGTTCAACATATGGATGGACGTATGTTAGTCTCATCCATATCCAGATATCGTCGTAGCCGCTGACGATTGCCATAGTAGATGTGTCTGATCAGAATTTAGAACAGCAGAAAATCCATTGGAATCTCAAGACTCGAAGTTTGAAAGCGCAGATTCGTGCGCAGAGCGAACACATGAAAGTGTTAGCCTTTGCCCTTTGGTTAATTCTGTCCTGTTTGTTGTTCTGAGGCCAATGTTTACGCCTTGTCCGGCCATGTCACCACAATGGCGGTTTGTATACTCGGTCATGCGCCATCAATCTGGTTTGGATCGATGACTCATTCATTCATTCATCTCACGCATGTGGTCTCCGTGCTGATAATCCGTTAAGCTAGGCGCGTGTTATCAATTATTAACCGACCACCACTTGGACCAATGCCCCATGGCTGCTATGACATATACACCCGAGCATTGAATGCTTAGCTCGAGCGGTTCTTTGTTCGTATGAAACAGTTATGTGTGTAATGATCATTATAGTTCTATCACAAAGTTAATTTAAGTACTTACGCAAGTATGAAAAGTTAGTAGTTGTCGTAGTAGATTACTAGCCTAACTTACTCAGTTTAGTTGTTGAAGTTTGGGAGAAAGAGAGGGGACAGCTAGTGCAGAAATATTAACTGATGTCAACGCCTGGTCGTGCCAGTGAAGTAGGGGTAGGACGCCTGATTAATTGTTTTGTTCAGACAGAGAGATGGGGTCTGATAACTGGAAGTTAGTCAACCGGCCACACAGAGAGTGGTTGCACAGCCAGATGCAATAGAGAGACAGGAAGACAGACGGGTACAGATACAGGGAGAGATACGCAGACAGACCACGCCGTGTAAAGAGTCCGCTTAGACGCGAGAGAAGTCAGTCGAGCTCTGGACGCGACAGAAGACGGTCGAACTCAGGGTTCGCTCTAAGAGCTAGAATCAGTTGAAATGTAGGCTCTTATAAAGCCTAGCGTCTTCTGGCGCTATAGCAATCGTTATGGGAAAATTAAGATTAAGGTTTGTCGTAGGCTATTGTCATCATCGCTCGCTTCGTGTGTAACTCTGAACTAGAATCATACTCGTGTTACTACAACTACAGCTATCTGAAGAATGGCAATTCGAGAATAAATGATGGAAAACTGAACGATGCGATCTGGACGTGAAACCAATATCGTCACTGATGCAAGCAGAAACTTACATCATCATCAATGCCGGCGGAAACAGAACTATATCATAATCGGCAGTGCAACAGAACATTAATACCACAGTTCCATGACTTAACTGTCGCTTCCGCTCTTGCAACCTTCTCCCTCCGTATCAGTGATGCGAAGCGGTTCAATGTGCTAAATAGTCAAACTGTTGCTTTGTGGGGATTTTTCAGGCCATTATTATGGTCCTATGGGTCGTGGATTCTACGCGCGCGCCCTCTACACTTCCTGGCGGTAATTCGGAGAGTGCTTGGGACTGGGCTTCGTGAGTTCGGTCTCGCAGGCTGGTCGTCGTAGGACTAACGAACGACAATGGATCTTCGCCTATCTCTGGCCGCGTAGACCCTTTACGCGTGTTTGCTGAACTGGTCATACTAGAAACGTGTAAGGCTTTCGAATATGATTAGCCTGTAAATCTGAGAGTAGCCCCAACCGTATTATATAACCCCCGCTCCATTGGTATCATCATTCATTATTCATATAGTTACTGCGCAGAATGCGTATCAACAGTCCAGCCTGCACTGATGTCTTCGATATAGGCATCAACTTCATCAACTTATTCCGGAACTGGCAGAATTTGAAGAAATGCGCTCTGTTCTTAAACTGCGATATATTGCAGTTATTCAAAAGGTCGTGAAGGTTCGCACTGTACTATAGCTTGAATGTAATCTGCTATAATAATGGGGCATTGATTTGGAGGATCTAGAGCAAGTCCTTCACTCACAATTGCTCAGTGCCAACTGTTGCATGCAGCTTTAAAATTAGTAGCGAAGGCCGTAGCAATATTTTTTAGTTCACTGAAACCGTCGACCGATAAAGGAAGTTTACGCTTAGTTTTGAATTTTTTTTCTCAAGTTTTCTCAGTATTCTATGACATTTTTAGATAAGCATGCTTTACAAAGTGTTTGGTAAGGTAAGTGGCTTGGGTTAATGTGAAACTCAACAGTGAGCACGCACCCGGGGACCAAGATATGGCGCCATAAGAGTGTAAAAGCAAAATATGAGCGTGCCATTAGAAAGAAGGAATCTGTGGAAATTACCCATAATCTAATGACTTGCATGAATATCTTCTGCAAATATAATAATTCCAAAAATGTGTAATTTTGAGTGGTTATAACTTTTTAAATCAACAGATGACCTATTTGCTCTGAACCAGTCAGCAACTGATTCAAGTTCCTTGTTTTTTAAAGACTTGAGTAACACATCCAAAGATTTGTTAGATAAAACGGCATTTGCATCATCAGCAAATAAAATAAAGTGAAACAGAGTGGAGAGGAATTTGGGGGTCATGTATATATATATGTATATATATATAAAACAGCAGAGAGCCTAGGATAGATCTTTGGAGTATTCCATATTGAATGCTTTACTTATTAGACATTTCCCCGTTACATGAACCCTGCTGTTGTTGAGGTAGCTTTTAAACCAAGACAGCGGTATCCCTCTTTTATCCCATAAAAATCCCAGCTTTTTTAGCACAATGGAATGGTTCATAGTGTCGAAGACTTTGGCCAAATCAAAGAATATTCCGACAGAAATTTTATTATCATAAATTTGAGAAACTCTGGCATTCTACTCTCAAAACTGTGGGCGCTTTGGGTCCTTTTCACCAGGGCGCACTTCACCCCTTAAAATTAATCGTGACTTAATTCTCTAGATGTCGACACCGGTCAGTTGGTTAAATCCAAAACTGCTAAATTCCCTGTTTTATGCCTTCTGCTTCTCTGGGAACTGATCTTCTGTTTACTGTCTTAAATCGTCTGCTACAGAAGCTCTAGACATCTGACGTGGCCTCCTAATAGTTCCCTATCCGCGCCACCGCCAAATCGAAACCAGTCGGCAGGTTATCGACTGCTAGCGGCTAGCCATCCATTCATCCATCCACCCATTTATCCAATTTGGATCAACGTTTTCCACTATTGGATACTACGAAACTGGTGCGAAACTGCTTGATTCCGGAACAAAGGCATTGGTCGGTGTAACAGATGACGTGAAGGAAGAAGTTTTGTAGAGGGCACTAAGTGCTGCAATTGAAAATGCCGATGTCTTTGTTGTTTCTGAAGTATGCAGCGGCAGTAATGATACTCATGACAATACAGTGGTTGTGAGCAGTTGCAGCAGCAGCAGCACTGGAATGTATGCAGCACCTGTTAGCAAAACAATGAAACGGATTCAAAAGCGCACACTGTGCACGAGCGACTCCAGCTGTTAGACAAGGACATGCAGGAGATCAAGAACTCATTTGCAGTGCAACCCTGATAATCAAGACGAAGATCCTCTGGCATTTTGGATAAATGGCAATTACGTTCCAACTTCTTGAAGCTTTTGCAAATTAAGATTGTCCTCACTCTGAACGCCTCTTAAGTCTCGGTTGAGACATGTTTTTGACCATGGGGCTGATACTGAGTGTACTGAAGTCAATCCTCGCTCCCAATAGAGCTAATTGACTCGCATTTATCCTGACAATTAGGTACTATACTTTCATGTATACAGCGCCAAGTAATTGCAGCATGTTAAACTCTCTAGGCCTTCTGAAACTGAAACTGATTTCATTATTGTTAGCTTTAGCGTTTATCCAATTATTTGTAGTGAACGGTCTGACGTGTTAAAGTGATCAACTGCTGCTGATTACTTAATGTAATTGTAATTGTAAACGAACATTTATAAAGCGCCACTTAGGAAACAGTGGCGCTCCCGGCTTGAACAAATAAAAAGGATTTCAGGCGTTTGCGAGGCTGGGTAGGAGAGAGACTAAGTAACTGAAGCCGCAGGTTAAGAGGAAGGCAGTTCCAGCTGGAAGGGCCAACAAAGGCAAAGCTCCTGGACTGAGCAGTCGTAGTGCGGACGCGAGGGACTACCAAGAGACCACGGGTAGCTGAGCGAAGGGAGGCATGGGCAGGCAACGAGGAAACCGAAAATGGATTAATCAAAGCAGAAATGGACTGCAGGCTTCACGAGCTCTGCAGTGCAACCTCGGGCTTTTACTCATGTCTTTTATTTCTTAATAAGTAAACACTCGGCTGTCACCTTCTTCTATAAATTCGCATTAACATTTCACCGCCCTCAGTCTGTTAGCAAAGCATACCGAAAAATGCATAACATTATCAAGACGATAAGCCAACCGACAAGTCTAAGCAACCTAGAAAGTTGATGAGCATACAACTTCGTTGACTAGTCGTTAAGTCAGTCGCTAACTCATGAAGTCTGTCGGTAATTCCTTAGCGACTGACTCGGGGCATGACCTCGTATATAGCGAATTGTACGGTAGGGTAATGAAGAAGCTGTTAACCTTGATTAGATTGGGATTTGTTTGCATCCTACTTCGGTAGGCAGCGCACAAGTTGCAAAGGCCTTAGAAGCTCAATGTGGTCGGCCGAGGCTGCCGTCCAAGATAAGAACGACGATCAATCTATCGTCTGACCCACTCGCAGCTCGGTCAGTGTCAACGGAATTTCAAATCGCCTGCCTTTCTGCAGAGCTGAATCTGTAGTCAACACAAGCATCAAATATTTAGTAATTCAGTAATTAACGTTTATCCTCTTACAGCGTATAGTGGCCTTTCATTTCTACGTCTGGGGTTCGAGGCCCGGGACCAGTATCGAAGTTCCATTTCGCTTTTCAGCCATGTAGTTGGTAACAAAGGCCGTCTAACGAAATGACGGCAATTCTACGTGCAATATCATTCAGATGCATAATGATTATGTATAAGCAGATATTTATGCCTGAGATCAGTTTCAAGCAAAAATATCTCAGGCATAGATAATATCTGCTTGTGCATATTGTCATCACGTGTGCCTCAGATCGGCTGGATTACGCAATTTTGAGTGATATGGTTCCTGATATATTTGTCATTAGTTCTATCTTGCACGTCAAGCAGAAGACGACCAGCAGGTCTGCCTAGTTCAGGTTAATTCACCGGAAACATAAGAGCAGCACTGAATGAATCGAAGGTGCGATGCACATCCACATTGGGCAGTGAATTACGTCATTGAACGTTCAGTTCGCCTTAGATATAATTCGTCCAATTGCTTTAAACATTTGCTGCGAACAGTTCAAGAGAGGATTTATTGCTGATTATTACACTGGCCAACAGAAAAATTTTTTTTTCATGTTGCCTTCGGTTTTAGACCTGTTCTTGGGGTAATTTTGGGCGCTGATTCAGAAAATGTCATTGGATCGAGTGCATCAGGTCTAGTTTCTGAGATATCGTCGATTTTGTAAAGAAAACCCAGTCCACTCTTTAAACGATGTCTTTGGTAAAACTAAAATGTCATAATAAGCTTTATTTATGGCTAATTATAATTCTTGCTGATTCATATAATGCCTACATCCTTATAATGTAAAATCAGCATATCTTGCCGCGTGCTGAGATATTGCTGATTCAACGAAATAACTATTCCGTAGCCTACAGCTTACTCAGCACTAAATTCATGGCCTCATTTAGAATTTATTTGTGCTTATACAGCGTTTCATGGTTTCGAACTATGTAAATAGATTATGCTGAAGTCAGCATTTATAGCCTATATAAACCGCCTCCTGAAAGCTAGAGCAGCCGCAGTCGTCTTAGGGCATATTAAGAGTTGGTCGCAAGAACAATCTGTGAATGTGAGCATTAAATAACTACATGTTCTTACTATTTTTTAGGTTAGTCATTTAATTCCTCAGATGCGAACATCCTTAAGGTTATGGCTACTTCCAGACGGAGCTGCATTAACCATCCAGACATATTCTGCTACATTTGTGGGGAATACACACTAAAAGCAAACAGGAAACCGATTTCTGAGTTTGTAAAAAGAGCATATGTAGGTTATTTTGGTGTCAAACTTGGAGATCAAGATAAGCAATGGGCTCCTCATACAGTATGCAAAACTTGTATTGAACAATTGCGCCACTGGACAATTGGAAAGAGAAGCTGCCTGAAATTTGGTGTACCGATGGTTTGGAGGAAACAGATAAACCACTTCGACGACTGTTACTTTTGTATGGTTAATATCATAGGCATCAATCGAAATAATCGTCACAAGTTGTCTTACCCTGATATACCTTCAGCCAGGAGACCTGTTCCGCATTCGGATATTGTACCAGTTCCACCTTTTCGCGAACTACCTCAGCTCTCAGACGATGACACTTGCATGTCCAATATCGGACAAGATGACGAAAGTGAAGAAAGTGGGGGCAGTGACAGTGATTTCCAATCAACTTCACACAGTGAACGTTTTGACCAAAAAGAGTTGAGTGATCTGATCAGGGACTTAAATCTTTCCAAAGAGTCCTCTGAATTGCTTGCGTCCAGACTAAAGGAAAAGAATGCACTTCAGCCTGGAACGAAAATTACAATTTATAGAAACAGAGAAAAGGATTTGCTGCCATTCTTTACCGAAGACAACAACCTAGTATTCTGTAATGACATCAGCAACTTATTGAAGAAAATTGGTCTGTCGGATTACAGCCCAGATGAGTGGCGTCTTTTTATCGACAGTTCAAAACGTAGTCTGAAATGTGTGCTTTTAAATAACGGCAACAATATTGGTTCTATTCCAATCGGTCACTCCACCAGGATGAAAGAAGAGTACAATGCCATCTCTTTAGTACTGGAAAAGATAAAATACAAAGAACATCAATGGGTAATTTGTGTAGACTTGAAGATGGTAAATTTCCTCCTTGGTCAACAAAGTGGCTACACAAAGTATCCCTGCTTTTTGTGTCTTTGGGACAGTAGAGCCAAGCATGAACATTGGACAAGAAAAGATTGGCCTTCGAGGAAAGACATGGTGGTTGGAGCTCAAAATGTAATCAAGGAATCTTTGGTGGCACGAGATAGGATCATACTGCCACCACTACATATAAAGCTAGGCCTGATGAAACAATTTGTCAGGGCTTTGAATAAAGAAGGTTCATGCTTCGAATACATAGTACACAAGTTACCAGGAATTACAATGGAAAAATTGAAGGCTGGAATCTTCGATGGTCCACAGATCAGGCAACTTATGAATGACCCACTTTTCATACCATCAATGAATGAAATCGAATCTTGTGCCTGGTCTTCCTTTGTTCTTGTAACTAAAAATTTTCTTGGCAACAAGAAGGCAGACAATTATGCACAACTAGTAGAGGATATGCTTCTTCATTTCAACAAGCTTGGCTGCAACATGAGCATTAAAGTCCATTATCTCCACAGTCACTTAGATCGCTTTCCAGAGAATCTTGGTGACTTCAGCGAAGAGCAAGGTGAAAGATTTCACCAAGACATCAAAACAATGGAAAATCGATATCAAGGAAGATGGGATGCACACATGATGGCAGACTATTGCTGGAATATTATGCGCGATTGTTCCGGCAGATGCCACACTCGGAAATCGTACAAAAGGAGCTTCTTCGGTGTCGAATGACTTGAAATTTTTATAACAAACTTGTTCTGTTTGGTATCATATAAGTACAGTTTCAGGTACTACCATTTTCTTTTAAGTATTTGTATTATTATGTTTATTTAGTGTATCACATAATAAATTGAGCACTACATAATTATAGCTATAGCCTTATGTTTTATGGGCGAGCAGAGGCAAGGACTGGTATATGGCATAATGTTCTATATCTCGAAAACTAGACCTGCTGGGAGAAAACTGGTGCCTTTTCTGGAATCAGCAGGTCAAATATACCCAGAAACAGTTTTAACATTTGAGGCAACAAATTATGTGTTGGCCAGTGTTATCAGAGAGATATAAACAATGACGAAACGCCAAAAAGGCAAAAGGAAACCTAATGATCAACAAAACTTATAACAGCTTCCGACCGAAACCAACTGGAATTTCTGAGCAATTAAAAAATTTTAAAGTTCGCACAGACTCCGCAAAACAGACTTGTGCTCTCTTGAGGAAGAGTTTTAGAATCTGGTCCGAGTGATGGGTGACAGGGACTTCATTCCTCTTTAGACGCAGATATCTCTAACAATCTGCTATTATTATTATTATTATTATTATTATTATCATCATTATTATTATTATAAATTCTTATTATTATTATAAGAATAGGAGATTGTGATCGGAATTTGCAAAGAAGCTACGCCGAAATGTTAATCTCAATTTTATCTTACATTTTGTCTCTTCTTTCAAAATTCCTCCTTCTCCTCCGCCTTCTCCTCCTCCTCCCTATCCTGCTCCTCCTCTTCATCCTGCTGCGTGGCGAGGACAAAGATGCCTGTGGAGCAGAACTAATCTGCTTTATCCTCTTGCTCAGAGTCCCCTTCTCCTTCTCCTCCTCGGCTGAAGTTCATAGGCGGCAACGGCCGATGGAATTCATTCTACTTCGCGGGTGCCAGACTTTCATTTTCTCAAGGTCATGTGATGACCTAAGTGACACCTTTGACGAGCGTGGCTCGTCCAGCCATTCTACCCCATACGATGAGTTCAAGAAGGAGGACCGGCTAATCTAAGCCTTCACTCACTACAAAGTCTTTCATGCGATTTACTCATCGCTGCATTCGACTTGCACATAAATCGTTTATTTTATCCTTCATTAGTCTGTTTTATCATGTTTACCACTGGTAACTCTACTACCTTTCCAATATTACCAATAAAAATTAATTACCTATTATTACTACTTTTCCAAGGTATGATTGTCATCTCGGGTGTAAAGTGAGTAAGTAAGTATATTCTTTATTAACCAAAAGCTAATCGCACATTGGTTTACAAGTATTTAAGAACACAAGAAAAACTTAATATGCATACAACATCCTAATAATAGAAGATTTATGCGTTAAACTATCAGAGGGAGGAATACTACGGTCGTGGGTGTGGGGCCGTAGCGAATAACTGAGGGTTTTAACTGGTAAAGAGAAAATTAAACGAGACAGCCGCCTTGAAAAGCAACTGCGTGAACTATTATTATTATTATTATTATTATTATTATTATTATTATTATTATTATTATTATTATTATTATTATTATTATCATAATCATCATCATCACCGAATACTAGCCATCCAAGAACAACGCAACATAATTTCTGAAATCCTGAGGGATCAAAAATACTTCGGGAAAAATATTAATGTGGACGGCCCTTCGCCAGGACGGTGGCACATTTTCTATCTGTGTCTTATTTCATTTTAACTTTGCATATTTTTGCGATTACTGGCTTTTGAGTTCTGCGTTCATTTGGTAAGTGCATTTCTTTCCAGCTCTTGTTCAGCTTGAACTCATTTTTGTTGCACTATTTGCAGAGTTCAGCATAGTTCTTGACCGGCCTTGTGGTGTACCAAGTCACTCTGGTATTATTGCCAGCACCAGACCGCTGATTTTTCATCTCAGTTATGGCCACTCTCTCAGACAGCCGGTGAGGGCAGTGGCACATCCAGTGTGTGTCATGCTGTCAGACAGTGACATCTGAGTGACCGTTTAGTCCACAGGCACAGCCTAAGGAATAACTCTTGCCCCAGTTCGAAAAGGCCACCCCTCACTCTCTACACTCTGTAGGCTCCCTCTGATTCATTTCCCTTACCCCAAGCTTCTACATAAGAACCGTATGCCGTTGCATGCCTTAGCCAAGAATCGTAATTGTAATCGTAATTCCAAGATTTCTACAGCGCCCAACGAAAGCCGCGCCGCGGGGACCAGCTTATTCACAGGCGCTCAGTCAAAACAAAACCGATAGGCAAAAGAACTGGCTACTTCTCATTCTCTTCATGTTGCCCCCCTGCTACCATGGTACCCTTATCAGACATGCTCCGAGAGGGGCTCAACTCCAGAGCAAATTTACTGTTCATCATTATAGATAAAATCATAAAGAGCCCTCTTAAAGAAGATGCTTGGGTTGCAAGGCTGTTTTTTGGGAGCCACACACTAATTACATCAAGCAGAGGAGGTAAAAGGCATAACAAGCCCCATATAATAAAGAAAAAGGCGCAGTCGTTTCAGTATGAATTGGCAGCAGAAATCTCCTTTTCAAAACCAGCAAATGAATCCGATTAGGGCCTATTCATAAACGTTCAAAAAAGGCAAGACACCGAAGGAAGCTCGAGTATGGCAAAATCCGTGCTGCGGTTTCAGATTCTCTGCTCGAGCGATTGTATCATCCAGGCTGATTCAGAGTCCTTGGAGGATCTTCGCAGCAAGTATCCTTCTGCTCAGGACATGTCTGAATCACCAGAACGATTTCTTTCTTTCCACAAATACATAGCGTTTCTTCTGATTCAGCTCAACTCATATTTTCTTCCTATCTACTGTACTTTCGGAGTATTTCTATGAGCCTCTGTTCGTCTTCCGAAGTTATCGTCCTCTCGTCTACGTGGGATTTTCTGTGGTTTTGGACAATGTGTCATTTTAAGGGAAACATATTCAGATGCGTGGTATTGTGAGAATTCTGTAAAGGCGTTATACAAATGCTTACAACAGCCATACATGCATACTTGCCAGATGGAACGACGTCTCGCTGGTCAACGTCACACGTCTTCTTCAATCTGGACGTCTCAGTTTGTCTCATGCGTAGCTTTCTCGATAATTCATGTACATTCGGTCTATTTCTATAAGCGTCTATGCATCTTCCGGACAGCGATGACAAACGTCTGGATGCGTGCGCGTGTGTGTATGTGTGTGTGTGTTTGGCTGCCTTGAGCTCCCTATCTGTCTGTCTGTGAGGACGGCCATCGCTATTCATCGCGAGCGGTTCACCAGATGTTCATCAAGTTTAACATCGTGTACAGCGAGCGTCAGCGATACAGTATGCGGGCTTTTTCTGACTTTCAGTGTAATGCATTTCTAGGAACGAATGTATTTGGGGCGCGAAGGATGCGGTGTTGTGCTGCACCATACGGCTAGTTATAGACTGCTTAGAAGCTCCTCTGAATGATATTACAAAAAGCACTCGTCTGATCTTCTGCTTGAGAATAAGCTATCTAATTCGACCCATCTATGTGCATATTTCATTTTGGCGTCGAAGTGACAACTACCCATTTCTGCCCCACTTTCGTCTGTTTCCATCCCAACCTATCCGCAGCAGCAGCAGCAGCAGCTTGTACACCGAGTGAGGAATGGCTGAAGACGATTTGTGTCGAGGCGTTGCATGGGTCATATTGTCTATCAGACGCCCGTCTCTGCCGCACGAAAAACCGAACAGTAAACATATTTTATGGCAGATACCACTTGAACTGCATGTATGAATGCATATATGTATGCATGGATGGATGTGTGTATGTATGGATATATGTATGTATTCATATATGCATGTATGTATGCATGTACCTATGTATGTAGGTAGGTATGTATGTGCACTTGTAACCTCGTATATATATACATATAGAGAGAACATAAACATGTGCAGAGAGCCTAGCATATTTCCTTCTAATCGTGGCTGCCCTAGGAATCCGTAGAGGTCTACAGTTGTTTTTGGAAATTATTTCCTATGGCTTATATTTCCTGATTAAAGAGTCGAATTCCAAGAGGCAGAGAGGCAGTCTAAGAGGACACGTCATGGACGGAGAACAGTCTATAAGCCCTATTGGGTGATCCCTTCAAATCTCTGCAGCCTGTTTTGGCCGATCTACTGATACACGGGAAGCCTGTGTGAAATCACATGTTGTGGGGTGTTGAAGCAGGCAAGGGCTCCGGGTATTGGGTACGTAGCCCCAAAGTTAATCATATCAAAGTTTAACTTTCTAAAATAGTGCCTATGCAACATAAGCGTTTGCAACTACATGTTATGTCTAGTGAGGACCCTTTGAAGCCAAACTTGTAATTAATAATTGCCACTATCAACTCAGCATACAAGTAAATTCAGAATATGAGAAAATTTAGAAGAATGAAAATTCTTATTTAACCGTACGTGCTATTCAAGTCATTAAAACACGGTCACTTATTATGCACAAAATATTGGAGAAGTTTTGCATCACTTTGTAATGACTGAGCTATTAGTGAACTTTTGAAAACAGTCTCATGTTCAGCATGTATAAGACTTGTATTAATTTTTATGTAATCGTGCCAATATAATACATAGAAGTTGTTAATCTTTAAAAAGACATGCTTATGTCCAGTTCTGGACAACAGAGCTTTCAAATCCTATGGACTGCAGATGGAGCCAGTGGCCTTCTAATTTGCAGTTGCATGCTTCGTTCCGATGTGCCATTCTAACGACTTCCATACGATCTGCATATAATCATCATGGTTTCGAGCGCATATGTGGTCACATATTAATGTACGTGTGAACGAAAACGAAACCCTAGAATTTTATTCCTCATTATTTTGGACGCATGTATGGCCACATTTTACGTAAACTCTGAACTACTCCACTGCCGTACTCGGTCAATCTCAAGCCTGGATAAAGGAGGAGGAGGATGAAGAGGAGGAGGCGGCGGCGGAGGAGGAGGACAACGTTAATCATCTTTGTTATGACACAGCGTCGTGAAACAGAAACTGCCTACCAACGTACGCTGTGAACGACAAATTGAATCTCTAAAAGTCTTCCAATAACTAATGGAAATATTAATCAAGTATAATACAAACTAGAAGAATATTAGTTGAGCGATTACAGATTTAATTTAACTATCAGTTTAAGAATAATTGTCCCGAAAATGTCCTCAACACAACCATCGTTTGGCTGACACTGATGTTGAGAGTCCAGTTGACCTGAATTTCAAGAAGAGTCTGGAAGGCATCCTACGACCAATTGTAGCCCATAACGTAGCTCAGTTGCTGGCTTCATTCCAACAATCACCTGGTAAGTGGATTTTATTACGGTTTCTTTTACCCTATATTGGTGTTTCAAATCACTGCAAAAGGCTGAACTATCTCAAAAATAACATTAACATATTCTGTTCATAACGTGTGATGTTGTGTTTTTATGGTAGATATAGCTGGCATGATTAGAAATGAATCAATTTATGAAGTCTTATACTAGACAAAACTTTTCAAGCTTTGAGACGACACTTGAACTTATACTGACTTGGACTGAACTGTTCTTCTACGAACAGAAACTGATCTCGCACTCGATAAACTTCAAACTAACAACTTTTTCACTAATTTAAACTCCGAACCAAACTGAGCTTTTGAAGAAACTTTGACTCTGAACTGAACCGAACCCAATTGGCTCTGAATTTGAATGAACCTAAGAAAACATCTTTATAAACACTTGTTGCTTGACAACTGCCATTTAAACTAGGCCTATGGTACATGTGCAGTTGTTCTATTTAGGGAGTGCTTCGAATCTGTTATCAAATTCTGCATCCATGCATGCCCTCATCTCCTGATCATCACCAGGACCGTCGTTTCCTGCCGTCTTCACATCAGTCTCTGCTCGCACCACTGACCGAATGCCAACAGCTGTCCAAATTGTCCATGGGTGGACAAAAGGACTTGAGTCTCCACGGTCGCAAAGCCGGACGAGTTTGTTGCTGCCTGCCAAGAAGGCGAATGATCCGCAAAAGTTTATTGCTTGCTGCTGTCAGAGCAACTGCCTCGAAAATTTAAAAAGTTGCCTATCATTCAGGGAAGGTTAATCTGGCGGCCACTACTGGTAAAGCAATAGTGGGAAAATATCCGCATGCCCTGGCTGACATCCTCCCATGAATTGGGATGCTGGCTGATCGCACCAAAAGCCTCACCAATCACCTGGTAAGGCAGTTTAAAATTTTAATAGCTGCTCCGGCGATTCTCTAAGGCGTAAGCTTCTCGTGCAGACAGCAAATGACTCTCTTGGCGAGGAAAACGTCATGAGGGGCAAGAAGCGGAAGGCATTGTCGACGGTGATAAAGCACGCCTATGACAGTATGGCATGGCAGCTAGAACTGGTTGGTGAAACTGATGAAACCAAGGGAAAGAAAAAGGAGTGGCTCACTGCCGAATTTCAAAAGGGTGAGTAAGCGGTAACAGACATCAATCCTCTCGATTTATGGCTGACAGAGGTTTGTGATAAACCAGAAGAAGCTGTCAATGTCACAGATTTCAGTCGATTAGCCACTCCTGGTTTCTCCAGAGGAGTTCATCAGTTATTTTGAGATACTGAGGGGATTCAACCTCGTTTTTTTAAGCAAAGTTTCACGGCAATAGGCAGACTTGTTTTGGAGTATGCCCAGCGCATGGCTAATTAGCTAGACACTCTGCAGCTGCAACTCTGAAGGCCCAGTCGAAGAACGACCTTCTGTTAACCCTCGGCAGCTTTCTCCTTCTGTGCTATTTGCTGAATGAGGTTCATAAATGCATGAGTTAATTACATTTGTAGGAAGTTTAATGCCTAGTAGTAATTAGGTATGTAGGCGTTAAAGCTGCAACTGTTCATATGGTCACTTAAACTCTGATTCCCTTTGAACTCTTAAATGAGTATCCCGGTATATGCTTTGTGGTTATTGCGAAGTATTAACATTTAAAGGCAACTGATTATGGATCAGAATTGACTTTGGAACGCCACACTCAGGTATGGCACTTGGGTGTTTAGGCATTTAATTAGTAAATTAAAATTAATTGGAATGTGTTTGTAGGATGTTGTCGATCGATACGAGATGCAAGAGAAGGGGGCACATTCACCCTCGCATTGCTTGTGCCGGTAAATGTAAATATACATACGCGATTTTCTATAACGACCGTATGGCCTCGACCCTGCTCATTTTTCAATGAATCAGTCGGACGAGTTCCTTCACCACCGCTGCCCGTTTGAATGGGCGCCACGCCATTTAAGGCCCCTGTGTACCGACCGTGCTAGCCTGAAATTCAAATCTGGTAGGTTCTAATCCCTTATCGGTCTGGTTTGAATTTACCGTTTCAATAAGTTGATATCTGGCAGACATCCATGCATAGAAGTTGTATGTCTTTCTGTTAGCTTTTATTATTCAAGCTGCAAAACGTTGCTCTTGTTTCAACTTCCTTATCCACCAGCGTAACTTCTGGTTTCTCTGACTCCCTGAAATGCGGTGGCTTCTTCAACGATTTACGATTTTTCCCTTGAAGCACCATCGACTTGTGATCCTAAACCTAATACTATCCGAACGCCATTTTGTAAGGGTAGTTTTTACAAATGTCGTCACTGTTGCATTATTTTTTACTGGAACTGTTAATAATTTTAATTTTAATTGCTATTCTAATCACAAGTAAAACGGTTTTAAATTTATTGAATTATTTTAATATTTGGATAGTTAAATTAGCAATAATTTATTCCCGTCATAGTGTATATATGAATGTATATAATTCTTGCATATTCTAAGTCCTATGTACTCTGTTAGTAGAATGAGGTCCCAAAAGTTTTAAACAACAACTCTTAGGATTGGGTTACTTCTGAAATAATTTCTCCTGAAATAACTTCTTCTTAGGTCATTTAAGTGAGTTTGCTTACTTTAATCTTTTCCTTTGAACTTTTGGCCCCATTGTAATTGTAATTTTAGATTTGTATAGCGCCTCTTCAAGCAAACACTAATCAGTGGCGCTCACTGCGCTAGACTTGATGTTAAAAGTCATTAATGATGTTAAGTGTCATTAAGAACAGGATAGTATCCTGTAAGTGAACATAGCTCAGATAACTAAAAGACAACTAGAAGAGTCACCAGTGGCAAGCTCGCGCACAAACGCAAAGCCTTACCAACAGATTCCCAACTAGAGTTAAAAGATGATGGCATGTTCTGAAGTCCCGAAGTTCCTGAAGCACGTAGCACCAAGGATGAGGAATGACGATGGGCGATGTGATCCGCCGCCGATGGCACACGGTTGTCTCATCGTCCAACAGTTCCTCGCAGATGGAAAGCGACACGGCGTTCAGATATTCCCCGATCCGAAGGATATACGCAGGACGGACAGGTATTCATCGCCCGCCGGCCGGTAGGTTGTTAAGCCGTTAGTTAGTTGAACAGTTCCGTGGCTGACAGTCGGAGCCGCTCCTAAGACTTTCTTCGCCCTTCCTCCACCAACCAAAGCTGGAAGCCTGTCCCCCCTCTGTGTGTGGACTCTTCCAGGCACAGAAGGTCACGAAAACAGGCAAAAGAAACCGTCCGAATTGCAATAAATCCGTGTTGGAAAGGAAAAATAATTCTGACACGCAGACTCGGCAAGAGAAAACAACGAAACTGCAGAAAATTATCGAGCTTATGTCACGCTAGACGATATAATCTGTCAAAATGACACATAGAAAGCCACGCGGCCAACATGGCCGCGGGCATGCGCTGTATCCATAGCCTACACAGGGCCCGAGGCACCCATCCGTGATTGCGGGTGTTGCAGCCCTAGTTCCGGGTTTGGTTACACGAGAGGCCCAATCAAATTGCGTGTATTGGACAATACGGGGGGGAATACTCATCGTACGCGTAGAACATTTCTTTATAATGTATTTTTCTATTCCCATCATTCCTTCTGATATTTTACTCATTGCAGCGCGCTATGGAAGTCAGCTTCTTAAGAAGTTCTCGTAAGAGATATGAAGAATTGTTCTGTGTATTAGGCTATAAAATCTGTTGGCAACATTCTGAGCATGGACTGTTTGGGAGCTTATAAGCGTCTTTTTTTAGCGGACTACGAAGGCGTCGTAGTTAGTTGTTACTTGAGTCTGGTGGAAAATCTTTTGTTTAATAAAACTGTCTGTTGGAAGATTGTAAAGCTGCGATCACGTGACCTAATTGTCATGCAATCCATCGAACTGTCGATCAGTCGAACATTTGTCCAACGGTTTTTCTCGCATTTATTGCCTATCGCAAGTGGTCGCAAGACTGACCACTGGTCAGGCAAAATGACCAAAAAGATAAAATCTGAGGCGCACCAAGTGAGCAGAGCGGCCGTAAATCCAGCCGCAGCCATTAATGACGCGCCAGCAATAATCTGGCGCTAGAGAATTTTTATTATCTGGTAATCAGATGTCTATGCTCTCACGCTGTGCGTAGCATAAAGGCCGTAGATTTACCTTAAGAGAATAAATCTCGTCCTTGCAGCCGCAAGATCGGTGAATATCCCATAGCCCCATAATACAGTGCATAATACAGATCGATTATTCTTCTCTCTCTCTCTCTCTCTCTCTCTCTCTCTCTCTCTCTCTCTCTCTCTCTCTCTCTCTCTCCCTCTCCCTCTCTGTATATATAGGCCTATATGTCTGGGACGGGTTTGTGGGCGCTTGTGAATTGAACTCATCCTCTTTAAATGTTTAAATCTTTTGCAGAAATGTCTTTAATGTCAGATTTTAAGGGCGAGAATGACTGAGATTAGCTGATTCGGAGACAACGGACAAATTCTAATATTCTCAGCAAAGTCTTCTTCTTCTAATTTCAGTTCCTTCCGTCAGTCCTACAACTGTCTCGACTGTTTGTGTCTAGTTGTATTAGTTTTGCTCTAAATGTCTTAAGTGACATATTTTAGTTGATATATCTTAAGCTGACCAATCGCCATCTGCACATTTGTATTAGGTTACAGGCAGCTCCATTAAGCGGGACCCTATCCTTTCGGATCTGCCTTTTGATGCCCATCGAGATTTTGTATGCTGTTCATAAGAACATCTTTGTGTTTTTGTTTGCTTGAATAGTTTCAATATTTGTTATTTGTTTGTTTGAAAGGTTTCAATAAATGAACACTGAATTGTATTGTAACATAATGATTTAGTATGCGGTTTAGAGCGACCATCAGTTGATTCCTAGTGCCCTACAACAGCGGCCCTATAGCATTTTTAGCATTAAATGATATATTAGTTTAATTAGTTGCACCCTTTTATTATTAGTCGTTGTGGAGTCTTCAATCCGTTTAAAATTCAGCTGGCACGTTAAGCAGTTTTACTCCATCAGCAGCAAGTCTCGAATGCACTGCAATGTCGAAAAAAAGAACAAGAAAAAGAATGCGAAGAAGAATGCAAAGAAGAATGCGAAGAAGAAGACGAAGAAGAAGACGAAGAAGAAGACGAAGAAGAAGACCAAGAAGAAGAAGAAGAAGTTCATAGTGAACGAGGTGCATTGAACGAAAAGGCGTTCTTTGGGCCCCTTAACGAAAACTGTGAAATTTTCTGAAGTTCCTGTGAAGACGAATATCTGGACCTTCCATGGAAGAGAAAAACCAATTCATTTGGAGGGAAATGAACTTGAAATATATTGCGATCCCTATGATCTTGATTTATAGCGAAGTGATGATGAGTTCGCTGTTGTTTCTGCCTTTACTTTTCTTTCTTGTGTTTACTCTTGACCCATCGTAAACCCTTTCAGCCAAAGGTAATCATATGCTAAACATGACCCCGAATATACCGTTAGAC
Organism: Norana najaformis; assembly: GCA_964023275.1. Classification (NCBI taxonomy): domain Eukaryota; kingdom Metazoa; phylum Annelida; class Clitellata; order Crassiclitellata; family Hormogastridae; genus Norana; species Norana najaformis. The sequence goes on along the minus strand of OZ029924.1, from coordinate 6,075,036 downwards.
TTGAGTAAATTGAATAATAATTATAATAATAATAATAATAATAATAATAATAATAATAATAATAATAATAATAATAATAATAATAATGATAATAATAATAATAATAATAATAATAATAATAATAATAATAAGAAGAAGAAGAAGAAGAAGAAGAAGAAGACAATTCATATAGCGCCGTAGCGTGGCCGTGGTCGAAAAAGGGCGCTGTTTAGATTTGCTGTTGCATGCGTTTTTCCATTTTTAAAGGTTTGATACAGGGACATAAATTCCTGAAGCACGGCAAGATATAAGAATTCATGTAGCGCCAATATGACCACACGCGAGAGTAAAATGGGCACCATTCCGATGGATGCACTGGGACAGACATCGGGACAGACAGAGGCAGTCAGACAGAGGCAGTCAGACAGAGGCAGTCAGGCAACTACAACAGGAGGCAGGCAGGCAAATATAATCAGGCAAAAGGAGCCAGGCATATGAGACGGACTAAGACATGGTAGACACAGAGAAGAAAAGACAGGACGAACAAACATAGGAAAATAGACGGACACTGAGGCTGAGGCTTATATACACAGGTACTACGTATTATATATATATATATATATATATATATATATATATATATATATATATATATATATATATATATATATATATATATATATATATATATTCACGTATACATTAGGTTAGATATTAGGTAAGATACGTGACTGTAGATACATATAATCAATACTACATTGCTAGTAGTAGCTGAATATATCATCCGTTGCATGGCGCGTCAAGTCATGTCATGATATCTAGTTTTTAGAAATAGTTTTCCTTCTTCACATCTTTTCTCCTCTTCAAATTCTTTCATATACATATATACGTTTATTTATTTATATATTCTACTTCAAGTTATTCTTTCGCTTTCCCCTCCTTTTCTTAGTCCTTTTCCTGTCTCTTCCTTCATCGGATGGTGACGGGTGATTTCCCTAGACATCGTCAGGTGAGAACTTCATCGGATGACCTCTGCTGCCATTCTGCAAAAGCGCGGATTTTCACCACCTATGTGCTGTTAGGGTTCGTCGGTCGCCTTGATTGACTCAAGTTAAGGCAGCGTCGTCAAGACGCCACCTGACCCCCGCCTATGACACGTCATTCAGAGCTGCGAATTACAGCATGAGAAGAGAGAAGTGCCTTTCCTGCCTCTCTCACCCATTTGGCAGGATAGAGATGAAGAGGGTAGGGAGAGGCAGGGCAGGACAGTAGCTGCTCAGCAGTGGCTGTCTATTCGGCCGCAGTTGTGGCGTGACCGATGGTTATCCGTCATCGCCGTGATTTTCGATCTGATGGGTCAAGGGCCAGGAAGACCTCCATGTATCACGGTGTCCTAACGCCATGAACGACCGACCGACCGACCGACGTTCCCCAAATATCAACATGCAACTGAATGGCTGGCCAATATTGGTGAAGACCAAGCCTTTATCTCCTCCTTCGTATTATGTGGTCAGTTTCACACCCTTGCAGACCATCTCAACAGAACAGCTTTGTCGGCTGTTGCTTTCGTCGCTATCGAAGTCGTGTGAACTGGACCCACTGCTGACCTCAGCAGTAATTTCTTCCGTAGCGTATTCGTGGGAGCAGGCCCGGCCTACGTTGGAAAAACCTACGATTGCGCAATAATGCGAGGATGGCCTAAACCAGTTTATACTGGTTGCTGTCTTTGGCGAGAAAGGGCCTATATGCGGACGTAAATGCATTGTTAACATAGCGAGAAACGTTGTAGCAATGGTCTGTCGAGTGCTAAGTTGAATGTTTGAGTTACAAATGTCGTTGAAATATTCTTTTGTTTAGAAACTGTGACGATTCAAGTACTGTTGTGATTGGACTATTCGTTTCATTTTAATTTAAAAAATCAAAGACTACTCAAGTTAACGCTAAGCTACGAATCGGGTAAGTCGACGGTTTGAAAAGCCCGACCATTGGCAACTACGAAAAATCCTCATGACATGCATGCATACATATATACATACATACACATGCATACACACACACATATACATACCTACATACCTACACACATATACACATGCACACATACATGCAGACAGACGGACACATCAACTCAATATCCAGAGAACAGACAGATAATTTTGTCAATATCTAATCTACTTGTCTATCAGTTTTGAAATTTGATATCCAGAACCACAGAACAACTTAGGATCGAGTGGCTGTTTGTCTGATTTTCTGTCTGCCTGCCTCCGACTCTGTCTTTCTGCTTTAATACTAAAAACGCAACTGACCAGAACGTTACAGAAACTCAGTCAAGCGTAGCAAATTAATACCGCTAAAGTTTTGAAAGAGTGGACATGAGATAATTTGAAGCATCGATAGGCCTACTATGGTTGTGACTGAATGGTAGGCTGTCTGCTGTGAATCGACTGGTTGAAGAAGATTGGGGTAATCGTTGTAATCGCTGTGTCTGTCGCCTTGTGTTGTGCAGGAGGAACTGCTCGACCACAGGAGTATTGTCAATTCGAGACGTTCAACGCGACCTGTCCGTCAGGGTCCGTCGTTCTGATTGAGTCGGCCGAGTACGGGCGGATGCACCTTGGCCGCTGCCTCGACACGGACGTCTTCATCGGATGCTCAGCCGACGTTGTCGCCCACCTCGACCTGCGCTGCTCTGGCCGACCGAGATGCTCCATCAGCATCCCAGACTCAGCATTGCACCAACAACAGCCATGTCCAAGCGACATGATGGCATATCTGGAGACCGGTTACTCTTGCGTCGAAGGCAGGTCACTCATCCATCCATCGATCCATCCATTATTCACCCATTTATCCTTCCATAAATTCATCCTTAGATCCACCCACTCCCCATACCACACATCTATCCATTGATCCATCCACCCCCACTTACCCATCCTTCCATCCATGCATATATCCCACCAATTGATCCATCGATCCATCGATCCATCGATCCATCGATCCATCGATCCATCGATCCATCGATCCATCGATCCATCGATCCTTCCTTCCTTCTTTCTTTCCTTCCTTCCTTCCTTCCTTCCTTCCTTCCTTCCTTCCTTCCTTCCTTCCTTCCTTCCTTCCTTCCTTCCTTCCTTCCTTCCTTCCTTCCTTCCTTCCTTCCTTCCTTCCTTCCTTCCTTCCTTCCTTCCTTCCTTCCTTCCTTCCTTCCTTCCTTCCTTCCTTCCTTCCTTCCTTCCTTCCTTCCTTCCTTCCTTCCTTCCTTCCTTCCTTCCTTCCTTCCTTCCTTCCTTCCTTCCTTCCTTCCTTCCTTCCTTCTTTCCTTCCTTGTAGCGCAACTAAGTTAACCGTCGACACTGTCGATATTTCCCACTGTCGATATTTCCCACTGTCGATATTTGTACGTTTGCAGCTAAGCTACGTTGTCTCAAAGTGGCGACATTTGTGCTGGTAGAAAATCCTACTACAAAATCACAGCAACATTGATAACTAAGAACCAGTTGAATAAAACATTGGACCAGATTAACCGCGTGTTGTTCTGTGCCTTCTGTGTAGTTTGAGTAGTGTTTCGGCTACCTCTTTAATCGTATCAGGACGTCTGTGTTGGCTCTCTCTCTCTCTCTCTCTCTCTCTCTCTCTCTCTCTCTCTCTCTCTCTCTCTCTCTCTCTCTCTCTCTCTCTCTCTCTCTCTCTATCCCCCCCCTCTCTCTCTCTGGTATCACTCATTTATCACTGCTCTGCTCTTCGATGTCCCACAAAGGTTCAGTCACGGACAACCCTTGCTGTTCAGTCCATATTCTTCTGCTCTGTCAGCCATTGTCTCTCGTCATCAGATACAAATCGACCTTTATGCCGACGATATCCAACTCAATGTACGTCTCCGGATAAATGAGGACGCAGATGTAACCAAGAGATTTCGAGCCTGTTTAGATTACATCCATTCCTCGGAATCTGCTATGCTCCTCAAAATTAACCTGACAAACCCGAGCTCATCTGTTCCTCTAAGCTCCTACAATGCACTGACCTGACGCTGTCTCATCTGCCTATTTCCTCCTCTTTACTTTCCCCATCCTCTACTCTTCGTGGTCTTCGATTCATGTTCGAGAAAACACCCTCTATAAAACTCCAAATATCTGCAACTTCTTGAACGTGCTTTTACACCCCAAAAGGCACCGACAGCTTCGCTCTATTCTAAATTCAGCATTGACTAAAAGACCGATAAACAGCCTTATTCCTACAATACTCGACTACTGCAGCTCTATACTCAGTGCCCAATGATTACTCTTACTATTCATGCGCCAAGCTGCACGACCATGTCTCGGAAACTCTTATTAAGACCATGTCACACTTGCCCTTTGTTCCCTACCCTGCTTCCTGTGTCTGAGAGTATCAGCTTCAAGTTGGGACTCTTTACGTACAAAACACGTGCAATCATTTGCCATCCTCTTCAATCAGCATCTTCTTGAACCATATTGTTTCTGATACACGTCTTGCCTTTGGCAGGCTTTCATTCACAGTTGCTGGTTCCTCGATCTGGACCTCTCTACCTGCTCATGTTCGCAACTCCATCACCGAGACTATCTTTTGCTCTAAGCTGAAAACTGACCTCTTCCAGTCTGTTTTATGGTTCTTAAAGTATCTTGCACCCCGGCTTCAATGTACACTTCTGAACTTTGTAAGAAGAGCATTATTAAATTATAGTTGTATTGTACTGTATAGTAGACCAATCTGTTGCCCAAGTGTATACATGTGACTGTGTAACGTTAGCCTATTGTGTATTTAACGGAATCATAGAATGTGGTGATTGATGGCCGGATGGTTTGATTGACTGATGAGCTGTCAGTTCGCTAATGATCCTCCGTCGGTTTCTGCGTTCATTCCAGGAACTGACTGCTGGACTTCACTGTCCTCTGATTAATTGTCTGCAATGATATGAATTGTTTTCCATCAAACTGGAGAAGCCCGATTAATCCACCGGCTGCCGTGCTGTGAAAACGAATTTATAAGGCAACATCTCAGAAGCTGCGTATATATATATATATGCCATATAGATACCACATATATGCCTTAAGTATACAATATACATACTATATACATATTACTTCTGGTCTGCGATGCCTAGTTTGAAATTAGCGTGAAACTGGGCGACTGCGGTGAAGTCAGCAAACTGCGATAATTGGCTGACGCAGAACATCAACATTCACTCCCTCTGGCGCCAGAACTGAGCGACTGGGAATAGTTTAATCTATTATTTGTCGGTCCACAGTTGTCTCAAAATTGTTTTGGGTAATTCAGTTGCTTAAGGAAATCGAGAATTACTAAAAGATATGACTAGATTGTCTCAACATTGCAGGAACTATCCGACTGCATTCACAATTATCCCGATCGGGAGGGACAAGACAATTTACACTAAGAAGAAGAAGAGGAGGAGAAGAAAGAGGAGAGGAAGAAGAGAGAGAAAACATCTCAGAAATCTTATTCCAACCCCGAGAGGCAGACATCGTTATGTAATTTTAGCTCATTTCCTTAACCTCAATATAATATTATTTCTAGCGAGTGACTAGCAGCCGAGTCGATTAACTCTTTTTTAAATTGAAATTTGACTCGAATTTAGCCATTTACCTACCACTCGACAAAAGCCATTTGCAACTCGAAGATATTTGCGCAGACCTGCAGTGTCTCTAGATAGACCTACTGGGTGTTGTTGAGGCGTCATAAGGACGACCTTGAAAGATTGACCCGAATCAATGCAGGTTCATCCCCAATTATGTTAGTCTACTATGTTATGAAGTGCGGCATGGTGGTCTATCGGTAACACGATTGGTCACTAATCATGCAGGTGTGGGTGCGACTCCGTGTAACGACCCTGGGCAAGTTGTTTGCGCTCACCGTGCCTCTGTCACCATGCAGTATAATTTGGTACCGGCGTAAGCTGGGAAGTAAACGGCATGTCTTGCGATTACCTGGCCCCGTGTCTGCTGGACAGGACCTTGGGATTCGTCCATTGCCGGCGCCTCCACTACGTCTCACTTGTGTGGTATGGGGTACTTCACTTTTTAACTTTTACTTTACTATGTTATGATTTTAAGTGTCAGTTTTATAGCCGAGTTCTCTAGTGGACGCTGGTATGTGTTGGATTTAAGGAGGAAGTCATTAAAGGTGATGGTCTTCGGGTTACGAACTCTTCGTCAAAGCGATCTCTGTCGATTTCCATGACGGGCCCGAGATTCCAAAGATTCGGATGGCAGCGAGGATTAGTCGACGCGTTTGCCGGTCGGCGACCGTACTATGCTACTGAAATATCTTTAAGTTCTAGAAGATATTTGAACTCCACAACCTCTGGACTGACGGTCTAGCTCGAATACACTAAAATAACCAAATATACGCAGTGGTTAATCGCTTGGCCACTCAGGATTTTATCCAACAAAGAATGTCAGACCCAAATACTCTTCAGCGGAGGATCGGACCCAACATTTATGACTGCCCACACGAGACACTCAGAGCAGATAGGAAACAAATTTATCCGAACCACACACACAAAATGAGCGGCACGTGTGGCCTAGCCAGGACTTGTATGTATGTATGTATGTATGCATGCATGCATGCATGTATGTATGTATGTATGTATGTATGTACGTATGTATGTATGTACGTACGTATGTATGTACGTATGTATGTATGTATATATGTATGTATGTATGTACGTACGTATGTATGTATGTATGTACGTATGTATGTATGTATGTTTGTGTATACGTATGTATAGATGTGAATGTGGATGTATGGCTGCAATTGAGCATTCCATAGCGCATTTTGAGTACCTATAGCTCGACTGAAGCAAGAGTTCATTAAGAAGAAGAAGTTCATCTGTAAGCAAATAATGTTCCGAGAACTGAAAAAGTCATGACTGGCTGACAGTCGCACACACGTAGAACCCAACCAACTGAGTCTCATCCAAAGTGAACAGTTGACACCATGTTCAGACTCATTGGCTCGTTTTGCACTGAGGATGAAGAATGACGACAGGCGACTGAAATAATCGGCATACGGTTAGGTTCCCTCACAGGTGGTAGAAGGCTCAGCGTTCGGATGGATATGCCTAGCTCGTGCCACCAAAGTCTGTGCAGGGCAGGCATTCGCCAGTAGCCGACCGATTGGCCCTCTCCACGACTGATGGTGGACGCCGCTTCCAAGCCTCTGCCTCACCGTTGCATCACCGAATCCTACAGACGGCATACAGGATATAGGGCCTATACGTCTGGGGGTTCGCCATTGTCCAGACGGCCACGAGTCTTCCTGAGTCGACCTCTTAAAAATGGCGGTCGGGCTCTGGCGATGTACGTTCAAATACCATACAACAGTGGCCTACATCGGAAACGCAGAGAAGAACTCAGAACACAGTTCGAACATACGAGGATTATACAGCAAATTCAGGATATGAAATAAGCAAGACGCATAAACAACGGCCATCTTGGCCGCCGGACACCTAATGAGCTTCTAGGAGTCCGTGTATGTATGCATCTGTATGTATGTATGCATGTATGTATGTATGTATATCTCTGTATGTATGTATGTATATATGTATGTATGTATATATGTATGTATGCATGTATGTATGTATATCTCTGTATGTATGTATGTATGCATGCATGTATCCATGTATGTATATATGTATGTATGCATGTATGTATGTATATCTCTGTATGTATGTATGTATGCATGCATGTATCCATGTATGTATATATGTATATATGTATGTATCTATGTATGTATGTATATATGTATGTATGCATGTATGTATGTATGTATCTAAGTATCTATATATGTATGTATGTATCTATATCTCTGTATGTATATATGTATGTATGTATGTATCTATGTATGTATATATGTATATATGTATGTATGCATGTATGTATGTATATATGTATGTATGCATGTATGTATGTATGTATACCTCTGTATGTATGTATGTATGTATGTATGTAGACACTTATTAAGCACCTTTTAAGTTCCTCAAAAGTGCTACCTGCAATAGCCTAAATAATGTCGAAGTCATCAAGAAGAAACAGTTTTCAATAAGCGCACGGTGCTTAGACAACTGGGAGAATCAGCACTGGTGCGCTCCCGCAAACACGAAGAACCCAATCGGCGGATTCCCATCCAGAGATGTTCATAGTTACTGGAACACATAGCACCGAAGAAGATGGAGGACTAAAGAAATGAGGAACAGACAGACAGACATACATACATACAGACAGACAGACAAACAGACAGACAGACAAACAGACAAACAGACAAACAGACGAACAGACAAGCACACAGAGTAGAACGGTACAACAGTAGAAAGGGCACCACGAATGCAAGGACTCTCTTGGCCTTTCCACCTGTAGCTCGACCCTGTCCTGTCCAAGCCTGCTAGCAACCTGAATCTCGCCACCGGTTGGACGAGTCGAAAGGCGGAACACGAGACTGATAGGAAACGTCCGAGAACCTTCCCAAACACTTAAAAAACGACTGCGAAAGAAAGAAATTCTTTCTCTAAGGATGACAACCAAAAAGTTGTTACTAAAGACCTGGGTAACAAGATGTCTGCGTCGACGAACACCTAAAATTTTGAAGAGGTCTGATATGCTATGTTATTTTTAAGTTCATTTTGTTTTGTTCTAAACAGTCGACGGATTGGAAAAGAGCGAATGCGCAGAAAGTGGAGTCTTGCAGGTGGTTAAGTCCGAGGGTTATCTGTCGAGCTATGCAGCTCACGAACTTAGACATGGCACATCTCTCTGCCCCTGGCAGATAACAATGAAACCGGGACAGAAAGTCGACTTGCATCTCGTCGACTTTTCGCTGAGTGCCCGCTACCAAGTCGACCATCAGCAGCGGCTCCAGCAGCAGCAGCAGCAGCAGCATCAGATGGCCAGCATTATCACCGATGCGAAACACTGTTTCGTCCTCCTAATGATAACGGAAGCGATTAAACAGTCGAATGTCTGCGCCGGAACCAGTCGTGAGCAACTCATCTATTCGTCTCAGTCCAACTCAGTCATCGTCAGCGTCCCTGACTACCTGGTGCGCGATCACTCCATCAACTTCATCGTCAAGTACTCAGGTATACCACTTAAACCAAATCATCATCATCATCACCACCACCACCATGTCATAACTTTCTGGCGCCAGCAGTTGGCGACGATGGGTGATCTCTATTTTGTCCATTCGTCGCCTTTTCAAGCTTTTGACAGTTATTGTCAGAGTCTAGTAACGTCCTTATTTATTTCCCCATTCATTGCTCTCTACTTCGAAACTTGCATGCAGGGCCTTGTTGGGATTCGGTCGTCAGACATCTTCCTTTTTGCATCATTTAGTTGAAACTCTTCTTGAATGCACCGAAGGCTAATTCCTCTTTAGATCTTGTAGTCCTCTGATGTTGCATGTTGTCTGGGACAGTTTTCGTCTTCCTCCAATTACTCCGATGATTAAGTCACTTGTCTGAGTGTGAAGAGGTCGAGTGTTAATTTAGATAGATGTTGACTCCATGGTTCCCTGTTGCTCCACTCGAAAGACAGACGAACCCAAAGCTCCCATCTTGTACGTTATGTCATGTTTCCGAAAGTTGCAAAAATAACAAAATATTTATGTTCAGTATCATCTCCATGATGAAGTTGATGAATTGTGAAAGCATGGAGGGCTCGCTGGTCATTGGAAGAAACTCTTCCGAGCCTGCAATGCTAGCCGTTACCATGACAGCTGATCACGACCAGATGTGACTCACATTACAAATGATGATGATGATAATGATGTTGATGATATTGATGATGAGATGATGATGATAATGATGATGATGATGCATACACGGATGCATAGACGCGGAACATATTTTCCATACGATTAGACAGGCTGTTAATTGCTCCGCATTATCCATTTATCAACAGTTCCTATCATGAAAACGATCAAGCGATGCATTCATCCATTTAGTTCATTCGCAAAATGCAGGTCCCGGAATTCATTACTCGAGAGCTCTACATAATCATGATTTCGTGTTCGATTCTATTGATAGAAATCCGCGTGATGGACTCCTTGTGCAGCTTACGATTCAGGTCAATGGCTCAACCACATCCATGATTAGTCAACAGCAGTTCCACTTTTTCATTTATTTCTCTTTTTATCGGCATTCATTGAAGCTTAGCTTAAGTCTTTTGGGCTTAATCTCACCGCATACCGCCAGAAATCTGTGATCATGGATTGATCTAATATTAATATATCCCTTTATGAACATAGTAATACAAAATATATGCATGAATATATGTAGACCCTATGTATAGTTCCTCAGTTTAACGACATCTTATGGTATCAAAGGCCGTCGACGTCTCCCTCCTCCTTTATCCAGGTTTGGGACTGGCACTACCTCCAAACAAAGCAGTAGCGGAGTTTGTATGTATATGTTTGTATGTATATGTATGCATGCAGACCCCTGTGTATGCACATAGGTCTATGTATGTAGACTCTTTTATGTATGTCTGTATAGAAGTAGGTAATTCATCACGTTTTACCATGGCTTTACCAATATGCCGATGACACACAGGCTTATACTCATGGCACGGCGGCGGAGGCTGTTTCTATGACCCTCAGGTTGCTCCATGCATCGTCGGCACTCGAGGTCTGGCTAAAATTCAACATCTTCGCTTGAACCCCAGCAAAACCCAGTTCATCTGGCTCGGTGGCTCCATCCAACTCTCAAAGATTGACATGGCAAATTTATCCCTGCTCTTTCCTCATGTCTCTTTTCATTCCTCGGTGCGTAACCTGGGAGTGACCCTGGATCGGGAGCTCACGTTTCGGGACCACATAAATAATGTATACCGTACCTGTTTTTACCCCCTTCGCCAAATACGCACTATCCGACGCTCCCTTTCAACCCAGGCCTCCATCACTCTAGTCCACGCATTGATCTGCTCCAGAATTGACTTTGGAAACATGGTTTTTGCCGGTCTTGCATGGACTATGGATGTGGCGATGGTTGATGCAGTTTTAAAGTCAAGCATAGGGCGGATTCTGCGAAGGTCACGGATATGCATAAAGCAAGAGCGGGAGAGATGGGTAATGTGATCAGAGAAGCTGAGGTTTTGGTCGAAGATTACACCTAGGTTACGGACAGAAGAGTTAGTGTTAAAGGTGTGTGTGGGGGGGGTGCAGGCAGAGTCCAGGCTAAAAGAGATAGAGGAAAGAGGAAAGGCACAGTCTGTTATTTTACTGCCCTGTGACAGTAAAGTTTGTCTGTCATTTGTTTTTGTTTCAGCCGTTGGCTGCCCGGACTTAACGGCTCCTCCTAATGCTTGGCTGCGACGAACTAACGACAGAATCACAATTGGCTGCAACTATTCGGCGCACACGTGGCACTTGGTCTGCAAAGAAACCAGCTGGATTGGCCAACCGGCCAGCGAATGTCTTCATGGTAATTGTAGTAGCTTCTTCGATGCCAAAAAGCCTAAAAGCTGTTCTAGTAACCTTCGTATTAACAGGCGCTGTCACAACGACGCCGAGGAAGTGGACTGGGCAACTGAGCAAGTTGGATTCACAGCGAGAGTGATAAGGTTAGGCTGGTAGACAGGCAGACGGCTACGGTGGAAAATGTTTGGGGTTGGAATGACGCGGAACATAAAAGGAATACAATGTTTCAGTTAAGTGATTGCCAAGTGGTAGAGTAAAAGGCTTGAGGTTCAAGCGCTGGGACAGTAAAGTTTGTGAGCTGATAGCATACATTTGTTCTTATACCAAGTAAGATCGTTTCACAGAAGTGGAGAGAATTACCTGACCATCAACCTTAACATGTACATGTAATTGTAAAAGCGTAGTTGCCATTTATATGCGACACCGTGGTCGTACAACTGACACAGTGCATTCGCAAATGCTGTATGCCTTCTGCTGTCTGTCTATTTTACGGGCGCATTTTGCCACTGGGCAAAGTATCTATCAGCTCCTTATATTCTTCAGCTACCAGAAAAGGCACAATTCATATTTCGACAACTGGGGAAGGCGAAAGACCCCCATACACGTGTCAATGTATGAGTAGGCGCCTCCGCTTAGACGGTTGCTGTGTAGGGACCTTAAGCAAGTCCTTCACTTACTATTACTTCACACCTCAGATTTAGATTTACTGACCTTGCGC